>CM053752.1:5350413-5470413 GCA_028658305.1 Pachyuromys duprasi | reverse complement strand
CCACCAATTAGGATGTGAACTTGTGCCAATTAAGGATGAGGAACATAACTACAATTCAAGCTCTCTGGAAGCCAAGTGTGATGGTCACTTGTGGTGACAAATACCTGAGGGAAATGGCTGAGGAGAAAAAGAAAGGTCTGTTTTGCCTCAGGGTTTCAGACGTGGCTGGCATGAAGGCTAATCTTGGCTGTTACTTGGGAAAACCTTCTTCATCTTATAGGCCTATAGGTGTATCTATGGGGTGGTTTTTTAAAAATTATTATTACCAATTAATGTAGGAGGACCCAGCCCACTGTGGGTGAAAGGTCCAGCCTGCTGTGGCCATTGCCCCCTGACAGGAGGGCCTGGACTGCATGGGAAAGGCAGCTGACATGAGCTGCAGAGGGATCCTCCGCTCCTGCTTGAGTTCCTCCTGACCTGACTTCTCTCAGTGGCGGGCAGCAATCAGGCTGTGCAAGCCAAGCTCTCCTGCCTCCCATTGCTATTTCGTTTATCATAGCAACAGCAAGCAGATGAGAACATGTGGGCCAGTAAGCGTGTGTGCCTGAGATGCTGCTGAATGTGGCAGTGGAGGCCAGAGCAGCTTCCCTCTGCAGCTGGATGCCCCCAGCTTTTGTTTGGGGATTCCTTTTATGAGGTTCAGGAGGAGGAGTTTGGTAGCTACGGGATGAAGTGGGGGATGGCTGTGAGTTATGTAACCTTTGTTTCTCTTCCTAACATCCCATTTCTTTATTAATCATGGATGAACTTAACACCCTCATGACCTAATTACCTCTTAATAGTGCTGCCAGCTGGGGAATCAAACCTTTCACATACAGACTTTGGGAGGGAGGACATGTCATATTCAGACTCTCACATTTGGTTAAGATTCATGGGCCCAGCAAGATGGCTTAGTATGTAAAGGTTGATGACTAAGCTTGATGACCTGAGTTTAATCCCTGGGACCCACATGATGGAAAGAAGAAAACTGAATTCTCCAAGTTGTCCTCTGACACACACACACACACACACACAGTAAATGGAAATGTAAATTTAAAAATATTGAAAAGCTCATATCCTGGTGAGTTTTACTTTGTAAAATTACAGAGTATTTTTATTAATTGCTTTTTCCTTCCCCTCCCTCCTTGGAGACAGGATCTTACATAGCCCAGGCTAGCCTCAAACATGCTGTGTAAAAGATGACCTTGAACATTTGTCTGCCTACCACTGACTCCCAAAAGCTGGGATTACATGCCTCAGCCAACAAAGCCTGCTGTGTTAGCTGAACACTCTTGCCCAGGCAAGAGGAGGCCATGGTCTAAGCTCTCCGTTTGGCTTACTTTCATGAGGAATGATTTTACACTCTCACAGTTTTCCCTTCCATAGTGACTATGGAATCTCCTTCCGGTGACTCCTTGGAGAATGAAGGGACCCCGAACCCACTCAGTGCTGTGCAGGATGGTAGAGATGTGTCACCAGGCAGGCATGGTTCCTGTTGAGGCAAAGCAGACATTTTCCTGTCAGAAATGGATCATCCAGTGGCTAAAAGATCAGTGAGAGGACATTTCTCAGGATACATTTGTAAGTCAGTGAATGAAGTCCATATTAGCTTCGCGTGGGCTCTGAGGGGCGGGAGCTGCCTGAATGCCTCCCCACTGAACAGCAGATAGCAAAGCTCTGGTGAACAGCCAGCTGGGGTAGGGGGTATTTTTAACCTTTGTGGATTTCATGATGCAAATAACCCCACCCCCACCCCATCCACAGCAGATTCAAACCACCACAGTCACTTCCTGGAAACTGAACCATCTGCTCTGGTGAGCTGCTAGCTGCCAGCAGCGCCCACTGCTCTGGGCCTTCAAGGTGAGTCCAGCCAGCCAGCTTCAACACAGCAGTCTGAGTATCAAAAGCGAAGAAAACCAACATTTAAAAACTAGAGATAAATGAATTTCTAGGATTTTCTTCCCTCCCTCTCTCTTTAAAACAAATTACGATCTACAATTGCCATCATTTTCTAAAAGAAAGGCTATTTTAGCTGACGTGGGGACACATACCTGTAATCCTGGCAGTCCACACAGACTGAAGCTGGAGGACTTAGAGTTGGTGGCCAGCCTGGGCTCTGCAGCAAGACTCTGCTGTTATTTTTTCCCACCTGACACTAGAGTCATCTGAGAAACAGGAACCTCAGTTCCCAGAGGCCAGTCTGTGAGGGCATTTTCTTGACATGTGACCACTGTGGGCAGGTCACAGCCTATGGGTGTTGCCACCCTGGGCAGGTGGTCCTTCCTGGGTTGTGTAAGAAAGCAGGCTGAGTAAGCCACAGAAGCACCAGGAAGGGGGCTGGGGGCTTGGTCACTCATCCTCACAAGGGCAGACTTCCTGGCTTAGGACTAGACATGCATACATATACACATATATATGTTCAGAGACAGGGCATTTGTATAATTTGAGGTGGAGGCTTTGGCTCTTCAAGGTCAAAAGATCATCATCCCTTTGGGCACCTTCAGAAGCCCAACAGAGTAGTTTGGTGGCTTTGAAGACCCCGCACGAGGCAACTACTGTCGCCATTCCCTGTGACCTCCGTTACTGTACATAGCAAAGCCAGCGAGTCACAAGGCAACCAAAGCAAGCAGCTGCAGGACTGGAGCCTCTTAAGACTCCCTGGCTTTCGGTCTCTTCACAAAGATCTCACCTTTTAAGAGGAGTCTTAAACTGACTTCTCTTCATGTTCCATTGGGAAGAACTGTGTCAGTCGCCTGAGAACAGCCGATGGCTGTGAGGTCAAGATCTCCATAGCTGCGTAGACTCTGGCCTTGTGATTATGGAGCTCAGTGGCCACCCAACACCAGGGCAGAAGCACTTGGGCCTCTTCTGTGGCTGGCATCCCCAGGTGCCTCTTCACAGTCACACAGTTCGCTCAGGTCAGGCTGGGTGGACCTGCAGAGCTTAGCTGAGGTGGCATCAAGGCAGAAAGCGGAGAGTTTCATCTGGGACTCAAGAGCTGCCAGTAACTTGCGTGAAACTGGCTGGCAAACAGGAAGGAGGAGGGCAGGGGACCCTCTGGAGCTGATGAAAACCTTTCGTGAGGAAAAGAGGCAGGGTTGTTTTAACTACGGGCATCAGTGTGTACACTGTTCCTAAGCTCAGTCTGTGAATTCAAAACAGATAAATTATTTGAAATGTATCCCCTACATTTTCTTGTTTTTCTTTTGTGTGTACAGGTGTTTTGCCTGCTGAAAGAGCAGCCAGTGCTGAGCCCTCTCACCAGGTCTACCTGTGTGTGTGAGTGTGTGTATGTGTGTGTGTGTGTGTGTGTGTGTGTGTGTGTGTGTGTGAGAGAGAGAGAGAGAGAGAGAGATACAGTCTCACATTGTAGCTCAGGCTGGCTGGCTTTGAACTCACAAACTTCTGTCTTAGCCTCCTGCCACACCACTTTACATTATTGTTCCTAGAGATTTTTTTTTCCACAGCTAAGGTGAAAACTAAACTCGATAATGAACTCAGCACGGAGGGCCACAGACAATGGGGAAAACATTTGATATTCACTTTGTTTTGTGTTTGTTTCTTAATGAGACAAGATCTTATTATGTAGTCCCAGGCTGGCCTCAGCCTCCCAGGTAGCTGAGATATGAACCATTTCCTTGGTTGTGTTAGGATCAAGGTGCTCGTTGGCCTTGGGGACATCCATACGACTTTGAGTATGCTCCTGAAAGGGAAAGCCTGTCGGGTGCAGACAAATGGAGAGGCTCTCCCCATCCCTTTGGGGTATAGAGCTCTCTGCTGCACTGTGTCTGCTCTGTTCCCGGGGGGCATTAGAGCAGGAGGAGGACCAAGGGGGTTGGGATGGTCCGGTCCACCCTTCGCTGTTACTTGCCCTGCTCCAGCTGGTGACACTGTCCCTTCCCCAGCCCTGGTTATGTCACTGTTGTGCGTAAGTGCCCGGCTCCTCACGCCCTTTGTCATGAAGTTACCTTTCTAGGCAGCGTTTTTTCTCCATTTTCATCTCCTTAGGCCACTGTCGACTTCTCTCCAGATTTACTGAGGCAGAGATTTGTCTTTAATTCTATTACATGGACACTTGAGTGTGGGAGCTTAAGGAGGCCTGAAGAGAGAGCTGGCTCCCCTGCAGCTGGAGCTGCCGATGCTGGGAACCAGCCCGGGGTCCCCAGCAGAAGGCGCAGTCTGCGAGGATGGAGGCAGTTTCTGCTTCTCCCGCACTATCAGTCTCCTCCAGCTGCTCGTTCACAGCTCCTCCCGAGTCTCTTTTGGCTGGTTTTCCCATTGGTTGGTGTTCTAGCACCGGCTCTGGAAATCTCCCTAAGAAGTCACCAAAGCAAATAATTCCACAGGGACGAATTGTGTTCATAGAGCGTCAGAAACCAGGCTGCCACTGACCGGGGAGGGGCCTGGCTTGTGTGAGGTGCGTGGATCCTTTTACCTGGACGGGCACAGCATCACACAGCTACCACGGGCTTGGAAGACAGGGAAGGTGGACTGCAGTGTCACTCTCTTCTGCCCTTGTGCTATGAAAAACCCAGCCAGCTAGAAGGTGCTCCTGTTAGAGACGAGCCTATAGCCTTGCTGAAGCAATAGCTGTGGCAAACAGTATTCTCCCAATTTAAAAAGAAAGAAGGAAAGGAAAAAAAAAGCCTTAACTGGGTGATCCTGAACACACATTTATTTTCTCAATTTTCAATGACCACATAATGCTATACAGTGGTTTTCTGCTGCCAAGAGCATCAAATCCACAACATGGATTTATCTTCAAAGCCATTCCTCTGTGACACTCTGTCATCTTCTCACATTTGTATTTCAGCAAACAATTACTGAACGTGGATTAGGAGCCAAAGCCTTGGATCTTGTTTTCTCTCCCTCCAGCTGGGTCTGTTCACTTCATCTAGCCCTACAGAGCATCCTTGACAGGAACAAGCAAAATGTTCCAGGGATGTTCAGCCAGCACCTGGGGGCAGTTCCTTCCTGCTGATGTAGGCTGAGCCCAGGTCAGTTCTAAGAGCCCACCCAGCACCTCCCTAGGACCCCATCACTCTCCTTCTTACCCGGTCCCACACTCACATCAAATCATTGTGTTCACGGACCTCTTCCAAGTGGGGAAATATGTCCAGTGTCATTTTCTCAAATTTCTTTTGTTTTTTTAGACCCTGTCTTTTTTTAAATTTAATTTATTTTTATTTCATGTGCATTGGTGTTTTGCCTGCATGTATGTCTGTATGGGGGTGTCAGATCTTGGAGTTACAGACAGTTGTGAACTGCCATGTGGGTGCTGAACTGAACCCGGGTCCTCTGGAAGAACAGTCAGTGCTTTTAACCGCTGAGCTATCTCTCCAGCCCCTCAAATTTTTATTTATTAAACTCTACAGAGAAAAGAAAAGCATTTTGTTCAGAAAAAAAGCCCAGTATTTTTTCATACATCTCTTACTATTTACGAAATGGTCTGAGGTATATTAGTTCATGTAATTCTGAGGTGGAACTTCCACCTGAAAACTAAAAATGACCATGAAGGGATGTAGCTCAGTGACAGAGTTCTTGACTAACACACATATGGCCTTGAGTTCAATCCACCAGTGGCAGAAGAAAAAAGAAGAAATAACAAAAGGGAACTATTTTGAACTAGTAAAATTCTTTTTAGCTCCCTGCACACTAAGGATGACTAGACTCCCTTTGTGTGCCCCTTGCTAGGCAGCCGCTCAGTCCCTGAATCTGGGGTGCCTGCACCCTTCCCCAGTAAGGAGAGTGATGTGGACTCATGGCTGCTACTCTGCATAGCAGGGCGGGCATCCCTGTGGCACAAGGACTGTGCCCCTCCCAGACGCAGCCACAGGTGAACAGCCTTAACAGAAGCAACCTGCCGCTGACCCAAAGCCCAGAGCTATCTGCTTTCAGATTCATTCTGCCCTTTATATTCTGCCATAATCTAGTTAATAATCCCCAGACACAATTTCTACCAGAATCTCGACTGCCCCTTAGTTCTGGGCTCCGACATTGGCCTCCAGCAACTCTAAGGGACCTTGGAGGACTGTTTCTCCCAAGCCTACCTTAATCCTCCCCAGGTAGGTTACACACCCACCACAAGCCAGCACTCCCACTGTAGCTAAGCTAGACAAAGTTGTGGCTTCTTTACAGGCGGGAGGACACAATTTCCCCCAGGCCTGCCTCTCTCAGCTTACAGGGCTAGCTAAGAGTCGCCGTCTGATCTTCACCCGAAAGCAGGGGTTCTCAGCTGGGGTGCACAGTCAACTAAGCTTGGAACTTCATTAAGTCGTGTCCCTTGCTTCCAACCCCAGGAACTGGCTGAAGCAGAATTCCTGTTTGTTTGTTTGTTTGTTTGTTTGTTTGGGGTTCTGTGGATATTCTGAGAACCTGCTTTCTCGGTGCCAGTTCACACCATCCCATGTCCTGGAGCTGACTCTCAAGATACTGGATGAAACAGCCAGTGCGAGGCGTGCTGGCTTCCCTCCTCCTGCCTAGCTCAGCCCTGGTGGACACGATTTCATCTCTCTGAGAAAGGTCTCCCTCACTCCAGCTCACTGTGAACGGCCGCTACCTCATTTATCCAGTTATGTCTAGCCTGCAGTAGACAGCAATGGTTTGCTGACTACAAAAAAACAACTTGGGATTTTGCTTTGTTTTTAAAGATTTTTCAAATTTTGAAGTGTATTTGTCAGTGTGTGTGTGTTTGTGTGCCAGTGTATGTGTAGGTATCTATCGGTGTGTGTGAATGCATGTGTGTGTGTGTGTGTGTGTGCGTGCGCGCACGCGCACGCGTGTGCACATGCACACAGTGCCCGAGTTGGCCAGAGGCATTGGATAGCCTCTGGTGTTACAGGCAGTTGTGAACTGGTGGAGTAGAGACTGGAAATTGAACTTGAGTTCTCTGGAAGAGCAGGATGGTGTTTTGAAGTGCTGAGCCATCTCTTCTGTCCCAGATTTTCTTTTTCTTTCACTTTCCAGTAACATGAAACTTAATGAAATACACTGTTAAAAAAATCCAGAGTACTTGTGGGAGAGAGATGAAGGAATTGTTTAGCTCAGGTGTTGAGACAGAGCTGCTCAGTGAGCAACTGTGAGGTTACTTACATATGCAGGCTTAGCTCTGTGGAACTGGGTCTTTTAGGTCTGAACTCACTGTCATTCAAAATTTCCTTCGGGAAAATTCACTGCAGTTCCTACTTCATACAGAAGGCCCCAGTGCTAAGTTCCAGCGGGAAGGCGGGGTTGGATGAATACAAAGTTCAGTTTTGATTTTACAGCACAGAATTGTCATCCTTCACCCTCGTCTAGATTCTGGTACTAAGTAGCAGCGACCTTGATGTCACTGAGTCCTGCAGAGGTGCCTGACCCCAGTGCTCTCCATTGGGACAACGTGTGCCTAGTGCTGTGGGCACAAGAATGTAGGAACATTTTTCATACTAGACTCCATTCAATCCTCAGAAATGTTCCTTGAGATGGGGACTGCTGTCATACCCAGTTGAGGAGACTGAAGCTCAGAGAGATGAGTGTTCATGGGGAAAGCCAGATACAGTCCAATTCAGCTAGCTCTGGTGTCTGTTCTTCTTCTCCCGGTCTATTACACATTTGCAAGAACCTTGCGTGCTTTGGGGCTGACGCCTGAGGTGACGTACCCGTCAGCGCTGCTTCTGGTGTCTCCTGGTTTTGCATGTCTCTCCTGGCTTACAGACTGATTTATCGCATTCCTCTCAGCGCTTCCTCGAGGGGGTGGCAGTCAGTGGACAATTCGTCTGTGTCGAGGTCTGACCCCTTAAACTTCTCCTTGTTTAGTCTTCACAACAGCTTCGTAAAGTAGACTCATTCGGTTTGATAGATAAAAGCTCAGGAAGGTTAAACAATTGGCTCAGTTCCCAGAGAAAGCAAAGCAGGAGCCATATTTTATACCCAGGCATCCACCTGCCCCATCCGGTTGTGGTGCCAGGAACAGGACACTAGGGAACACGCATTTGTTTCCCTGCTTGCCCTGGGTCTCTCTTCTTCAGCCATGGTCACTGTGTCATGACCACCCACCGTCACCAGCCCACATTAGGTCACTGTCACCACTAGCTAGAAGATCTGCAATACTGGCAGATCCTCAAAACCGAAGATTAGGAATAACGGTAGCTTTTACATGTGGGCGTTTCTGACCTTCCTTACACAGACAGACCTCACACACCTAGCCCACAGCAGCCTAAGGCATTGCTCTTTAAGAAGTTAGGTTTCCATAAACAAACTGCAAATTGAGAAGCACACACTACCACACAAGGCAGCCAGAGACTCTCCCAAAGGTTGGCCAGGGCTCAGCCTTCCCTCTGCTGGGACCCTGCCTTGCTCTCCTTGTAGGACTTTGAGTGACTTATGCTGTGCCCCACCTCATGTAGGGACACATGGCCATGTTGTGTTAAACTTCCTTGCAAACCTGGATATAGTGGCATACGCCTATAATCCCAGCACTCTGGAAGGCAGAGGCAGGCAGACTGCTGTGAGTTCGAGGCCAGCCTGGTCTACAAAGCGAGTCCAGAACAGCCAAGGCTACACAGAGAAATCCTGTCTCAAAAATCCAAACCAAACAAAAAACAAAACAAAACAAAAAACCCATAAACAAATAAACAAAAATATTCTTGCAAGCCAGACCTAGTGGTGCTGGCCTGTAAGGAAAGCCAAGCCAAAGCAGGAGGATACCAAGTCCAAAGTCAGCTGTAGCTGCACAGGGAGACCTTTTCTCAAAAATCAGATGTAAAAAGGGAGGACAGTAAGGCAATGAGAGTAGCTCAGTCACACAGGACTTGCCTGGCAAGTGTGAGACTCTAGATTCAGTCCTCAGTTGGGTTGCTGAGGGTCCTCCTTGCAGACGGGGCTGCCGCTTTCCTGTAGCCCTAACCCTTACCGCTAACATAGCTGTGTCTCCCCAGGGCCTGTGTGGGTGAGCAGGGTCCCTGCACACACACTAGAACTTGTGTAGAACTAAATGACCCTTGGATCTCCTCTTACACAGGACACACCTCTACAGAGCAAAGGGAACCGCTTACACACAACAATGGCGTTGAGAATATTAAGGTTTCCCGCTCTTCTGGGAACCCTGAAAGAGAGGTCTCTGCTGAAGAATCTCAGATGCGCTGCCAAGGAGGAGGAGGTCTCCCTGACATGGGAGTTCTGTATACTATTTAAAGAACGGAGCTTACACAAGAGAAGCAGCGCTTCTCTTGTATGGCCAGGGTGTTCATTGAGGATGAGGAACAAGGAAGGTGGCCGTGTGGCAAAAATCAGACAGGAAATGAAGCTGTGTTGGGAAACAATGCCGGCCATTTGCCCAGTTTGACAATTCTGTTTAAAGTTATTGAATTCATCTCGAGTGCTGTGAATTATTTATTAATGTTCTATATTTAACTTGGAAAATGAAGACTGTGTTCCTGCAAGAGAAAGCTTGCTTCAGTCCTCTGCAGATAGTCTTGAGAACTATCTCTAAAAGGTGGAGCTCTGTCCCAGGGGGACCGATGAGGATCCTAAAACAAGGAGACTCTTGTTCTCATGTTGTCATCATGATCGCTGGGTCTGATGGAGGATGTGAGTTTGTTTCTCTTCCCCTCCCATCTGCCTTTTCTCTTCTGATGTCTTTCTAATTCATGCCGAGGTGGTGACCCCTCTGAGCCTGCTGGTATGGCAGAGGTACATCACACTGGAAGTTCAGTTACCACGGTGACAGGCTACCATGAGAGCCCAGACAAGGTTTGTAGTCTAGGATCAGAGCCCGAAGCAAGGCACAGAGAGCTAAGAAAATAGACCTCGGCCCATGAGAACCAACTGGGATGCTTCGTTTATTTTGAGGCAGGGTCTCATGTAGCCCAGGCTACCCTCAAACCTGCTATGTAACTGAAAATAACCTTGAACTTGTAAATCCTATTGGCTCTACCTCCCCAGTGCTGGGATTATAGGTGTTCATCACCACATGAGGTTGCCTGTGCTCATTTTTTCCATTCTCTGTTTCTCTTTCCATTCCATTTTTAGCATGGGGTGTGTGTGTGTGTGCATGTGTGTTTAAATAGTCACTGTTCACTTTATTATGCCTATGTGTATAGTAACAACTGCTAAACATGCAACTTACAGTTAGGTTTTGTTTTGTTTTAATCATTCACTTCTTTTCTGGAAGTTGATGGTGCAGATTAGGCAATCACTAATTCAAAACTCCAGCACGGCACTCTTTTGCATGCCAATTCAACATCACAGTAGACAAGCCAATTCTGCATCATTTGCTGCTGCTTGCACAAAATAATTGAAAATATTGTATGAAATTACCTTTAGGCTATGACTATAACACACATATGAGTTTCTTATTTATACTCGAGTTCTGTCTGTCGGCATATCTTATTATGGGAATGTAAATTTGCCAAAACTTGAAAAGTCCAGTTCAAAACACTCTGGCTCAAGGACTACTCAATCAGAAATTGCCCTTCAAATGTCTGCTTAAGGGACTGAAGAATGCTGGGCATGGTAGCTCAGGCCTGTAATCCCAGCACTTGGGGAGGCAGAGGCAGGCGGAGCTCTGTGAGTTTGAGGCCAGCCTGGTCTACAGAGTGAGACCAGGATAGCCAAGGCTACACAGAGAAACCCTGTCACAAAAAAACAAAAAAGAGGGAATAGAGGGCTTAGAGAGATGGTTCGGTGGTTAAGAACACCTGTTGCTCTTACAGAGGACCAGGGTTCAATTTGTGACACCTGCATGTTGGTTAGAACCATCAGGAACTGCAGTTCCAGATGCCTCTTCTGGCCTCCACAGGCACCTGCACACATGCACTGCACAGATGCGCATGCAGGCAGAACACTCACACATAAAATAAAATGAATAATCTAATAATTTTCAAGTCTGCTTAGGTTTTTTTAATCCCTTTATAATTCTTCCATATTTTCCAATATTCTGTCAGCCTGTTCTGTCTGTTCTGTTAGAGCAGTCTAATAAGGTAACCTACCAAATCCAGTTCCCAATTAACTTTAATATCAAATGAGAAAATCTTAACATTTTGTATATAAAGTGATTATGAGCATATTTATGTTGAGGTATGTGGGTCTAAGGAGGGGTTAACACAGGGCTCACAGGATCACTTTGCCAGCAAGCAGTGGCCATCAAGGGCAGGGTCCACAGCACCAGAATGACTCACTGCCAATCCTGGCCACCCCTCCAGGGTTTCTTAACCATGATCTTCAGTTGACTTGTGCTTTGCTTTTCTGATCCATAAAATAAAAATAAGTGCCCTGAGATAGAATCTAGATGATACAAGTAAATCACTACAAATATTACTTGATACACAGTTAGTGCTCAATAAATACTAAGTCCTACTTAATAATAGTAAAAGAAGAAAGTAAAACAGTGGAATACTTTACAACTTATTTGTGAAAACAATGCAAACATGAGATTAGAAAGAAAAATCTGGAAAGGAATATTCTCAGCATATACAACAGGCCAACTAGTTAATCTGTTTAATATTTATTAAGTCTTAGATGAAATAGAAAAATAACAAAGTACACAAGTTGACAGTTTATAAAAGAAATCAGATAGACCATGTGACAACATATCTGCCCTTGTACATAATAAAAATGTAACAAAAACATGATGGTGTATCAGAAAGAGCAAAGTTACAGATTACTAATATCAGACGGAGGGACATTACTATCTCTCTGATACACATTAGAATGATAATAAAGCAATGTGAGGATGATCTATACACACACACAAAAAGATTGCTTACCTTGAAAGACAATATAGAAGCAGAAATAGTAATTGGAATCAGCTGTATCTATGAAATCAATTGAATTAGTCATTCACAACCTCTCAAAACAGAAAGTACCAGGCCCAGAGACGCTCCAGGGTCAAGTCTACTGCACAATTAGGGAGCTCACAGCTGTCCTAAAAGTGTTCTGTTGTTATTATTCCTTCACAAAAGACATAAAGCTTGTTGTTTTGTTTTGTTTTTGAGAAAGGGTCACAATGCCTAACCTAGCCGGAAGTCTTCTTGTTCGTTTACCTTGTATTTTATATGTATGAATGTTTTGCCTGCATGTCTACACCATGTGTTTTTTTGTTATTGTTTTTTGGTTTTTTGATGGTCACACAGTCCAGGAAAGGGAGTGCATTCCCCAGGAACTGGAGCTGTAACCAGTTGTGGATTATCATGTGTGTGCTGGGACTCGAACCCTGGTCCTCTGCAAGAGCAGAAAGTGCTTTGAATCACTGAGCCATCTCTTCCTCCAGCTCCCTCTAGCCAAGAACTCTTGAATTCAAATGATCCTCTGCCCCAGCCCACTGTGCATCAGGAAGCAAAGCTTTAAGTTCATCTTCAAAGAGTAATATGTGTAAATTGGAGCATCGACTTAAAGCTAAGTCACTAAGCTCTGCCCTGCTGTGAAAATTAAAAGCTACAAGATCAATGACCAGATCACTATATTGGTGTTACAGGTACTCAATTACCCAGAATCACCAAAATCACCACACATAAAATTGATTAACATGTGAATAGTAAAGTATGCTTGGGAGGTACCTGGGCTTGAAGAAGCCTGCTTTCAGTGTGTTCCAGAGACAAACAAGAACTTATTAAGGACCCTGAGTATTGGATAGACGAGTAAATTTTGCCACGATTTGGGAGGAAGCACGTCAGCATTCACTCCTCCACTGTTTAGACCCAGAGAAATCGGGCTCAAACTCACCTATTAAATTGATGCTGTATGGGATGCTGTCGGTGCCGCTCTGTATGTTACCTAGGAAACTATTATGTGGTCTCACCTAGCTAGAAGAAAAACAGGGAGTAGAGAACTGTCTCAGAATCCTCTGTGTACGGCTGTTTTGTGATTGCTCGGCCTCGAGGCTTGCCTTCCCTCTCTTCACTGCTCCAGTGGGATCCAGGTCCTCACAGTCGGAACCACTGTCCTGCCACACACAAAACTGTATCAGCAATGCTTTCAGGGTGTTTGGTTTTCACCTGCGCTTGCTGATTTGTGATTCGTACATGTATGTTTTGAGCCAGTGTTTAAAAACCAGGTTACATCTCATGGACGCTTTATCTGCAACCTTTTCCCCCCTGAAGTATCTGGTGGGACTGAAGCCATATCTCCTCGTGTGGTAATGTGCCAGAGCAGAGCTGCTGCAACCACCACTGACCGGGGTACAAGTTCTCTATCGTGAGACTGCCTCACAACCTATTGTACCAACAAGGCCAGGGACTGTTCCCTGCAGTTCCCAACACTGAGCGTTAATTTCCATTCCCCAGCACAGCACTCCCATGTCAGAGTCTGTCTACGGAAGAGGAAGTGTTCTCTTTTCCCATGTCTGGGCTAGAAGTGGGGAAACAGGACAAATGAGGAGGCTAAGACATCAGGCTTGATAGCACAGGACTGTAGTTCAAGGCCAGCTTGGACAGCAAGTAGAAAAGCAGGGTATGGATGCAGCTCAGTGGTAGAATGCTTGCCTGGCGTGTGCAAAGCTCAGGTTCAATGCTCAGTACCAACAGATGTCATATTAAGGCAGGCATGGTAACATCAGTATTTAGGAAGCCAAGGAAAGAAGATTGTAATGAGTTCAAGGCCAATCTGACCTACATGAGAATACCAGGCCAGCCAGGGTTACACAGCAGGACTCTACTTAAAAGGAAGAGAGATAATTCTTGGAGTGGGTATGCCAAGTGACCTAGCTACTGAGAAGTGACTCTGCTTGGTCCCTCTTTGACAGTCCCTCCTTTCTGCTCCCCTACAGCTTTGATACTCCAGGTCTGGTCTCCAGGTTCCTGTATTCTTAGAGTATGTGTCACTCTCTGGATTGACTCCCAGCTCTGTCTTCCTGTCTTCTAATTGACCTGTCATGCATCCGAAAGTTAAAGTTCTTAGGTGGCTCTTAATTGCTTCTCCAAACTGGCCTGGTTCATTCTCTACACCAGTCCTGGTTTCTGATTATGTTTATTTTTGATTCAGTAATGATTGCTATCTGTATACTCTGTGATTTGTCTCATAAAGGCATTAGAATACCCTGGCCCAGTTACTCCCTAACCATTTCATATTCCTTATAGTTAGTATAGCCAGGAACTAATTTAGCTAATTACCTTAAAGAAGAAGGAAGAGGGGGGGATGGAGAGTTGGCTCAGAGGTTAAGAACACTGGCTGCTCTTCCAGAGGTCCTGAGTTCAATTCCCAGCAACTACTTGGTGGCTCACAATCATCTATAATGAAATCTGATGCCTTCTTCTGGCATGTAGGTGTACATGCACACAGAACATTGTATACATAACAAATAAATCCTTAAGAAAAAAAAAAGAGGAGGAGGAGGAGGAAGAGAAAGCGGGAGAGAAACAGAGGCCATGGTCACAGCCAGTACCTAGAATCAAGCCTGATGTGCTTTGCTCACCTTGCTGCCTTTTTTTAACATTATTGAGATGAGGCAAAAGTTCTCTTCCACTTTCTTCAGCCTCTTTTATTGGAACTGATCACTTGAAAATAAGAGATTTAGAGCCAAGCAGTGGTGGCACACGCCTTTAATCTCAGCACTTGGGAGCAGAGGCAGGTGGATCTCTGAGTTTGAGGCCAACCTGTTCTACAGAGTGAGTTCTAGGACAGCCAAGGCTACACAGAGAAACCCTGTCTTGAAAAAACACAAACAAAAATAAGAGATTTGGGGCTGAAGAGATGGCTCAGAAGTTAAGAACACTGACTATTCTTCCCAAGGTCCTGAGTTCAATTCCCAGCAACCATATGGTGGCTCATAACCGTCTATAGAGAGATCTGGTGCCCTTTTCTGGTGTGCAGGCAGAACACAGTATAAATAACAAACAAATGAATCTTTTTTAAAAAGATTTGGCTGGGCTGTGGTGGTGCACGCCTTTAATCCCAGCACTCAGGAGGCAGAGACAGGTGCAACTCCACGTTTGAGTAGCAGACCAACCAGGTCCTGCCTCAAAAATCAAGCAGAACAAAAGAAAGGAAAAAAAAAAAAAGTAGGCATTTAAAGTAGTTACCTTGCGCGTTGGGAAAGAAAAGGAGGAAATAGGCCTGCTGCAGATGCTGCTCCCCATCCCCACCTCTGTGCCTCCAAACTCTGTTGTCCCCAAACTACAGAAAGGGACACTAGATGCTTACCCAGAGTCTGCTTACCCCGGAAGTAGCTTGGTTCGTGATGATCGGGGCCTCTACAGACTCATCCTGAGAAGCCGAAGCCAACCAGTCTCTGCCAGGCTTCAGAGCTGCTGTTGGCAGTCTGACGGCCTCTCAATAGGGTGGGAATACAGGAGAGCCCTGGCGGTCAGCGGGACCTTAATGAAGCCCACGGTCATGACCCCTAGAGAATAAAAAGGCAACAGGAAGGCTGACTTAGTTTAGGTCTCTGCCCCGTGCCTGTAGAACAGCGGTTCTGATCTGTGCTGGCATGGCTGGCCTCTTGGCTTGGCAGAGATGACCTGGGGAGCTGAGCTCACCCTGTGTCCCTGAAAAGAGCCAGGTCTGCACCTCGTGAACTCCACCAAAGAGGAAGCCCCGGAGGCTGCGCCACTCACCGCCCTCAAGGAACTGCTGACTTTCTCTCCACAGGGCGAGGATGACTCGGCAGTGAGGACGCGGCCAAGCGGAGATCCCCACCTTGCCCTCCTCTCGCTTTCCTTCCTTTTTCCTTCTCTGTGCCCAGCGATGGACAGACTAGACGATAGGCTTTTCCCTTCGAAGACCCGTAAGTATGCACCCCTCCCCACAACAGGCACACAGCGGGCACAGCCCACACCTGCAGAGCTCAGGCCTGAGATAGCCCCTAGGAAACTCACACGAACACGCGGGCCTCTTTCCAGTCGCAGCGATAATAAGCAAACAACGTAGCGCGCCAGCGTTACGGACTTTTCTTAACCCACTTCCTCCGACAGTATCAGTCAGTGGTTAATCCAGTTCTGCAAATGACAGCCTCTCCTTCAGACATCACCAGCTAACAGGGTTCTCAAAGCCCCCCAGGGTTTGGTAGGGCCCCCCAGGAATGTAATCCTAAGAGAGCCTTAAATAAATAAGAGGTTCCTCAAGATCCTCTGTGAGCCCACCATCCCTTCACGGATATCTACACCCACCATCCCCAGACACACGCTGGCGGGTGGCATACCGGAAACTGCTGCAGTCACTGGCGGCAGCCTCTGTTCCTCTCCAAATCAAAAGTCAAAACAGCCTCCTTGCTGGAGTATTTCAGTTTTTGTAGACCTCACCCTGTGGGCACAGGGTAGGGTTCAGTTTTTCTGCTGGGTGTCATGGCAGGCCAGGCAGGCGAGGGACCTGTCTGGCCTTGCAACTTAAGGCGAACAGCGACCCTCTTGGGAAGTATGTTAGGCCGTGGATACTCCTTCCTAGTCTGTGGGTGGCAGTAAAGGTGACAGTGGGTGCTCGGTGTCTCGGTGTGAGAGAGGTTCTCAGGAAGTGGCAGCTGCAATAGTTGATTGTGTACCGGAGCCAGAATATTTAGAATTAGTATTGCAGCCTGAAAGAATAGGGGGGCCCTGAGGTCTGCTGCTGGCTTCCTGGAGGGGCACCTCCCGGGCTCCGAATCTGCCTGATTTAGGCAGGAAGGTTGGTGTCTTCAGCTACACCACGGAGGTTCTTACGCACTCAGTCTGTGAAGGGCAGTGAAATGGTAAGATCTGCATCTTAGACCACAGACTGGAAGTTAAGGGCTGAGGAGGGAAAGGCAGGTGGGACCTGATGCCTGGTGTGAACAGAGGCTGTGGCCAGAGAAGCAGAGGCAAGCAGCATCTTCTCTGCCTGTGCTGGGTAGCTGGGAGGAAAGACGGGGGAGGGAGCTGGAGGCCTCTGACTAGAGGAACTCTGCTGACTGTGGACCTCAGACCTGGAAAGTAAGGTCTTTCGCCTAGAATGTATTTGAAGACAGATCCTTGTTTAAAAGAAACCTTTCTTTGTTCTTTGGTTTCTTCTTTCCCCCCTCCCCCCCATGTATTTTAAAACACTGGTCCCCAGCACTGTGCCCAGGTGAGAGCCCCTGGAGGGATGTTTATCGGGTAGAAGGAAGAATGGCACCAAAGAACACCTCTTTCCTGAACAAACCAGCTTCACGTCCTGGATTTTAGCGGGGAACAGCGTTTAAAATGCTGGAGCCTGATCTGTAGAATTTGTGACCCCACTGTGTGGGATCAGTAAACGAAGGCTTATTAGCATTTTGGTTTGGTGGAAAACAAGGTTGCCACTATTAGGGTTAATTACTAATGCCACCTAAAAGCACTATTTTTTTTTTAATATCCAGACTTTTTAAATTGTCAATGGAGGGCTTGAATAGGACAAGTTGAGAATGAAAATAAAAGGTCCTGTTTTGTTTTGTTTTATTTTTTTTTTCAAGGCAGTGCAGTTCTGGCTGTCTTAGAACTCACTGTGTAGACCAGGCTGGCCTTGAATTTAGAGCTCCCCCTGCCTCTGCCTCTAAAGTGCTGGGATTGAAGGTGTGCACCACCACTGCCTGGCTAATAAAAGGTCATTTTTAAGGGAAAAGTTTCAAGTGCAAATTATGAGTGTGAAAGTAACAGAAAGTTCTTAATTAGTCTCTGCTGCTGTGTGTCTTCCTGGGTGTTATGTTAGGTCTAAGGATAAAGTGTTTCTGTTTTTAAAATTTTGACACAGGCTCTCAGTATGTATCCCTGGGTTACCTGGAACTCAGTATGTAGACCAGGCTGACCCTGACTTCCTGCCTTGTCTCTATCACCTGGGTGGTCGGGTCAAAAGTGTGTGCCACCGTCCCTGGCTAAGGTAAAGCTTGCAAGATTGTGCTAGTGTGATGGACCAAAGAAGAAAGGTAGCCAAGGGATAGCTAAGTTACCTGGAGCTGCAGAAAGCTGCTAAGAGCTTACCTTTCACTCGCAAGTGAAGCACGTGAGAGCTGTCAGCACGGGGTGTGCCCAGGACAGTGCAGGGCTGTGTGGTGAGCATCTGGGGGAAGAGGCTATGAGATGTGTAGGTTCAGATTTGCAGAATGAGAAAAGAACCATATGACACCAAATATGAAAGAACCTCTCAACTGTGCATCTAAAAACAGGCAAATTGGTGAAGGAGTTGGCGTGAGCATAGAAACTGGAATCAGAACACTAAGTTTGAGTGACCTGATATCACCTACAGGTGAGGGGCATGTTTCTAATATAAGGTAAGGTTCTGTTCTCGAGCAGTGTTTAATTATCCTTTGTGAAAGGGTTTACAACCTTTAAAAAAATGGCCTGTGACTGTGGGACTGGGCAACCAGGAAGCCTGCTGCACTGTCCATACTCACTGCTGAGCCTGACTGGGATGGAGGAGGCTGTTCAGTCTCCCAAGCCTCAAGAGAGCATGCCTCAACCTTGCCCACCTGCAGAGTCCGATCCTACAGGACACTCTCACGCCAGCCCATCACATAGGGTGCTTACCAGCATTTACACTTTACCTGTGGTTAATCATTCAAAATATTATTTTATATATGATTAAGGCATGGATATACATGTATTGTTTTGTCTGTTCTGTTTTCTTTTGAGGTGGGGTTTCTCTGTGTAGCCCTGACTGTCCTAGAACTTGCTCTGTACACCTTAAACTCAGAGATTCACCTAACTCTGCCTCCTGAGTGCTAGGATTAAAGGTGTGCACCACCACCACCACCACCACCACGGCCGGCTATCTCCCAGTGTTTTAGAGCCAGAGGCAGAAGGGGCCTGAGACATGAAGAGGCTGATGGCCCAGATTGCAGGTTACTGGAGATTTAAGGGCAGAGGATGTCATGAGCAGCACCAAGGCAAGAAATCCCAGTGGTCTAAAACGGGAGGAAAGTATCTCCCTGCCAAGCTAGACAAAGGTGGGCCGCTGCCAACAGGGATGTACTGCTCTTTCTCCGAATATCAGTTAAAAAACAATCTGGGCATCGGTGGCTGGCACACTACGCTTGGCTGACTAGCCTAACAACTTTGTTTGCTATAGGGCTTGGGATATCTGCCAGGACTGCCCAATAAGCAAACTGAGCCAAGATGGCTCTAGTCTTGTTTAGTTGCACCCAGGCACACTTCCTAGAGTAACTTGAAAACCATGCTGCTCAATCCACACATTTAATATTTGACACTGGAAGCATCCTGAGCCACATAGCTCATGGAATATGGACTTTCTCAGTCTACAAAGCGCACAGTGAGCTACCCTCAAGCAGAATGCAGACTTGGCACAAAGCAGGATTTCAAGACAGCTTGCAGACAGATTCAAGGCACATCAACAAAGTAGGATCTTCCATCTCTTATTCCACCCAGTATCAAACTGCCAGAAGAGGGCACCAGATTTCATTATAGATAGTTGTGAGCCACCATGTGGATGCTGGGAATTGAACTCAGGACCTCTGGAAGAGGAGCCAGTACTCTTAACCTCTGGGCCATCTCTCCAGCCTCCAACCCTGACATCTTTAAGAGAAGGTCACCACCTTCACCATGGAGCCATCATTTTTTCAGTGTCCTCAAAATTCTTTTGTTATTGTTTGATTTTCTAAGACAGGGTCTCGCTGTGAAGCTCAGGCTAGCCTCAGATTCCTGTGATCCTCCTTCAGCCCTCTAGGTTCTGGATTTGCAGACCTAGTGTACCACCAGGTTAGGTTTCAATGTAAAGAAGTGTTCTGTAATACTGTGATTAACCCCGAGCCTCATCCACAGTACACAGCCCCAGCTCCCCACAATCCCTGCTACACTGTTTGAGGAGACAGATTATTCACTATTTTTCTTTTGTTTTGTGTGGGAGAGTTTAAACATGCAGGCTTGCTGGCTTGAAGCTCATTATATAGACCAGGCTGGCCTCAGACTTTCAGTCACCCTGCTGCTGCTGCCTCCCCTAGTGGTGAGGTGACGGACATCTGAAGAGAAATAACCAAACCACGTAAGGTATTAAATCCACACAAGCAAAAAAAAAAAAGAAAAAAAAAAAACCGGAACATTTGTGTGTTTGTTTTTTATGTGAGGCCATTACTTAAAGGTAGCCAAGCATAATAAGTGTGAATGCAAACAACCCATTGGCAGAAGTAAATACATGTCTATGCAAATACTGGACGGGCTGACTTCAGGCCCACTCAGTGCACTCCGTTCCTAGAAGAGAAGCGACTGCCACTTCATGTAGGGAAGGTGGGTGAAATAGATAAGCTCAAATTACGCTGTGGCTGAACTAATAAAGGGTTGTTGGTATGGAAGGAACACTGTTGGGCCAGATTTGGATGTTTGCCCAACATCTGTGAGGTTCAATATTCCACACCGCCAAACAAAGGAGGGAGAAAAGTACATCATTTTTGCCCTTTCGTTAAAAATATCTTTCAGGCCGGGTGGTGGTGGCGCTCACCCTTAATCCCCGAACTTGAGGGGCAGAGGCAGGTGGATCTCTGTGAGTTTGAGACCAGCCTGGTCTACAGAGTGAGTTCCAGCAGGACAGTCAGGGCTACACAGAGATAGACTATCTTAAAAGAAAACAAATTATATATATATATATATATATATATATATATATATATATATATATCCATCCACTATCTAATTAAAATATTAGTTTATGTGCTTGAATTGTGACTTTAAGTAAAGTATAACTTGCACTGTCGGTCTACATTGATGGAAACCGAAAGGCTGGCTCAGCAGTCAGAGCACATACTGTTCTGGCAAAAAACCCAAGTTGGCTTCAAAGTACCTTGTCACGCAGGTGTCACCACCACCTGTAACTCCAGCTCCGGGAGTTCTGGCCTCAGCAAGAACCTGTACACCTGTGCAAAAAATCCGCCCCCTACACTCATAAAATAAGTAATAATAATAATAAACCTTTAAATTCCCAGCAGAGGCAGGTGGATCTCCGTGAGTCTGAGGCCAGCCTGGTCTACATATGGAGTACGTAGCAAGGTAGAGCTACATAGTGACCTTGTCTCAAAACAAACCCACAAATGGCTGGGTGTGGGGGTGCGCTCCTTTAATCCCAGCACTCAGGAGGCAGAGGCAGGTGGGTCTCGGTGAATTCAAGGCCAGCCTGGTCCACGTATGGGTTCCAGCTCAGTCAGGGCTACACAGTGAGGCCCTGTGTCAAAAAGAAGACAGAGCTCCAGTCTTGATTAAATACTTGTTTGCCTGCTGTATACCGGCACCCACCTTGCAGAGACAGACCAGAGAAGGAAGCCAGGTAGCAGCTTTAGCGAGTGAGGGCCACACGTTGCTCCTCTCCTCCTCACCCGGGAGGAGTGTCTGCACACTCTGTCTCTTGCAGCTTCTGATAACTCCTCCTGGAGTCCTCCCTGGGGTGGCCCAGTGTGTTCCTGTCCCTGGCCAGCCCCACACCAGCGTGACCTCCTCCCCCTTTGCCACAGGATTTGGCTCTGGCAAGTTTCCCTTGTATCATCCTTCCCGTTTACTGGGCAGTTCCCGAAAGCACACAAGCCTGTGATAGTGACTTATTGAGAGGGAGAATGAAGAGCTGGGCCGCAGTGAACAGCAGAGATCATATATATATATATGAACATAATATATTCATATATAATGAACATAATATGTCCACATTTATATATTCATATATATATGTATATATATATACACACACCTCTCATGGACACACTGTGCCAGATTTATTTTCTCTTTTGGTCTTTGCACTCCCCTAGTGGTTATTACTGCCACCATCTCACAAATGAAAAGCTGGATTCCGGAGGGGCTCATTGACCAGAGGTCCTGCAACCATTTTGTGGCTGTTATCTGGCTTGACATTCTGTCTGCCCAAAGCCAGATGACCTCACGTGTAGGGCTCCACAGCACCGTAGCTTTGCCCTCCGACTACACCGCCAATGGGCATGATGTCACCGATAACCGGTGAGCATGTGAGCGTTCTCCACACAGGAGACCGCAGCCCCTGGGCCAAGGTCAGTCAGCAGGCTGCATCTTGACAGCATGGCGCCGTCTGCTCTGGCTCCCGCTGTGGTTTGTTGGACAGGCTCTACCACTGAACAGTATTGTCACCCCAGCACCCTTGACCCTTAGGGACCTCCATTTGGGCAAACCTAGGATTGTTTTACTTTGCCGCAGAAAAGAATTTCAAGACAAGATGGTATGAAGTAGAGTTCAAATTTGTTTGTTTTTGGAACCAGGGTCTCTCTCCTCTCTCTCTAGCCTTGCCTGTCCTGGAAGTTGCTCTTGTAAACCAGGCTGGCCTCAAACTCACAGAGATCCTCCTGCCTCAGCCTCCTGAGTGCTGGGATTAAAAGTGTGTGCACCACTGCCCAGCTGAGTTAAAAGTGTTTTTTTAGGCAGGGCATCATGGTGTACGCCTTTAGTCCCAGCACTTGGGTGGAAGGAAGAGGCAGGTAAATCTCTGAGAGTTCAATGCCAGGTTAGTCTAGAAAGTGAGTCCAGGACAGCCAGGACTATTACAAACAGAAACCCTGTAATAATCATAATAAACCTAAAAATAATAACAATAATTTATTATAAATAATAGTGAATTTTTAGCATAGGCGCATTACCAACTCGGCCACGCCTCCAGCATCATTATTGTCTTTACAGTGACTATATACACACATGATCTGTGGCTTTCTATGTTGTGTTGCTCAGAGTAGAGTTTACAACAAGGCTTAAGAGACTTTCCTTTCATAAACAAAATTGTAGGGTGTATATATGAGGGCTATTGTTCAGATTTAGGAATGACAGCAGAGGTTTTTTAAATACAACTCAAGGTAAGAAAACGTTTTAGCTCTCTGTAAGCACAGGCTATTTGCCGTCTTTGACATACCTGCCTGGGATGTCTCAGGAATACACATTGTCCCTGTAGGAAACTCTGGCATAACCCGTGAGTCCCAGAGTTCCCTAACTCTGCAGCAGGATAACTTTTGCTGTCTTTCTAGCCTAACTTGAAAAGAATACGGAATCTCTTCGGCTATAGAATTCTCTGTATAGAATGTTTCTGACAAAATAGGTAGTGTTGCCAAAATAGGTGGTGTTGCTTCTAGAAGAGACAAGACTCGGAGACACAGTCACTCTTCTTGTGCCCCCTTCTGGGGGGGGGGACTTTATGTAGCTCAGGCTACATAACTCCCACATGCAAGTCAGGGATGACCTTGAACTTCTGATCCTCCTGCCTGCGCCTCCTGCCATTGCTGTGATTTCAGGCACACACCCAGTCAGCTTAAATGGGGAACAGAACCTACAGCTTTACGCCCTCCACCAAGGCTTCATCTACCCCTTCTAAAATACTGGCCATGCACCCCACCTGGCAGCAAAGGTGGCCACTGTGCCGTTGGAAGGACTGGCTCTAAAATGCCTGTCCTACTCCACCCAGGTAACAAGTCATTCATGTTCTAGCGGAGTCTCCATTTTACCATTTGCAAAGTGAAGATGACAAGAGCCTGCTTAGCCATGCAAGGAAGGGCATTTTAGGGGTGGGTATGGGGAAAGGAGGTTCACTAGGCTCTGAAGTCTTTGATGGAGCCAGATTGGCAGTGGGGTGGGGGCTGATAGCACGGGTTATAATAGATGCTGAGAAGCAAGAAACCCAGTTGCTTGCCCTCCAGCAACCTTATTTTAAATTTGAAGATGATAAACAGGATTAGCATTTGCACTTTCTGCTGCTCTTCTGTTCCATGGTCTCCTGGTGATTACAGAAAACCTGGGAGCCTCCTCAGCTTGTTCTCACAATGCACACACCTACTGAATTGAAGTTAAGGTATTGGAAACATTCGCAACTCGAGTACAGAACCCTTGGCCCCAGGGCAGGGCAGGGTCCCTCAAGTTACACAACACACTGTTCTGAATTTGAAGATGCTCAGGTTTTCAGCTGGGTTCTAGACTTAAATCCTGTCTGGAGACATTGTAGTGAATGCATTAAAATTCATTAAAACATAGAAAACAATTTGGTCAAGATGAAGAAAAAAATTAGGCAAGATGAGAACAATGCAGAAAGTATGGAATTAAATTTTAAGGCACACGTGGGGTAGTTGAGGACATGTTTTTCAAGGAATGACAATGCTCTACACTTTGTAGAGCAGCCTATCTAATAACTGTAGTGAAAAAACAAAAAACAAAGCAGAGCATACAGGGTTGGACTTCAGGACTGTCCTGGGGTCTTTTGTTTGGGCTTAAAATGGGGCTTCTGTCTCTAGCCCAAACTAGCCTTGGCTTTGTAGCAATCCTCTTGCCTCGGCCCGACAGAATGCTTGTAAGCATGGGCCACATCGCTGGGTTCATTGCAGAATATATCCCGTTCCTTACTCTGTACTATTTATTGTAATGGAGGTTGTAAGCTGGGGCAGTAGGCAGGGCCTGAGCCACACAGACAGACAGACAGACAGACACACACACACACACACACACACACACCAGCAATCTCCATTCTAATGCTGCAGTCTGAAGTGTTTAGAATACCTATTAAAGGTTCACTATTTTAAGGGGAAAAAAAGTTTTGTTTTTTTTAAAGTTTCTCCTAGGTTTTTGTTTTTTTGTTTTTTCCTGATTCATTTCCTCCTTCTTTCATCTTGGTATTTCTAGGGGAGGTGAGAGTCCCTCCCCTAAATGAGATCATTTCAACCAGAACCCAAGGCCAGGCCAGTGCGTATCTGTTGAATCAGAGGCCCTTTTTTTTTCTTTTTCTTTTTTTTTTTTTTTTTAAAGTTCACAGTTTCCAGTGGGAGTCTGGGAGAGGAAGCAGAAGGGACTAGAACCAGCTCTGACTTTTACCACATTTACCTGGAACAGTAATCACAGAGCTATGTTTTTCTGGGCAGCCTTTGGCCCATACTCTCCCTCCCAACTGTAGGGGACTGTCTCCCACCTGAAGGGCTGTGTGCTGATCAAGAGGGAAGCTGGGAGGCTAGCTTCCACCCTTCCCCCACCCCAGGGTCGTAGCTGCTAAATAAGAAAGGGAGAAATCTCTGTCTCCCCAAATCTCTGCCCCCAGTTCCTCCTCCTCACCCCTAATGCTTTCTGCATTGTACTCACTACACCTGAACAATCAAACTGTTTAAAAACAAGATAAGTTACGTTCAAATTACTGAAAAAGACAACATGAAAATCAAGTCAGGCCCAAAATACCACTTCATGTTTCATTGACATTAACAACGCAGTCTTAAACTCTGGAAATTATTCTTCCTAAAGCAAGAAAGCAAATTCTATATCTTGTTATTTGCCCAGAGGCCACCGGAAATGGCATCACCTCCCCAGACACTCACTGGCTTGTGAAAGTTGCAGCACCCAGCACTGACCTGACTTACCCTGAAGACAGTCTTGGCCATTCTGACATACAGCCAGGAAAGGACTCTGTCTAGGGAAAGATCTAGAATCAAGAGCGAGACACCAAAATAAATAAATAAATAAATAAAAAAGAAAATAAAATTCAGCAGTCATTTCAGTAAGTACTTCCCAGTTTTCTTTTTCCTCTCTTGTTAATGGGTCTCTTGTAGCTCAGGCTGTCTGTCCTCCTTCCCCCTGTGTAGCTGAGAAAGAAAGACCTTGAGAGATTACGGAGCTCTGCCTCCCATTTTTCTTTTTAAATATAAATTAAAATTTTCTGACCATCCTTTTTCAGATTCCTACTTTGGGGAGTCACTAGGCAGGTGGGGGATGGGCAGCTCCAGCCGCCGGACTTGGTGGCACCAAAGGACAGACTGCTGTGTGGTCTAGACTGGTAAACAATTAAAGAAAACTTTTTAAGGTGCAAGGAAATGGGCAATTAGGTGTTGAAGGAGAGAGGAGGTGAAGAATTATTTCTTGTCTATGCAATCTTGTCGGCTGTGGTTGACCGCAGAGGCTTGGCACCCTGCTTTTCATAAGCGGTGGCAGCAGGAACTCATTCGTCTTTCAGACTTGAGTTTTGAATGTGTAAATGAAGAAGAAAAGTACCTATTTCTTGGGCTTCTTAAGAGGAACACAAGGATAAGCAAGTAAAACCCTTAAAGGAGGAGGAGCCTAAATAATGTGGGGGAATTGGCGTCGATAAACAATCAGTTAAATACTTCATTTCACCACAAGTAATAATAATTAGTAATAAGGCTGTGTAACATCCTGAGTGGTGGAAATGGAACCAAATAAGCTTCTACCTGCTCTGTTTCTGTTTGAATGTGGAATGGTTTAAAGTTGGACAAAATACTCTTCCCAGCAGGGAAAAAGGAGGGAAAAGACGTGGAAATTTTTCTTTCTAGATGATTTTACTTCCTTATTTTAATTCCAGGAAATATTTATAGCTGGGGTTAAAGGCTCGGGTTCTGAAGCCATATTTCTATCCAAAGAAAGGAAACCTAAAGCTTATCTAACCCGTCAGAAGACAGGCCAGTTGTGGCAGCTTTTGCTAGCGGAGCAGCCCTGGGCAATTTTGCATAACCTCTGCTCGAATCTGTTGGTTTTTCCTGTAAGGAGAAACTAAACTAAAGTTCCTACCTGGCTGGCTGTGAGGCTCCAGCAGGGCGGCCAGCAGGGTCAGTGCTCCTTGGATGCCCACTGTAAAGAGGCATAGGTGTAAGGATGGGCAAGTGAGCAGAGCAGACTGGGAGCAGAAGCCTCTGAGAACGATTGGGATGTGGAAGCAGGAGGAAGCCGGTTGGGTGTTCTGCATGGCAAGGCCAGTGAACTGCAGTAGCTGACCGAGCTTTAAAGTGCAGCAAGTGCCCTGGGAGGAAGGAGAGACCTGTTGGAAGAACAAGGGAAGAATCTCTGACAAAACTGACGTTTAATGGGTAGGTCTTAAGAAACAGATTCTGTGTTTGATCCCTGACTAATAGACAGAGATAAACACACACACACACTGAAAATTAGCCACACAAACTAAGCTGAAACAAGTAAAATTGAAGCTCAACTTCTGAAAATGTTGCAGAATCCTAAAGCATATTTTCAATATACGTATGCGTAAGTACCTACACGTATAGTATAGTAATGGACTTATAACCAATATATTATCTTTATTTTTTCTTGAGACGGGGTTTCTCTGTGTAGTCTTGGCTGTCCTGGACTCACTTTGTAGACTAGGCTGGCATTGAACTCAGAGATCGCCTGCCTCTGCCTTCCAAAGCGCTGGGGTCAAAGGTGTGCACCACCACCACCCGTATTGCCTCCCATATAGGATGAATATCTTAGCAAACAACTTGCTATGTAATGCATAATATAGACGCACATGCCTTCTCTAGCATGAGCCAGACCCCGGCTTGGATCCCCAGCATTCCCCCAAAAGTAGAAATACATGGAAATAGTTGAATGTTGCTACTTCCTGGCTATCGTTTTAAGGTTTTGATGTTTCAAGAATAGTGGAAACAGTCATTTATGAAACATAAAAATGACTTGACCCAGGTTTTGGATGGAGTTTCTTTTCACCCAGTCATATATTTTTTTCCACCCAGAACTGACGTTGAACATAACCTAGAGCAGGCTGCCCTCATTCCAGGCCACAACCAATATTTGCCTTGAGGAAGACTGTTCCAAAGGTCAGGAAGGAATCGTCTTAGGGATTGTCACAATTTGGCAAGAGGATAAAGAACCCTGGAGAATTTGGAAGGCTATTGTTATTCCTCCCTTCCCCCACTAAAGAACTGTACACACCTGAATGCCCGGAGCTGAGGAGACTCCGCAGAGAAGGGGCTAGTTTAAAATGTGGCAGCTTCTCACTAGCCACCTACTGTTGAGAAATCGCTGGTAACTGTCCTCCTCCCTCCTCTAGGCCAGAATGCCTAAGGCAGGGAGAAGGAAGAGCTCTCCTGCACGAGCCGCCCCCCGGGCCGCATCCCGGGCCCTCCCTCTCAGCCCGGTGGCTTCACTCCTCGGTTCTGACTTATCTGCATACAAATAGTATTGATAAGGGAATGGGTGGTCCTTTGTCTTTCTCCTCCCCGGTCTAGGGAAGAGAAGCCGTTTACCATCCGGCTGGGTCAGGCTAAGGAGCCAGAGCTAACTAGGGCAAAAATAGGGACTGCTGGAAGGCTTGAGGGTGGTTGAGACCAGGTAAGAAGGCAGGAGAGCAGACGACGGGGAGGACCCCGAGAAAGACCAACTTTGAGGGAGTCTCCTGGGAGAGAGACAGATACAGCAAAGGATGTAGGGAAGGACAGGACCCAGCGGTGCCAGAGACCAGGACTCGGGAGGGCGTAGCAAAGTGCGGTCAACAGCAGCTGGGAAGGACAAGAATCGGCCTTTGAAAGGAAGCCAAGAAGCCAGTGGTGATTTACTGACAAATGTCTTCGGGTTTGATGCGGTTGGAAGCCAAATTAAAGTCAAAGGAGCAGTGAGTGGGAGGAGAGGGCCCGGACACAGGCTGTGCAAACAGCGCTTTAAAAATGTGTCTTTGAAGGCCAGGCATTGGGACAGGCCGGAGGTGGAGCTAAGAAGTTACCTTTCTTTTTCAAAGCAGCGAGAAATGAGAAGGCTGGGAGGTAACCTTAGGACTAGTGCCTAGAATTCAGGGTTAATCCACTCTGGGGAGGTAGCTTGAGGGTGTAGGAGGCTCCCGGCGCGACTTGGCTGTTGGCCGTCCACAGAACGAGGTACGTGTCTGCCTTTGCGCTCGGTGGGAAGCGGGGACCTCAGGGTTGGGGGCTCGAGGCTGTTTTCTCTAGAGCCCGTGTGCGGTCAGTTCGCTATGCTGGGGCTTAGAGGGGACCCGGTGTCCTGCAGGCGTGACTAGGCCTTGGAGACATCGGGTCTCTTACCCTCGCTGCTACTGAACAGGAAACTGAGGCTCAAAAAGGTGGGTCTCCAGCCTGGGACCTGTACGGCAGTGTTGTTTCTTGTTAACTTATCCTTTAGACAGTTGAAATAACGACTCGAGGTGGTGTTAAAATTTGCATAGTTGTATGAGATTTAAATGAAACTTTTACGAGCGGCTTAAAACACACAAACGGGAGCCGGGTGGTAATGGCGGCGGCGGCATATACCTTTAATGTCAGCACTTGGGAGACAGAGGCAGGAGGATCTCTTGAGTTCCAGGCCTATGGAGCTGGTTCCAGAAAATCCCCGTCTCGGGGTAAAAAGAAAAATCTAAATGGTCCTCCTGTTATTTTTTTTTCCTCTAAAAAGTGTCTGCGTAGCAAATATTAGGGACTTCCATTTCATTCTTAAATGTATTCCTTGCATTTTTTTTTGTAGCCCATAGAAAGATTTATACTATACTATTAATTTTTTGTTGTGTTTGTTGTTGTTTTGTTTTGTTTCAAGACAGGGTTTCTCGGTGTGGCCCTGGCTGTCCTGGACTCACTCTGTAGACCAGGCTGGCCTTGAACTTCTTTGAGAGTGTTTAAGCTTGTAATTTCTCAGGTTGCAATTGTAGTTGTGCCAAAAGAATTGCAATGTTCGGTGTTGTGTTGAGGGTTGGCAGGTACAGCTGTGGGCTCAGTATGTCCACTTCAGCTCCTGCCTAACCAAGAGTTGTGATCCCTGCAACCCACTTTGAAGGCTAGGCATCTTTGTGGTTCAGACTTTGACTTAAGACACAGGTGCCAACCAAGTTAAATGTGCAGAGTGGCAGCTGTCAAGGCCCTGGAACACTGGAAAGGACATTTTTACTAAACTTAATTAGACTGCAGGGCCGAGGCCTATTAAGCAGGTGATGATGCCTGGCCAAGGAGGATGAGGTTACCCAGGGACCACCTGGCAGTGGTTTCTTTGTTTGACACACTTCCTTCACAATACTTTCATGTATTTGATGTAACCCTAAAACCACTCCCCTCCCCCCAGATAGGTTTCTCTATGTAGCCTTGGCTGTCCTGGACTGGCCTTGTAGACCAGGCTGGCCTAGAATTCACAGCAATCCCCCTCTCTCTGCCTTCCAAGTGCTGGGATTAGAGGCATGCACCACCACACCCAATGCTAAAGCTGATTTAAAGATATTATTTCTCCCACACTTTGGTGTTTTGTAGAGTGGATATTAGCTTACTTGGTCCAAATCAAGTTTGTGGCAAGTTCCCATTCCAGAGTCCAGTAACTGACCCTGCCCCAGGCTTTCTCTGTGGCCAGTAGTTAGTTAGCATGCAGGTACTGTGGCCTACTCCAAGATCCAGGCTGGTCCAGCCTGGTATAGGCCTGTTGCAGGGCATTAGAATTTTTGACAAGTTTAGTTCAACTTAGAAAACTAAACTAATACTAAGACATGGGAAGGTAAATAGATGAGTTCCTGAGAAATCATTTTCTTGTATGTGTATGTGTGTGTCTTACCTTAAAATTGAAGAAATCTTAGAAAAGTAAAAAATACTGATTTTCCTGGATGTGGTGGGGCACACCTGTAATCCCAGCGCTCAGGGAGACAGAGGCAGGCAGATCTCTGAGTTTGAGGCCAGCCTGGTCTACAAAGCGAGTCCAGGACAGCCAGGACAAAAAAAAACCAGAAACCGTGTGTGTCTGTGTGTGTCTTCTGAGCTGGGCATGTTTAAATCTCAGCACTCAGGATGCAGAGGCAGGCAGAACTTCATGTTCAAGATCAACCTGATCTAATTATCAAGTTCTAAGCCAGCCAGGCTACATGGTGCAGCCTTGTCTCAAAAAACTAGATAGATGGATGCAGGGATGGATGGACACATAGATAAATTTGATTCCCCCAAAATGCCTTTGAATGGAAAGGAGCTATTTATAATCCGAGTATAATGTGACAGTGGCATTTAGTCAGATGCACGAAACTATTAAACTAGTTTCAAATTTTTCCTGCAAGAAATCCAAGCAGCATCGTTAATTGTTAGGTCAGTCTTTATGATTGAAGACCTCTGTCCCATCTCTGGAGCAACTGGCCTAGTTTGCTGTCACTCTTCCAAAAACTAACCTAATTACTACAAAATATTGATTAATGAAAAATAAATGCTCTGGGTTTGGTTTGGGATAGCTATAAAGTAATAGTCAAAGATTTATAATTCATGCCTTATGAAGCTGCTGAAAAATTAATTATCCCCAAATTGAGAAATACAAGCAAATTGCTTGAAAGTTTTTTTTTTTTTTTTGAAGCAGTAGCCATTACTAATGCATATTTCTCCCACAGCTTTAGCGCCTCAGATCTTGCAGTGAAATAGAAAGCAGTAAGGATTTGGGGAACCATGCAGATTTTTAAGGGTGGAATTGTGCTGCTCTGGCAGTCCTTGTACCCATCTGCCTCTCCTCCCCCACCCCCCCATGTACACTCGGACAGCCCTGGGCGCATCTGCACACATCCCGTCTGCTGGGTCACTCCCATCTTATCTGTCCTTGGCAGCCTTTTCTTATCTCTCCCCTGGAGGGAAAAGACCGGCTCACTTGAGTTTTTCTTTTTGAGCAACCCAGCCTTGGTGCTCTAAGCTAGGATTGTACTTATTTTACCACCATGCCAGCCGAGACAGACCACCCTTTTGTACCTAATTCCAGAACACAACAGCTGCCCCGCTGAATTCCCTCATAATTAAATGAGTCCATAAAATAGCTTCGAAAACTAATAAGGGAGTTTAACAGGTTTCTCCAACCTACCTGGCTACATTCAAATCCCATTTTCTTTCTGTTCTTGTAAATAAAAAAGAACCCGAAACTGGAAGTTACTGACCTCTGTTAAATGTCTGACAAGATTCATTCTTTCTGACTTGTTCTGTCAGTCCATTAAAAGTGTCTCTTGGGTTTTTGTCATATACTGAGTTCCATCCTGGCATCACCCATTCTCTCATGGGGACCCGCAGAGGGGGTCTGAGTTTGTCCATTTGTTGTGTCCCGCCCACCTTTCGTTTCACTTGCTTACTGGAATGCTCTTTCCCCTCCCTTTCTCCTTGATGCTATCTGCACCTTCCTCTGGAGGACAATGGAGAATTCTTGTAGACAGTTTTGCTTGACTTGGCCCTGGGCCCTGGGAGCAGCATGTGGTCCAAGGTTCTTTAGTTAAGATATTGGGGACCACACTTTCCCACAAGGAAGTCACAGTCTGCAGCATTTTGTTATACTGGGTTATGCTAATACCTGGTTTAATACCTGTGTCTCACGCTGGAGAATGAATGATGAGGCGTGGTACATTAATCCTCTCCACCTCCACCCTGGACGGTCTAACCTCTATAAAATAGAAACAGGGAGAACGATCTTTTCAGTAGGTTGGTCACCTTAAAGGGTTTGGCATCCAAGAGCTGTTCTGTAAATATCAGCATTATATTCAAAACCCTTTCCCTGTCATCTCCTTTGGTTTTTGTAGTGCCCTAATGGCAGGTGAACAATTTTCTCTCTCTGCAGGTAGGTGGTTAAACTGGCATTCTGTAGTTTGCTGAGGATCACTAACTCACACTGCGGAGCTTGACAGGCATTGTTCTAAGTATGTTACATCAGGCTGAAGAGTTGGCTAGGGTCAAGAGCCCTGCTATTCAGGTCCTAGCACCCACATCAGGCTGCTCACAACTGCCTGGAACTCAGCTCCAGGGAATCTGACACTCTCTGGCCTCTGTGAGCACCTGCATGCATATGAGGACTCTACACTCAATCCCCACATCAAAATGCTGTGATTTCTATAGTCCTGTTTCATGGAGAGGATAAGTAACTCTTAGCTGAGGTAAGCAGAGCTGCTGGCCTGTCCTGATATGGTAACGGCTCCAAAGCAGTTTTGTTCTTCGGAACAACTGCATGTTTTAGTCCCAGGCTGGCCTGGAACCCCTGTTCCTCCAGCCTGTGATTCTGTCGTAGTGCATGGTATTACAGGCTTGCACCACCATACCTGGCTTATATACAGTTATTGATTAGGTTCTCCCCTTTCCACTTTTTTCTTTTTCTTTCTTTCTTTTTTTTTTAAGAGAGGGTCTTACTATATAGACCAGGCTAGCCTAGAATTTGTGGCAATTCTGCCTCCCAAGCCTTTATAATGCTATAAAGCCCTCGCATTATATAGTTTCATACTACCCAGTTCAGTTCATCAATGTTTCTGAGCTCAGAGAACAAAGTCTTTACTCCTCTTTTTATTTTTAAACAGTATCTTATGCATACCTGGCTGGCCCCAAACTCACTAAGTCACCACAAATGACCTTGAACTTCTGCCTCCCGTGAGCTGAGGTCATAGCTTATGTCCCCACTCTCTGCTTAGATGGTAATAGGGAAGTTTAATCCAGCAGCATAGCTTCTCTGCCAAGAGATCTACTCCAAAGACCTAGGTCTGTGTGAGCCGGTGGAATACAGACATGCTTCGAGTGCCTACCTTTAGTCCCAAGCAGTGAAGGTAAGGTATAGAAGGAAGCAGCCATGTTTGAAAGTGACTTCTAATTGAGGGGCAGATAGAGTGATGAATCAGAGAAAGATGTGACAGAATGAGTCAGAGGTATGCTCAATTTTCATGAGAACAGGAGAGGAAAGAGGCTGCTTGAGAGCGGCAGAGGGTGGAGGGTTACCAAGAGTTGATTACCGGGACAGTTTTACAAAGGCAGGTTGCAGAGAGAACAAGCTAGACACAAGTGAAGACGGAATAACCAGAGCATGAGAAGGAGCCAGAAAATTAGAGCATATTTCCAGAATTAGTTTGAGGCCAGGCTGAGCAGAAGCAAGAGAAACCAGCTTGGAGAGGAGTTTAGGCCAGAACAGCTGAAGTGAACCAGCCAGGAAGGGTTCAGGAAGATCTAGAAAGGTTTGGGAATGGCTTTCCTCTCGTCCCTTCGTCTGAGGAAATAAGAACATTTACAGGTAGCATTCAATTATGTTTCTACCTCTTAATTTTCCCAGAAGAGGAATCCTAAAGCAGCAGGTTGAAATAAAGGTAACCTGAAGTTTTTGTGTATTTTGAGACAGGCTCCCACAACATAGCCATGGCTGACCTTGAACTAGGCTGGCCTTCAGCTCATAGAGGTAGGTCCTCCTGCCTCTGCCTCTGCTGCCCTGGGATTGAAGACATGCGCCATCACACCTGACTTTTAATTTGGGCTTTTGAAGATGAGTCCCACATCTGTCAGCATTTCATCCAAAGTGTTTAGAAAGGCAAAACCTTTTCTCTACTTAGCTCAGTCCCTGGGGACATATAAATTAACCAGTTTGGGAGAAAAGTGAAACATTGTTAAGTCATTAGTTTTGTCCTTTGGTTATAAATGCAGAGGACTGAAGTAGAGCTTTCTGTGTGGGGTGCCAGTATCCCCCCCCAGACCTTTGTTTATTTACTTATTTATTTTTAAGTGTGTGGGTGGCATGGGGTGGTGTATGCACTCGTGTGTAGAGGCTAGAGATTGCTGATGTTTGGCTTCCTCTTTTGGTTTTTCAAGACAGTTTCTCTGTGTAGCTCTGGCTGTCCTGGACTTTGTAGACCAGATTGGCCTCGAACTCACAATGATCCATCTGTCTCCCAGAGTTCTGGGATTGCAGGCGAGCGCCACCACGCGCCCCTCCCCCCCCTTTTAAGGAAACCTCATTATTGATTTGTCTTTCTGGGTCTGAAGTGAGGCATGTCGGTTTTTTTGGTTTTTTTTTTGTTTGTTTGTTTTATTTACTTATTTATCAAGACAAGCTTTCCCTATGTGACAGTGGCTGGTCTGGAACTCACTAGATGGCTAGCCGTTTGTACGCAGTTCCGCCTGCCACAGCCTCCCAAATGCTGGGATTAAAGGCGGCCATCACCAGGCACCTAATTTTTTTGAGACAGGTTCTCCTGCTGAACCTAAAACCTGCCATTTTGGCGAGGCAAGCTGGCAGGTCAGCTGGGGTCTGCTTGTCTGGGCTGGGAATTTGAGCTTTGGTCTTCTGCTTGCACTGAACCATCTCTCCAGCCAACTGGCTGGATTTTTTTTAACATATTAAAGATGGTTTATGCTTCAATAAGTGCTAATTGTTGGAACTGACCGGGAAGTAGACGTAAGGGGCTAACAGAAGATCCCGGCTTTGTAGTAAGCTGTGTTTATGCCGCAGCTTCTTCCTGTTAACTTGTTTTTGAGTGGGTGACCACCTGTCTGAGGGTAAGTGATTACAGTTGCCTCCTGGCTGGGTGGAGCCCACCTGCCCAATAGTAGAGATCAAACTGCGGGTCTAAATTTCAGCCAGATCCAGGAGGGCTTCCCGCTCCTCCCGCCCTCCTACCTGCCCACCCCTCCTCCCAGCCCGCAGGCCCGGCCTCCTGGAGCCTGCTATGTGGGTTCCCTGGGGGCACCCCACACCCTCAGGCAGCAGCTCTTCATGCCTTACTTCCCCTATCTTTCTGAAGCTCGCTGCTGCGCCTAAGGGTGAGGCCCACCCAGCGCTCTCTCTTCTGTTCTAGCAGTTCCCGGTCCCAGCTTGTGCAAAAGAGGGAGCTAAGAGGTGCGCTGCGGCCATCATGGTCCCCCTGTTGGCCTCGGAGGTCCAGCAGCTACTCCACAACAAGTTTGTGGTCGTCCTTGGGGACTCTGTGCATAGGGCAGTGTACAAGGACCTGGTGCTCCTGCTGCAGAAGGATTGCCTGCTCACTCACAAGCAGCTCAGAACCAAGGGGGAGCTGACCTTTGAAAAGGACCAGCTGATGAAGGGAGGAGAGCTGGATACCCTGCACAACCGCACGGACTACCGCGAGGTGCGCGAGTTCTGCTCAGACCACCACCTGGTGCGCTTCTACTTCCTCACGCGCGTCTACTCCGAGTACATGGAGAGCGTCCTGGAGGAGCTGCAGTCGGGCACGCATGCCCCGGATGTGATCATTATGAACTCTTGCCTCTGGGACGTCTCCAGGTACGGACGGAATTTCTTAAGTAGCTACAGGCAGAACCTGGAGAACTTGTTTGGGCGCATGAACGAGGTGCTGCCCAAGTCCTGCCTGCTAGTGTGGAACACTGCCATGCCTTTGGGTGACAAGATCAAGGCGGCCTTCCTCCCGCAGAAGTGCAAGGGTCAGTATCGGATCTCAGTAGCCACCCTGAAGAAGAGAGTGTCCCAAGCCAATATGTACAGCCATGAAGAGGCAACCAAGCGCTATTTCGATGTGTTAGACTTGAATTTCCATTTCCGCCAGGACAGGAAACACCTGCAGGGAGATGGCGTGCACTGGAATGAGCACGCACATCGCAGACTCTCTTATCTGCTGCTGAACCACATGGCCGATGCCTGGGGTGTGGAGCTGCCCCACCGAGACCCGTGGGAGCCTGATCTCGTGGCATGGGAAAGGCCAGGCCAGGTAGAGGAAAGGCAACCCCAGGCCAACAGAGGGCCTCAGGCCTTTGCCCTGTCTCCGCCCGGGCTTCTTCCCAGGCCACCACCCCTGCTCCCATCCCCCACCTTGCCCATGAGGCCCCCGCCCCTTTTAGCGTGCCCCCTGCCCCCGCCTCAGCCGATGCCCCCGGCACCGCCCTATCCACAAGATAACTACTTTTCCTCAGACCCTATTTTCCACTCAGATGAATTCTATATCCATCCAGAAAGCCCCTCACCTTCCCACCCAGGATATGCCTTTGATGGTGACTTTAGCTTTCATCATCAGCCACCTGTGCCCAACTTCCACCAACCCTGTTATCAGCGCCACGCCCCTGTGGTACATAGGGGCTTCCCAAGGCATCACGCTCGGGGCCCCTATATGCCCTGGAGAGGGAGGCCCAGGCGACCACAAAGACATGCCCCAGCCTGCCAAGAGTCAAGGCCCCAGTAGTCTGCCCAAGCCCTTAACCTCTGGATGGGACCATGTGTTGTCTGGCTTTCCTTTCATTGTGGCAGTCTACACACACTGACCTTGCTAACGTAAGCCCAGCCAGCCCTGTCTTGGACTTTTCTTTGTTCATTGGTGTTAGAAACGGGCAGGGAAGAGCAGCCCGGCCCGCCCTTGCTGCGTGAGGTGGTCTCTCCCTCCCGAGTGACCAAGCAAGCAAGCATTCTTACTACCTCCCCCTCGCTGTTGTTGCCTTTTTGTAAAAATAAAATTGAAATAGAGAAATTGTTTCCAGAGGTGGTTCTGCCTGCTGTGTGTGTGTGCACGGGTGTAGGTGTTTGTGTTGAAGGGGCTCTCTCCTTGCTCTTAGAGCAAGGCCTGTGTGTATTAACTGAGTGTATTAATTGACAGCTGCTTAGGAAACGATTCAGAACAGTTCCAAGAACTTCCAAGAGGTCCCATAAATGGAACTGAGTCCTCAGAACAAGTGGGAGAAAAGAAATTCGACAGATTGTTTTCTCAAAGAAAGACTGAATTGTAGACGTAGGGAAACTAAAGGTATAAAAGTTAATGCTTGCAAACCAGAAAGCTGAGTCCAAGCAAATAACTCTGCTAGTCTTTCCCACTCTGTTTTCTACTTGTTACCATTTACATTAACGTGTGTGCCTGTGTGAGCGTGAATGGGACTGGGTCTTGGGCATCCCAGACCGGCCGCTAACTATGAAAGTGATTTTGACCGTATCCTGCCTCTGCTTCGAGAGTGCTGGGGTTATTACTTCATGCATGCGAAACCAGCCAGCACTCTACCAAATACACTGTCTCCAGTGTTATTAACCTTCCAAGCCCAGGACCGAGGTGCTAACCGCTGTGTCGTCCCTGGAAGGGAAGAGCCCAGGTGGGACACTAGAAGTTGTCCAGTGAACAGAAGGCTGTATTTGTTACAGGGGAGGCATGCCTTTAGCTTGGCAATCCCTTGACTGGTCCTGGCTTGTTGGAAAATAAGCTGGAGAGAAGTAAGGCACACATCAGGGCAGTGTGAATTACCATTGTAGAATAAAGATACGAATTGGAAGGGAGCCCCACCCCACCCCCAAGTCATAAGCCCTTTTGGAATCAACTCTAGAAAGTGGCCACAGCTAGTACTCTGTAAGACTATTCTGTAAATCACTGTGTAAATGTTAGGCCCCTTTCAGATACAATACTCAATAAGACTGAATGATGGGAATTTTCGTTTTGTTTCAAGACAGGGTTTCTCTGTGTAACAGCCCTGGACTCACTTTGTAGACAGTCCAGGCTGGCCTCGAACTCACAGAGATCCACCTGCCCCTGCCTCCCAAGTGCTGGGATTAAAGGCGAGAGCCACCATGCCCAGCTCTGAGAATTTTCTTACTGAGGAGTTGGACCAGACTGGTTTGTACATCCGTAGTCCCAACCATCTCTAAATATGTTATTCCACAAGCGTGAAAGCCATGAAAGCACAGGAATTGAGACCAGATGGTTCCAGAAGAAATACACGGTAGCGCTTACCCCCCAAGAGAACATATTCCAGGGGAAAGGGGTCTTCACCACAGAGACCCCAGTATCTGAGTCCCTGAGAGTGGGGAGCACTCACTAACCAACGGTTTTCAATGAATGTGGAGATAGGCTTTACAAAGGAATGGGTATGGCTACACCCCAAGTTTCTAAAGAGAGTGTAAACTGACATGCGACCTGTGTCACAGCACATATCACTGAGGCGGAATGCTGATGACCTCTGAAGACCCTAGAGGTGTGGATAAATCAGAAATTGCCAGAATGGGGAGAGGGGTCAGTGACTGGCAGCAGCTTGACATCATTGGCCCTCATGGTGTCCATCTAACCTTAATTCTGCATTTATTTCCCAAACCCTGTGTAACTTCTGGTCTGAATCATGTTGAGTTTTTCTATTTTCAGGGTTAAGCCAATACATTGGTATCGTGTTGTCTGTTTGCTGAACTGGACTGTAAGTATTAGTCCTCACTCATCTCATCGAGCCTGATGAACCAAGTTCTCAGGTGGAGCGCTGAGAGACGATGGTGAACTGGGGATGAACTTGCTGAGTCACCGATTTCACAGTGACAGACATTCAATGGCAGTTGTTTCTCAGGGGGTTAGTGCAAAAGGGTTTGATCAGGGGTAGTGTTTTCATGCATGAGGGTATTCTCTTATAGTTTGGAGAGTCGCAATTCTGAAATCCATGTGTGATGGTTATTCTTAGTTGTCAACTTGACTATGTCCAGAATTAACCAAAACAAGGTCAGCTGGGTAGACAGCCATTGTTGGGTCGGCTGGACCATAGGCTGAAGGCATTCTAGTAAATTCTCTTTTCATATATGTGTGTGTATGTTTACATATATATATGTGTGTGTGTGTGTTTGTGTGTGTGTGTGCGATGATATGTGTGTGTGTATACATACATTCATTCTATCAGTTCTGTTCCTCTAGAGTAACCTAATACAGCTTTTGGTGCCAGAACTGGTTCTAGAGCAACACAAGCATAGGAGGAATATTTTAAGTATTCTGGCATAGGCTCACCAGTTTGCCAACATCCTCAGTTGTCAGTGACTCTCCTGGAATACTTGAATACTCTCAGAGAATACTGGAAGCCCACCGTGTGAACTGTTTGACAAGCCTAAGGAGACAGATGCATTTGATTATTCTGATTCACCAATTATGAAAGGCAAGGGATTTGGTGACTGTATATAAAACTTTTTGACAGTCTGTGGAAAAATGGTGATACTAGTTAGCTGCTTTTAGCATCTCTGGATAAATTGACAAAGGAAATGAACGGGCTTTGAGATAAAATTAACCAAGTGCTAGCATCTCAGAATATGATGAAGGACAATGAACTTAGTGATTAAACTGGCCAGCTTCACATGCGCATAAACAGTCCAAAGGTTTCTCAGTGTGCTCCAGAAAGAATTTTCTCTCCAGCAGCCACAGAGTTTTAAGTTTGGAAAAGCAAACCAAAGCCCTCATAAGGCAGGCAAAAATTCAGTCCCAGCCTCAGAGAGGGTTGGCAGTTACATACAAGACAACACCAATGTCCCTCAGGGCCCACCAATAGTTGCTTGTAGACCTGTAACTAGACTTACAGCTGAGCAGGCTCCTAGAGGGCAGATGAAAAGTGTAGTTCATGAGTAGCGTGCTACACTACTAGAGAGTTTAATGAGCTTGCTAATTCTTTCAAGCATAAGTCTTGGGACTATGTGTGGAAATGGATCTTAAGGGTGTGGAGCAATGGTGACAGCAACATAAAACTGAGCCAGGCTTGGTTTGTTTACATTCCGCTATATGGAAGCTCACACAGTTTTAAAGGGGTATCAAAAGGGTTTTTTTGAATGACTGAAGCATTTCTCAAAAGAAGTTGGAGATGATACCCCTTGGCTTAGAGTTGAGGAAGGGATTTCAAGGTTCAAGAAAATAGCAATGTTAAGAGTTGTGTATGTTGTGTAAAGCCCAATCCTCCGCAATCGCCTGGAAGACATGCCCTTCACTCATCCTGTAAGATAAAAGAATGGGGGGGGGCGGCACCAGGACATTCAAAGAGCTTTGTTGCCCTTTTCCTTGAACAAGACCGTAGGGCTGGAGATGCTACTGCTTATTTTTGGTGAATTAAGAGAGACCTGTAGCCTCTTACAAGGGAGAAAGAAAACAATCGAGGGTCTATTGGACACTGGCTCTGATTGACACTGATTCTAGGATATCCCCAAGAAACATCGTGGCTCTCCAGTTTAAGTAGGGACTTATGGAGCCCTGGTGACTAATGGAGTTTTGATCTACTGACTCACAGTAGGTCCAGTGGTCCCCTGAAGTTATCCTGTGGTTATTTCCTCAGTCCTAGAAACCATAATTGGGATAGGTATATTTAGAAGTTGGCAGAATTCTCACATTGGTTCCCTGACCTGCGGATAGAGGGCTGTTGAGGTTGTAAGAGCCAAATGGAAGCCTGAAAGTTGCCCCCTTCAAGGAAGATAGTGAATCAAAGGCAGTGTCACATCCCTGAAGGAATTCCAGAGATGGGTGGCACCACCAAGGACTTAAAAGGTATGTGCCTACCACATCTCCCTTTCATTCTTCTATCAGGCCAGGGCGGAAGACAGATGGATTGTGGAGAATGGCAGTTGACTATCAAAAGTTCAGTCAAGTACTGACTTACTACAGCTGCTGTAGCAGATGGGGTGTCCTTGTCCTCACTTGAGCAGAGTAACACATCTCCTGGCACATGGTATGCAGTTACTTGATCTACCAAGTGCCTTTTTCTTAGTGCCTGTCTGTAAGGACTACGGGAAGCAATTTTTCAGTTAGTAAGGCCAACAGTACACCTTTTCATTTTCACCTCAAGAATACATGAACTCTCTGTGTCATAACTTAGTTAGGTGTCTCTTACACAAAATTTGACATTGACTCGCTTATATTGACCACATTTTGCTGATTGGATCAAGTGATCCAGATTACCAAGGGGAAACTGAATTTCTTCTCTGAAGTGGAGGTAAGAAAGACTGTGTCTGTGGTACAGGAGATTCTTGAGGCCATCTCTTGGTGCTACCAATATGAAAAGGCCAAGATTCCTCCATTTTGCCCCTGCTGCACCCATCTCAGGTCTGACTCAGAGCTCGCCCCCATCTCCTACTTACACCCTCTCCTATGGGAAAGTCTATTAGGAAAATTACCCAACCCTGTCCCAGGAACTTGAGGTCAACATGGCCCAGCTAACTGCCACTTTCTGCTTCTGTTAAACTGCTTGCTTGCTCCACTTCCCTCAACTGCCAACCAGGATATGCTTTTTGCCTTTCAAAGCTTCCCTGCTCTGTGAAAACTGTTTCCAGGCAGTTGCTATAAAGACCCTCAGATTCAGACTCTGGTTTTATCAGCCGGTCCTTGGGATCTCTGCCCACAATACTGCGTCCTGTGACTGAAGTCAGTGGGGAAACTACAACCTGATCCAGGCAGGAATGAAGTATAGGTCACTCCTCCAGGAAAAGAGCCAAGACCTGCTGAGGTGTTTGCTGAGGGGAGAAGAAATACAGAATGGGTAATAGTGGAAGTGGTTATGAATACTAGCAAAGACCATGTGACCAGTTGCAGAAAATAGGAATATGACTGACATGAGTGTTTCTGTCATATTTTGTTAAGAATGGATTTATTCAGGTATTTGTGTTTTCTTTCCTTGATTTTTTTTTTATCGTGAAATGTAGCCTCAAGAGAACATCGTCAGTTATATTAAAGCTTGCAATACTAAAAATGTCCTTCAAAAGACATTGCCACCTATTCTAAAATGTGTGTGTGATGGTATATGGGCTATTTATATCAGGTTTTGTGTAATTATGATCTGTTTTGTTTTCTTTAGCTTGAGGCTATGTACACTTGTGAGGGTTTTTTTTCTCAATTAAATCATTCAAAGTAGATAGACCCATCTTTAATTCAGATCTTTTGAGATGGGAAGAGCTACCTTTAAGCTGGGTCACACCTGCTGCCGGCAGCCTGTACAAAGCATGGAAGAAAGAAGCTTGCTCTCCTTGCTTGCTCTTACTCTCACTAGCAATTCCACAACTACTGGATTCTTGGACCTTCTGTTGGTTGGTAGCCAGCCATTGTTAAAGTAGCTGGACCTCAGCCTGTAAGCCATTCTGCTAAATCCCCTTTCTATGTATGTATACTGATTCATTTTATCAGTTCTGTTCCTCTAGAGAACCCTGACTAACGCACCATTATTCCAAGATAAAAATTCTTTACTGTATCCTACACTATCCAAACATGACCAAGTTTGCTAGAACAACCTGCATAGTGTGGTGTGTACCCCAGATATCTGTTGCCTGTATCAGGGTCACAGAATATCCCAAGGTATATCACGGCGGAGCACAGTAATTGGGGAATGAGAACAGGGAGTTTTCTGAAGCTGAGCAGTCACCAACAGCACTCTCTTTAAACACGGGACAGCATTTTTAGGAGCAGGATTCCAGTCCCAAGCAAGGTACATCTTAAAACAAAACAAAGAGTATCTCAGAGTTTCTCTGGCAATCCCACCTGGTTTGACTGCCAAACCCAGGCTCTGGGGCAGGTGCCATAATGCTGCCATCATCAGTTTCTACTTTGGCTGATAAGGCTATTTATCTTCATTCTTTACTCCCATGTCTAAGTAGAATGGTTAGTTTGGGCAAGTGTTTTGGTTGTTGTTTGTTTTTAGATGTAATTTGCTAATTTGAGTATTTTGCCTTCCTGTATATATGCTCACTCCGTGTGTGCTCAGCACCTGTGGAGGTTAGAGGAAAGCACTAGACTCCCTGGAAGAGAAGTTATGAATGGTTGTGAACCACCATGTGGGTGCTGGGAATCGAACCTATGCCCTCTGCAAGAGTAACAAGCGCTCGCTCTTAGCTGCTGAGCGTCTTTCCAGGCCCTTGGCAGGTGAATTTTGATCGTGTATTTCACCTCAGCAGTAATGTCACACCACTAGATTGATCTTCCCCCTTTCAGCCGTCTGCACTGTTTGATGGCAGTGTTCACAATGTTGTTTGGTGCAAGGCCTTCCCCAGACCCCAACTTTCAGTTTTGTGTGTCCAGAATGGAAACCCTAGAATTTAGATATCTAGGCAGTTCACAGAAGAGGACCAGGCTCCAAACTATAGCTCTTAAGGTTTCTCCCCCTAAAATATAAAAAGCACAAAACACCCAAATCTGGGTTATGATGGGATGTCTCCCCACTCCTGTAACGTAATGCCAGTTTAGCTATTTATCATTTTTGAGAATGTTACATAGATATATACGTTAATAAGAGCATTTTTCTACATCAGAACAAGTATGGTACTGTCTCTAACAGCACTGTTGCTGAGAGCATCTGAAATTCAGTCCCCACCCCCTAAAAATAGTTTCTGCCACTTTTCAAAGTGGGATCCACTAAAGAATCAGGTGACTAGTGGATCTCTTGTCTGTTGAAATCTTATACTCCAGAAGGAAACCCAACACGCTGTCTTTTCCAACGCATCGATGTGTTGAGGTTTATGTGTCCCACAGGGGATCCTGCTTTTAGTTTCTCTAGTGATTTTTTCACTGTGTCATAAAAGTTATATCCAAGCTGGGCTGGTACTAATCCCAGCACTCAGGAGGCAGAGGCAGGCAGATCTCTGTGAGTTTGAGGCCAGCCTGGTGTACAGAGAGAGTTCAAGACAGCCAAGGCTACACAGAGAAACCTTATCTCGAAAAAGAAAAAAAGGAAAAAAAATAGTGATGTATATGTCCCTCTACTAACCAGAACTGTCTAGTTACCCTGAGTTGCCTGGCTACTGTGAAGTTTGACAATGAGGAGGCTAGATACCCCTTTCCAACTGGCTTGATCTTTACCAACGACAGCCACAACAGAAGAAAAAACTCCTGACCCTGGGCATAGGAAATGGAGTGCTCAGTAGGATCTAGGGCTCTGACCAACCCAGGGGTCCCAGTGTTAATGTAGATGTGGTTGAATTAAGCTCAGCCCTGGGCTGGCAGCTAAGAAACAGGCCCCACAGAAACAAGCACACTCATAGAAGAGAAGTGCGCTTGGTTTTCCCGGTAAGAAGGAGCCAAGGGCTTGCCATTTGATAAGACCATATGAAGACAAGGCCTTACTGTGGAGGACGACAGTGGAGAAAATAGTTCCTTTGCATGTGATGTCATCTTCGTTGTAGGACTGCATCTTTCTTAGCCAGCCAGCAAATATCTACATAGTCAACTGAAGGTATTTGCATGTCTATGTGAAATCTATCCCAGTGCACTGGTCTTCTATTAGTTTCTTGGCAAATGGGTATTTGTTAACTCAATTTAAAAAATAAAAAATTATCAAGAAAAGCACTTAAGCCAGGCACGGTGGCGGATGCCTGTGGTTTCTGGGAGGCAGAGGGAGGCAGATCTCTGTGAGTTCGAGGCCAGCCTAGTCTAAAAAGTGAGTCTAGGACAACTAAGGCTACACAAAGAAACCCTGTCTTGAAAAACAAAATAAAAAACATTATTTCTTGTGGTTACAGGTACAATGTCTGGATAAGAAATCTATATTATATAAGAATATTTAAGGACTTATTAGTAAGGAAAATGAATCTAACACCTCACTAAGAAATTTCATTTTTCTTTGATTTGTTTTGGGTTGGTTTCGGGTTTTTGAGACAGAGGCTCATGTACCAGAGGATTTCTCTAAGCCACATTGACATGTTAGCTAAAAGTCTGTATTCACTTCACATAATGTCGTTTGCTTTATGAATAAGAATAGTGCCTTTTCCAAATGCTGAATGAAGTAAACACTGCAGAAGTACAGTGTGGTGCCGGAAGATGGCTCCGTGGGTGAGTACTTGGCTTGCAAGCACGGCGACTCAAGTTCGATCCCCTGGTCCCATGTGTTGCCATGCGGAAGCCGACTCCTGCCAACTGTCATCGTACCTACCACGTGCAACCGCGGCACACGGGCACCTACACAGACACAAAAATATAATAAAAGATTTTAAATATTGTTGGATTCGAGGCCTCTATTTATAAAATAGTAGAATGATAGAACTAATCTAGGGGTGTTGGGAACTTTGAGTCAGTAAAGCCCTGTGGGTTGGGGGTGCAGTTCAGTGGTGCACGCGCTTGTTAGTTGCACAAGGCCCCAGTTAAATGGGGTCAACAACCAGACCCAGCCCTGGAGCGCTGATTGCTGCAGAGTCCGGCACAATGAATGTCTGCAGCGGTGGGCGTGGTGCTGCACGGGGATACGGTGAGCTTCAGACCCACTTGGGCTACATGCTGAGTTCTAGGGTGACCTGCACCACAAGCGAAATTTTTCTGTCATAAACTCAGCACTCAAGAGATGGAAGGAAGAGAAGCAGCTCAGAGCCAACTCTGACTACAATGCTCAGCCTGCTTTCTTACAGAACCCAGGACCACCGGCCCAGGGAAGGCACCGCCCTCAACGGGCTGGGCTCCTCCCCCATCCATCCCTAGTTATGAAAATGCCCTCCAGGCTTGCCTGCAGCCTCATTTAATGGAGCCATTGTCTCCATTGGGGCTCCCTCCCCTCCCATGACACCAGCCTGTGTCCGGTTGGCATAAAATTACCCGGCACAGACCCTAAACTTTAAAATGATGCCAGGGCTAGAGAAATGGCTCAGCCATTAGGAACAAGGACTGCTCTTGCAGAAGACTCAAGTCTGGTTCCCAGCTTCCACTTCAGGACCCTCCAAACTGCCTTTAACTCCAGTTCCAGGGATCCTGTGCTCCTGTCTGAGTTTTTCAGGGACCTACACTCACAGGTACATACACAAACACACACACAATTTAAAAACTAATAAAATACGGTTTCAAATTAGTAATTCCTACAGCCTGGGATTGTCCCTTGTTAATGGCACGGTAGCTGGAAAGTACTTAGTATAATGTCTAAGCACACACTAACTAGTCCATTCAGTTCAAATGTAGCTGACTTAAAATGTATCCCTGGCTTGTCTCCTCTAGATTCAAAGAGAAAAGGCCAACGAGAAAGTGTAGTGTGTTAACAAGAGTCTAAGGGTTGTTTATTGAAAGGACTTGAGTCAGCACAGGAGACACCAAGACCAAAGGAGATTTATTTGCCCCAGTGGGACAGAAGTCAGGGAATAAGAGACAAAGACAAAAGACAGAGGACTAGGGAGAAGGGAAGAGGAACAAGGGAGAAGGTGTGTGTGTGGGGGGGGGGGTAATTTGCCCTGGAGCGACAAAGACCGCCCACGAATAGAGAAGGAACAGACATGGCACATAGGCAAATGGTCCTTTATAACGGGCAAGGGGGAAACCCTGTGTTAGGATGAGTTGATTTGCCTTGATTGGACATATTAATTAGGGCACCCAAAAGGGGCTTTGGATTGCTGCACTTCTATACTCTGCTAGCTGGACCTTGGTGGTCAGCCTCAGGTGGAAGAAGTGGACAAATAAGGGATGGGCTGGCCTTGGTGACTGGCTGCAGGAATGTGATCTGAAGTTTAGCAAGGGACAGAGAAGGAGGAAAGGGCAAGGCCTGCACAGCCATGGTTGCCATGCCCAGGCCTGCTGGAGCCTTTCGTTTATTTCAAGGTCAAATGTTTAGGAAGACCACAGCTAGAAGACAGCCAGGGTACCTGCCTCTGCACGCTGCATTAGTGGTCGCTTTCCGTCTCCGCTCGAGGCCTAAAAAGGATGATGGTACAGATACTTCCTACCCTGAAGATAAAACATCCCGTTGCTTTTTTTAAATGATGGCCTTGTAATGAAACACACAAACCAGGTATACATGCAGACATTTGGAGGCTGTGGCTTGCTTCACTCTTAGTTTCTTCCTAGAAAAGAAAAACAAAACAAACATTGCATCCATGTTTGGTGAGGAGATTCCAAACAAAATGAAACTGGGAATGGCAGGGCGGCCCTTCTGTGGCGCGCAGCCCACAGTTCTCTTTCTCAGATCCACGATACGCCTGTGCTACAGCTCCCCGCAGCTGAGACAGGCCTCCCCAGTCACTTCACCCACCGCTCCAAGGCTCAGGCTGTTCCCAAAAGATGATGGGATACAGAACTCCAATATCCTTTCTGTGCCCCTTCCTATGAAGGCGTATGGTTCTGGAGTGTCATTTGCAGATCTTCATTACTTATACTACACATATATATACATATGTGGACACACGTGTAAATGACTTTTTGTTAAGTTCAGAGGTGAACACTCCCTGGGAAGTACAGCGAAAGAGCTCCAATGGTACAAGGATGTGAAGGAGGAAAAGATAACATGAAAGGGCAGGGACAGGGTTGGCTTTGGCTGCCATGAAGTGGCCTCATCCTAATGAGGGTACATGTAAACAAGACTTCAGAGGTAAGACAGAAATGAGAAGCACGCCGTCAATCCCATCACTGGGCAGGTGCAGGTGGGTGGATATCTGAGTGTGAGGCCAACCTGATCTACAGAGCGTGTTCTAGGACAGCCAGAACTACAGAGAGAAACCTTGTCTCAAAAATCCAAAAAGAAGGAGGAGGAGGAAGAGGAAGAGAAAAGCAAGTTACAGAGTAAAGGGCAACTGGCTTGACCTGGCTCTTGATTCTAGAGGCAACAGACTACATGTGGGGATTACGTTCTTGCTATTAGTGAGAAAGCGGGGGAGGGGGGAGGCGTCTTAGAAAAGCCGTTATTCTGCCAACTACGGATTAAAACCAACATTTTAAAGATGCTGAATGTCAGGAGAGGAACTGTCATTCTCTTTTGATGCTATGTGTTGAACCCAGATTCTCAACAAATGGTTGGCAGTTGCTACCACTGAGCCACACACAAGACCCTGATCTTGCCATCAGAAAACTGTGTCTTTGCTCATTAAAGATTGTTTCATCTCAAAAACTCACGAACTCAAATACTCTTTTTAACTGGAATTCTAATACAGCAGGGGAGTAACTCGGCTCTCCCATTTCATACCAGACTATTTAGAGTTGAAGCCTGGTCCTGGCATCCCTAAGAAGCCAGGCTTCACCACTTGTCCTCAGTAGGCCAACTAAAGGAGTAATCAACAGTCAACAGCAGAGAAAGGAGACTCACTGAATGTGATCATGTTAAGGAGGGAGAACTAATAAAGAACATCTAATGACACCCTCCCCAACCCAAGGTTACCTTTGGGGCACTGTCTTGAGATTTAAGTTTTTACGTGTGTGTGCGTGTTTGTGTGTGTGCCCATATGTTCTGCTGAGGTCAGAGAACAACCTTCAGGAGTCTATAGATTCCAGTGAAACTCATGACAGATGCTCTGTCCTCAGAGCCTTCTTAAAGATTTGGATTAAAAGAGAGGACAAGAGACCCGAATACCTAAGCAATAGCTGGTTAAGGTGTGGCCCAGCCCACCACTGTCTCTCATGCCAAGTGGTCTGACACGTTGTCATCTGTCTGAAATCTCTTCCTGAGAGGCAAATACCTCCTGTCTGGCACTGAGTCCCAGTCTTTTCTTGTATCATTGTTCTTGGGAAGCCTTGAACAGATGCCAACTCACCCCTAACAGAGAACCAACAGCCAACCAAGGTGAGGACACCACCAAAGTCCAACGTGGAGGAACTGCGAGTTTATTAGGGTTACTGTAGTGGTTTGAATGAGCATGGCCCCCACAAGCTCATATATTTGAACTGTTTGGAAGGATTAGGAGGGGTGGCCTTGGAAGAGGTGCACTGTTAGGCACGGACTTTGAGGTCTGCAGCTCCATGCCAGCCTGTGTGCACCCATGCTCTCTGCCATGATGATAATGGACTAAGCCTCTGCAACAGTCAGTCAGGCCAAAATGAATGCTTTCCTTTGTAAGAGGTGCCTCGGTCATGGTGTCTCTTCACAGCAATAAAACACTAAGACATTTACAGAAAAAAATGACTCAGACAGCTACCATCACCAAAGTCCATCCCCGCAAAAGTGGGTGACAGCTCATGGAAGCTGGAAATCTGAGGCCACCTGGACACCCTGCATAACTTGCAGGCAGATCAACAGGTTGGAGAGTGTTCTTTGCACATAGTACATTTGTTGAGCTCCTTCCAGGCAGGTCTGCTTGACTGAGGGTGACTGAAGCAATCTTTACTGCTTAGATGCTCTCGGGAGGGAGGGGCCTGGTGAATCTGGTCAGTTTCAGGGACTCCTTGAAGCTGTTTCGAATTGTGTAGCTCCTGTCTTGCAGGAGGGAGAGTTTTACCTTTCCTTGGAACATCCTATTGTTTTTCACTTCCTGTAAACATACTGTCTTAAAATCTCATCTTTCACCTCCTTTTCCACATCCTATGTCTTAAGTTTCCTCCCAAGATGGAAGGTTTTACTCTCAGAAGAAACTGCTACACAACATTCTCCCAGGATGGGATTCCTGGGGGGAAATTTTCAATTCCTTGGGGACCGTTGTTTCAAAAGTCTGAGAGCCAAAGGGAGGGGCAAAGGTGTCTGGACAATGCTTTTTTTCTCCTGCCGGGAGACCATGATTAACAATTATAGATGATGCTGGTTAGTTTTTTTTTTTTTTTTAATGAACTACATTAAATATTGACAAAAGCAGCTCGGCCAGCCTTTCCAAATACAGGGCCACCTGGAAAACGCAACCATAAAATGAGATGGAAGTACTGGAAAGATTGGGAAACACTGCCTAAAATATAAGACCCTTGAATATTTCCATTGGCCCTACCAGAGGTTGCCTGCACACACTTGTCCGTTGACAGATGTCTGGAGTTGGAGGTGGGAAATCTTTTCAAAAAGGATTTAGTAAACGTGTTTCATCTTCTAACTTGTTTGTGGGTTTTGATCAATAATTCATTCCATAGACTCCGTCTCTTGAAGACTGTCTTGTCTGTTGTCTTTATGGATGACAAATCAGGAAGACAAAACGCTGCCTCTTTAAAACGCACAGCACATCAGATGGAGTGTCCCCAATTTATAATGTGTAGATGAGAAATCCAAAAGCCTCAGCCGTGTGGAGCAGAAGAAACACCCAACGCGGCTGCAAGCACACGCAAAGGGCCAGAAAATCCATCTAGACGTGGCCATAGGTCCCCAAATGGTCTTCGCTCACTTGATCACCAACTCTCATTTAAGATGTATTGTGAACTACTGGAGCACAGCTGTTTATCTCTCTAAACAGACAGATACCTCTTTTTCTTTTTAAACAGATTTTTTTGTTTGTGAAATACAGTTTCATCAGATTCCTGTGGCTACAGTTTTGTTTATAGGGACAGAAAAATCTAGGCAGAGATTATTAGTTGGGCATGTGAGACTCTGATCTGTGCTGTAATTTTCAATACAACTACAGTCTGAACACCTACTATGTGCTAGACATTGTAAGTACAGTGATCTGACTAATGGCTCTAAGTTGTATGCTTCCTTCTGTCTTGGCTCTGATGGAGAAACTGAGCACTAAGAAGTTGATATACTTGCTGACGTTGCGAACCTTGGTGAGTAAAGAACCAGGCTCGGGCTGGAGAAGTGGCTCAGAGGTTAAGAGCACTGGCCGCACTCCCAGAGGTCCTGAGTTCAATTCCCAGCAACCACGTGGTGGCTCGCCACCATCTATACTGCGATCGGGTGCCCTCTTGTGGTCTGCAGGTGTGCATGCAGACGGAACACTATACATAATAAATAAATCTTTAAGAACAGGCTCAGTCCCTGGGCCATCTTTCTTTTCAAACAGGACCTCATGGAGTCCAGGCTGGTCTCAAACTCCCTGCGTAGCTGAAGACAGCCTTGAGCTTGTGCTCATCCTGCCTCTGCTTTCCATGGGCTGCGGTTGTAGACTTGCACCACCGTTGTCCAGTTTCTGCGGTGCGGTGGATGGAACCCACGGCTCCCGGTAAGCCAAAAAGCACCCGAATGACCTCTTCAAACCCCGTAATTGTGTGCTTCCCCCTCCAGGTCCACGTTGGAATTCCCTGGAGAATTTTTTAAACCATGCTGTTACCTATAGCCTGCTCAAGGCCACTTTTAAAACACAACATTCCTAACGACGGCAAACACTTCGGGCTTATTGTTAGCCTTGGTCACGCCATTTTGTCAAGTTCTTCCAGTTTGATTACACCATGACAGCTCCAAGAACTAAAGCATCTACGCTCTTACCGAAGAGATTCTCCCACCCTGTAGAGCCCCGCCCCCACCCCCAGTAATGACCAGTTGCTTGGCTTTCTTTCTTTCGTTCCTTCTCCCCTCTGTCCCTCCATTCATCTCTTCCTTTCTTCCTTCTTTTCTTTCATTCCCCCCTCCACTCCTTTATCTTTGCACAGGGTCTCACTGTACAATTCCGACTAGCATGGAATGCTCCATGGAGACCAGGATGCCCTGGAACTTGCAGAGATATGCCTGCCTCTGCTTCCTGAGTAGCTTGTACCACTGTGCCCAGTTATTCTTTAATGCACCACACACCCAGCTTCCCTAGTTTCCACTGGCAGTGGCTGACTACAGGCCAAAACAAAAGAATTTCCTCCTACCTCCTCTTCCCCATAACCACCCCATCCTATAGGCAGGCAATGGGCTCTGGTTCATACATGGCAGTTTTCCTTCATAGGGTTTCTTCTGAGCAGGGCCTGTGATATCCTCTATTCACTCTTCCCTTCATCCTGTCTCCGAACCGTTAAAGGTCCTGACTTTGGATAAGCATGGTGAGACTCAGAAATGTTAAAGGCCTGGTTGAAAGTTATTTGTTGTATTGAAAGTCAGTGCAACCAGAATTCTGGCCCCTGTGAGACTGGCTTCTGCATCTTCACTCAGAAAACAGAAATCATGTGACTGAACAACTGGAGGACCACCCAGACTGACAGCACTGCTGCAGCCCGGAAGATGGCTGGGGCGCCATCCCACCCAAGGCCAGTGGCGAGCAGCTTCTGCATGTCCTTCCCACATGCCGTGCAGGGGAGGCGAGAGGGGGGCCTGGTTGGAGGATGCCAGCCAATAAGTGAGTAGATAATGGGATATCGTCCCGTACAGCCCTCTGAAAGGATGCATCTGTCCAGACAGTAGTCCTCCCAGTGGCCAAACTTCTCCACAGAAGGTGTCTAGACTCTGATCTTCCTGGGAGAAGCACACAGTACCCCTTCTCAGAGGAAACAAGAGCCCAGAGAGCCTTAGTGTTCCGTGACACATTAGCGATGTGATTGGTAAAAATCCAGAGCAACTGAAGGCCATCTTTTCTTATTTCTCTGCAGAAGCAGGTGAGGATGGGGACAGAGATCAAAAAGTTCTTATAAATTAATTATAGCCTATAAATGGGGCAAGTCCTTGTTGCCCACACACCAGATAGGGGATTAATACATCAAAACATCAATAACTTTAAAAGTTAAATACAAAATGCACACAAATCAAAATGAGCTGAACAGACACTTCTTAAGATATAAAACTAAGTGGTCAGTGTCTCTAGCAATAAGGGAAACGCAAATTAAAACTTTTGAGATTCCATCTCATCCCCGTCAGAATGGTTGGCATCTAAAAAACAAATAGCAAAAGCTGGAAAAGATGTAGAGAACAGGAGCCCCTATTTATTGCTAGTGAGGATGTAAACTTCTGTGGCCATCGTGAACGTCAGGAAGGGTTCCTGAAAAACAAAACAAATGAATGAACCCACTGAAATCCAACTGCTGTATAACACTGGGCAAGCCTGGAGGACTACTGCAAAACATCACAAAGATACTTGTACATCCATATCTACTGCTGTACTATGCACAGTAGCCAGGAAATAGAAGCAGCTTGGAACATCGTCGACAAGTGAATGGATAAAGAAAAGTGGTACATAGACACAATGAATGGAACTGTTTTAGCCGCAAATGGAAATGAAGACATGACATTTGCAGGAGAATGGGTGGAATTGGAAATACTTATTTCATCAAAATAGTCCTGCCTCAGGAAGACAGACTGGAGAGGGCATGGGGCCCACGTATTTACAGGTGGCACTGGAGAAAACAGCCGTTAAACACACAGCTTTTTTCCTGCCAGGGAAGAAATTGGCACCTGATCACCTGAACGGCTGGAGTGGGCCTTGCTGATGACCTGGTACCCTTTAGCTGTTCTGTGGAGACAGCGCTTTCTCTGAATCTCCCTTCTCTTGGGCATTTTCAATCAGCAAAACCATCCTTAAGGAAGAGGTTCCATGCACTTTGCAAAAGAGTTTGCAGTTGTGTTTATCCAAAGCCTTCCTCCCTAGATCCTTATCTTAAGAATTCTTTCTCAGTCAATACAACCTGTTTCTGTGGAAGAGTCATAGGAACTTTGCAAAAGACCTATATCAATGTAGTCATGCTCTCAGCGTTACTGTGATAATTGTCCCAAGGAAATCTTTCCCCAAAGTTGTACTGCCTTTAAACACGTCAAAAATAAGCCACTTGGAATCAGACTGCGAAAGTTTGAACCAGCCCAGCCAACTAAACTGTGCTGACAGGTTTTCTTCCTACGTCTTACAGTTTGTTTTTCTGCCAACAGTAGAACTTGCAGGAACCCCATCAAAAGACAGTGGTTTCTTGCATATTCAGGATTTAGACTTAAGTGTGTGTGAGTGTTTGTGTGTGTGTGTGGTGAAGCTAGGAAGGAGATCATGAAAGGGGAGGAAGATAGCATAAGGGAAGCTGGAAAGAGAAATGGAATTCTTGTGACATGAAAGAAGTAGAGGAACCAACAAGAGATTCTGGAGAGATGGGGGAAGACAATGGAGGTGACAGGCAAATCAGAACAAAGCATAATGACACTCATGTATGAAAATGTCATAGCGACAATCTGTATTAAATAAAAAAGTAACTGTGTAGATTGCATCTTACTGAGTTTCATTTGATCAAATGTCTTCAAAAAACATAATTTGGAGAAATTTGAATACTGATTGTGTGTTGATGTTATTGATACAATTTTTAATCTACTCTTGGTGTGGTCATTCTGTTACAGTTATATCAACTGAATGGCCTCTGTTGCCATGCTTCAGAACACATGCCCACAGTCCCAGCACTCAGAGGGTGAAGAGAGGAGGACTGCATTCCAGGCCATCTTTAGCTCCGTAATGAGACCCTGTCGCAAAACAAAATAAAAACCAGCCCAGGACAACTTTCATTAGAGACAAGCTCTACACTGAGCTGTATCTCCATGCGTGATGTGCATTCAGAGCAGTCCTGATTTGACTCCTGCATCCATTTCACATCCCTATCATTTAAATTGATATCACAAGTCTCAACATCCTCTTTTAAAACACGTATCATATAGCATATGGTGGGTTAGTAATAAAAAATATGATAATGATAACAGGTCATGTGACATTGTCAAGCCCTAGTGGCCCTTGTTCAGGTGAAGAGAGTTCAGAAGAAGCGAAGAACTCACACAGCGTTTGGGAAGAGCAGCTTCCTGCTCATCCTGGCTCCCCTTCACCCTCATTTACTGCTCTGCTGTGTTTCCCAAAGGACTGGCCTGAATCTCACTTCCTTTTCTCCATACTTTCCTTACGTCTCTTCTCAAGATTTAGGAGACATGGCACACAATAGACCCAAAGTTCTGTGTTTTCTCTTCTGTAACCTCAGGAAAGTCTCGGGGACCCTGTGTTTATTTTTTGCATTCAATCATCAACAAACAGTCAATATCCAGTTCACACCAAGGCAATGACAACACGATAATGGAAGACAGTAGAAGGCGAACACTTCTTCCTTCATCCTCAGTGACTGAACACGTTTTGGTCCCTCTGTCTTTGAGCTCCACCCCCTCATTTTGTCTTTTTGAGACAGGGTTTCTCTGGGTAGCCATGGCTGTCCTGGAACTCCCTCTGTAGACCAGGATGGCCTCGAACTCACAGAGGTCTGCCTGCCTCTTCCCCGCTGAGTGCTGGGATTGCAAGCTTGGGCCACTGAACCTGGTTCGTTTCTCTTTCGTTTGAAGACGGTGGCTCCCAGCTCCCAGCATCCTCAGCGGCTTGAGGAAGCACTCTAGCCAAGTGAACTGTGCTGGTTGAAACTGTTTTGAGCCATGTCGCAGCTCTACCGGTAGCTGTAGAATTTTAAGCAGGTTGAGAGCCCCTAGAAGCCGCTGCGGTGGGAGAGGGGAGATGTATGTCACAGATGTCACACATAGCCGAACGTACCACCTGGCTGGTCGTTAGCTTTTAATCAAAGCCAGGTGTCATTGCTGGTCAGCAGCTACCTCCCCAGCTCTCAGAGATAGCCATTCCTGTCTTTCTCTGGTGTCCCTTCAAGGCCATCCAGGGCAACTTAACAGAGTTGGTGCTATAACACCGTGGTAAAGCACCTTCCCAGGATGCATTAGGCCCCAGGTTCAACCCCCAGCACCACCAAAAATAGAAATAAAAAATAAATAAAGTAACTTTAGCTTTCAAGATGGTGCTTTCAGTGTTGGGATAAATACTAACGTTCAGCCACTTCTTTCTCCCCCATACAAACCTACAGCACTACTTTTACTGAAAACTGTTTGAGGTGAGAAATTTAAGTTCAGGAGTTAGGCAATCACCCAAGGCAGGCACCTTGGCAGTATCAGAAAGTGTTTCTCTGTCCTTTCTGGGTTCCATTTCCCAAAAGAACTCCCTGTTCTTCATTAAATGATAAATTTTTTTCCTGCTGATAGATAAGCATCTCGAGCTGAGTTTCTCTGCTCACCACTCCCTTGGGGGTTGCATATTAGACATCCTGCATATCAGATATTTACAATACCATTCATAACAGCAGCAAAATTATAGTCAAAGGGCAGCAATGAAATAATTTTAAGGTTGGGGGTCACCACAGCATGAAGAACTGTATTAAAGGGTTGCAGAGTTAGGAAAGTTGAGAACTGCTGAGCAAGGGGGATAAACGAGGTAAAGTAAGAAAACAAAAAGATTAAAGAGGAGGGAACAAAATCAGGGTCTGTGAAGAAAGAGGAAATCAGCGTTTTTTTCCAGACAAATGATCTTGTGTTCTTGCAGGATCTCTTCTCCAGCAGAGCACCCCGGTGCTTGAGGAGATTCTTACATTGTTACTCGTGGGATGGAGAGATAGCACAGAGGTTTCACACTGGTTGCTCTTCCAGTACCGTAGAGCAGCCCACACCCATTTATAAATCCAGTTCCAGGGGATCTGATACCCTCTTCTGGACTCCTCTGTACCCAGACATACATTCAGGCAAAACAATCATACACATAAAATAAATTTTAAAAACCATCCATTCCGAGCCTGCATGGATCTGAGCTAAATCCTCTGTATATATGTTATGGTTGTCTGCTTGGTATTTGTGGGGGACTCCTTACAAGAGGGAAGTGGGGGTGTCTCTGACTCTCTTGCCTGTTCTGGGGACCCTTTTTCTCCTACTGGGTTGGCTCATCCAGTTTTGATGTGAGGGGAGGTGCCTGATCTTATTGTGTCTTTTTGTGCTGTGTCCGTTGATGTCCTTGGGAGGCCTGCTCTTTTCAGAGGGGAGATGGGGGGGGGAATTTGAGGGAGAAGGGAGGTGGAAGGGCACTGGGAGGAGTGGAGGGAAGGGAAGCTGTGCTGGGGATGTATTGTATGTGAGGAGAACAATTTTTAAAAAATAAAAAATCGCCCACTCTTCATCGGTTCATTATTGGCTGTCCTTTTGTGGGTCCTCACCAGGTCCTAGTGCTGTGCATAGGATGCAGCTCAAAAGGAGAGCTCACAATTGAAGTTTTCTGTCACTGAAATTTTGCTAAAAACACAGAGCGTTTCAGGACACCTATGTGGTGCTGTGCAGAATTATCACAAGCCATGTTCGACCACCAAGTCCCTTAGGCTGGAGGCCAATACAAAGCATCCTCTACAGCAGAGTCCAGGCTATCTCTCACCATAGCCACCTATCAGCTACCCATTGCCCTAGAGTCCTGGCTCCTTGGGAGATTCCAGCAGAGCCATGAAGGCGTGTGCTCTTTTGTAAGGTTTTCTTGTTTGATTTCATTCCAAGAGGTAAGAGTTCTGCAAACAGATCCACAGCAGCCGATGGAAGCATGGAAAGGCTGAAGGAAGAGCATGGTGCCATCCAACAGGCACTGCTTTTAAAATATGTGTTGAAACAGGGTCCTGACTACGACTCGGCTGGCCCTGGAGGGTGTGCTTCAGGGAAGCCTTTTAGCATACGTGTTGAATCTTCCACTTGCTCTGGGGTCTCCTAGGGAAAAAACTTAGACTACATATACTCAAGTGGATTAGACCTCATTCATGTGTTCCAGGTGTCCCCAAAGCAGCCAGACCACCTGGAATAGGGACAGCCTGGGAGGAGTTCAGCCAAAGGGAACAAGAGTAGGTTTTAGGAGCTAGGGGTGCGCTAAAGGCAGACATTAATTTTCACCACAGTAGCTTGTGGCATTTGGAATAAGACAGCACTCTACTACACCTGTCAGGTGAGAGACTGAACCTGGGAAGGAAGCAAAACAAATGGCAGCTTGATCCATGGACACACATGAGCGCAGCCTGGGGACAGGGGTGTCCCCGAAATCACCGAGGAAGACAGTCTAGTCTAATCAGCTGAGTCCAGTTGCGCTTGTCTCCCAGCCCTTCCTTGCTACTTCGGTCTGTAGACACAGATGCACCCAGCTCTGTGAGGACTGATGAACAGGGTTAAACTCTTGGAAGGGAGAAGTTTCAGTCAAGTGTTCCTCTTCCTGGCCAGGTGTCCATGATGTTGAAGACAGAAAACAGTTAGGGCAAGTGGAGCCACCTTTGCTGCAGTTGGAGAACAGGCTGGAGATGGACATTTTATACCTGTAAGTCAAGAGGGTGGCCAAAAGACAGTTCTACCTGAAGCCAGGCACACACTGATTTATAGCAGGCACGACTAAGAAGCAGTAACCACTTGAAGAAGAGTTAGAAGGACGTAGGTAGACAAAGAAAGTGAAAACTGGATCCCTAAGGTGGAGACTTCCTGTTCTCACAAGACACTGTGATGAGAAGCAGAGGGAAGGGATGGGGGCAGGTGTCTAAACAGGACCAATGGGGGAACTCAGAGGGCCCAGTGCCCCTGTAAAATACCTAAGTGGCACATTTATATCTGCTGGAAACAGTGAGAGTCACGAAGCCAGCATAGCTAATGATCATAGCAAGCCTGAGCTGAGTACTGAGATCGCTGTCGTGCTGTCTCTCACGTTTGGTCTCTCTGTGTCCCGTTTGGGGTGAGGTAGGGGCTTTCTGCCTTATGATTAATCTTATGTCTTTTCCCAAGCAAGTTATGTCTGAGTCTTCTTTAGCAAAGTCCTAAACGTACTACCCCTTTTGCTTTCAGGGAAATAACCTTATCTGCCCCTATTCTGAAGTCTTTCTTATGCCCTGGAGATTGTGATAAGCATAGAGATGCTAGAAGTTTCTTTATGAGGCCATGGCTCCAGGATTTTCTTGGTACATCTGCCCCTAAGCAAAATCAGAAACAGAGTAAACAGAACAGTATAAACTTAGAAGAACCTGACAAGCACCAACTGGCCAGGAGAATTGGCAACAGTGCAGAGGCCTCCTCCTACAATCCGCTCAGAGTTTCCTGAAAATGCAGGTTACAAGATGTACAAATGCATTGTACAGGGTATGCCCTTAGAGGAAAAAAATATTCAAGAAGAAAGTTAGACTAGTTAAAAGAGCCTTTTCCCTACATAATAGCATGTATAGATGATGTAAGGATATAAGAAAAAAAAAAAGAGCCAGGTATCAGGATTTGCCATTCATAAAAAGACTGGCTCACATAGGCTATGGTGACATCATTTAACTAGAAACAAAGATGTTTCCTTAAATGAACAGATTTTTGTAGATATCATAATGCAAATACTCCATTTATGTCAGAGATTGAATAACAGCTACAGCAGCTTTTATGACTGAGAATGTTCTCAGGCTCAGGCTGATTTGCAAGTAGCATTTTGACCACCAAGGGTTAATAAAAATATATTGCTCAAAGCATGGTGATTCACCTGTACTGGCTTGGATATTTCCTATTTGTCTAGTGCTTTGAAATCACAAATGCTAGGATACCACAGCCTGAGAACAGGCTGCCATATCTTAAGTATCCTTGATTTGGCAGAAATATTCTGTAGCTTCTTTGAAATGGGGTTATGGGGCTGATAATGAGAACAAAATATTCTATCTGTACTTCCTAACTGTAATTGAACCTGAGACCCCAGACATGCAGTTAAAAATCAAGCACATGTCCGGGGACAAAAATGATATGATCTGTATTTCTTGGAAAGCTATGAGTCTGTCTTTGTTTTATGAGATCTGTATAAATAAAGATTGCCAGTCAGTCAGAAGAGCAGGATTCTCCCAGCTTCACTGTCTGACTCAATCCTCCTTCACTGACTCCTTTCCTACTCTCTGGGACCTGGCCATTGCTGGGGCTGGCCCCCAGCACCTAAACCAGAGTCAATTTGGCAGACTTGGAGCCTTAGGCCCCTACCATCTCGAGAGGAAAAGGCATTGCTTTCCATTTCTCCGTGGCTTGGTCTCCTGTATTTCCTGAATGGTCAGGTTTTTCTGTCCATGCCAGGGAACAAACTTAGCAACTTTCTAGATGGCCACCAGCCTCCCCACACTCACCCCAATCCCAAGCCCACCTTTGGGGTACTGGTATTTAACTTTAAATAAATAGAGCACAAAAGATTAGCCATCAAGGTGTGGCCCTGCCCAATCGCTGACCCATCGTTGTCTCAGCTGCAGTTTCTCCTGCAAGATGATTTGACCAATTCTCAAAACTGTGACGTTTTCCCAGGAGACAAGCCCCCCGTCCCCTCCTTGCTTTTGGCTGGCACCTGGGTCCCACCTTTTTCCTTCCCCAGCATGGGATTCCTGGGAGACTTTGAATTTCTTGTTTGGGGGTCTATTTTTCTCAATAGTCTAATAGCTGAAGTGGGAGGGGGGCATGAATACCTTCTTAGAATAGCTTCATTTCTTCCCAGTTACAATTCCTCCAGTAAAACAAAATGCATGCTAGCATTTAAAACAGGCTTAAATAGGAAGTTAGTTACAAAGGCTTTAAAGGATCTAAGATAGTAACTAGAATAGATGAGACACTGTGGTACTTTGAATTAGAATTGCCTCCATGTGCTCATATGTTTGAATACCCAGTCTCCAGTTGGTGGAACTGTTTAGGAAGGATTAGGAGGTGTGGCCCTGTTGGAAGAGGTGTGTCACCGAGGGCAGGCTTTGAAGTTTCAAAAGACTGATGTCATTCCCACTGTTCTCTCTCTGCCTCCAACTTGTAGATCAAGATCTAAGCTCTACGGGCTTGGGGCACACACCTTGAATCCCAGCGCTTGGGATGCAGAGGCAGGCGGATCTCTGTAAGTTTGCACCTAGCCTGTCTACAAAGCAAGTCCAGGATATCCAGGGCTCTGTTACACAGAGAAACCCTGTCTCACTCCCATACCCCTGACCCTCCCCCAAAAAAGGTGTGAGCTCTGAATGCTGTATCAGCCACCTGTTGCCATGCCTTCATTTCATTCTAACCTCTGGAACTGTAAGCTCAATTAAACTCTCTCTTTTATATATTGCCTTGGTCATGGTGTTTTGTCACAGTGATAGAATAAATAGTAACTAATAAAGGCATCTCCAGGATTAGCATCTGGTAAGCTACAACCCAGCCTTGGGGCCTAAGAGAAGGGGTTGGTGTCCCCCGGCTCCAGACACTGGCATCTCAAGAGACCTGTTTGGGCAAGAACTGGCTTGCATCACAAGAGAGTCATGGCTGACAGGCAAAGAGGTAAGAAATACCTGGGCAAACAGTGGCCAATGTGATAGTTAAGGGTCTGACTATCTCACTCTGCAAATAGACAAAGAACAGAGGAGTAGATCCAAGAACAGAGGGCCGATAGGCAGGGCAGCTCTTAACAGGGGAGCTTCCACCCATTTTCGTAGTGCTGTTTATATGATAGATCTCACACCCAGCACTTCTAAACAGTCATTCGCCCTTTCTTGGGTTTCTCCTGCATCTGCTGCCATGCTCCATCCTCTTGTCCCCCCCAGTTCTGTCTGGGTGCTGCTGGCTCTTCGGTTTTCTCCCCATATCCGATCTCTGAATCCCCCTTAGCAAAAGCCTTGTGCAAAAGCTTCAGAGATTTCAGTTCATTCCTTTCTGATTCTTCCCAACAATGGCATCCTTCAGGGTTCCCTCTGTGACCACTGCAGGTTCTGAGACCGACCGAACAGCATTTGTATAAACAACTGGAGACTTGCAGCCTCCTCCAGTGACATCCCTCCCAGTAAAAATTCAGTGTGCCGCTGCTTAAATTACTATCATCCATGGGAGCTCTTCTGCATCCCAAAATTATATCAAGGGGTCCCTGAGTTACCCTGCTTAATGCCCAGGAGACAGCTGTAGACCCTGCAGTCCCCAGCTGGCCTGCATAGGTTTTTCGTTTTGCACTTAACAGAACTCAAAGAATGACTTTCTGTTTGGGGACCTTTAGAATTCGGATGCTAATCATTTCTATTCTAAAGTAGATGAAAGATAAAGAGTACAATCTTCGAATTAAGTTTGGGTTGAAGATGCAGCTCATCTGGTACAGTATTTCCTAGCATACATGAAGCCCACACTTTGATTCCCAGGGTTGCATCAACTGGACATGATGGTGCATACCTATAATCCCAGGAGGCAGAGGCAGGAAAAACAGAAGTTCAAGGTCAGCACAGGACTCACATTGAGTCTGAGGTCAGCTTGGAATACATGAAACCTTGTCTCAAAAGAAAGGGGTTGGGGGGACAAGGTTGTATGTTTTTCTCCAATTATCTAATCATCTGAACTACAAAGAACAAGGAAAATGTCTACATGACTGACTTTACCACTGAGAGCAGTAGGGCTAGGACTGGGATATTTGTTTTTGGCAGGCAGATCCTTGTTTGTTAGCTCACAAAATTGTGTTTTCGATGTGTTAGAATTACAGCAGAGTTGGTAGATTTTAAGGCTGTATGAGCTTGAAAGCGCAGATCCAAATCCCAGCTCTGCTCTGTGATCTCGAATCAGTCTCCTAAAATCTCTTTTTAGTTTTTGCATCTAAAGTGTGGAGTAAGAGCAGGAATCTCTGTTCCAAACCAGATGAGGATTCAAGGAGATGATGATGTGTGCTGAGGACGAAAAGCACCTTCCCTACCCTCTTCAGTTTGGTTCCTAGGAGCTGCAAATTAAACAAACAAACCAAAGGCAGACCAAATGGAGAAAAGATAACTTTTAAGAGCTCACTTTACCCAGCTTGGTACAGTGGCTAGAGGTGCATATCATGTACCGGTTCAGACAGGAAGAGAATAGAGGCTTCAAGGGGCAATACACATGGGACAGTGGCCAGGAGCTAAGGGGAAGGTGTCCAGTGAGGATGTTCTGGGCTGGCGAAATGGCTCAGCCCTTAAAGGCTAGGCTCACAACCAAGAATACAAGAGGATGTCCCCATTAGGTCATGTATTTGAACACTTGGTCCCCGGAAGTAGCGTGTCACTGGAGGTGGGCTGTGTGAGTTAGAGGACCACAGCCATTTCCAGTTTGTTCTTTCTGCTTCGAGGTGGTGATTCAAGATGTGAACGCTCAGCTTCCTGCTCCCTGCACCATGCCTGCTCTCTGTCACCATGCTTCCCTGCCATGGTAGACGCTTACCCCTTTGGAACTGTAAGCCAAAATAAACTCTTTGTTCTGTAAGTTGATTTGGTCCTGGTGTTTTATCACAGTAATGGAAGACTAATAAAGAAGGTAAGAGTGATTTTATCATTTTTTTTAAGATTTGGTTTTTTATGTACGAGTGCTCTATCTTCATGTACACCTGCATGCCAGAAAAGGGCATCAGATCCCAGTATAGACGATTGTGAGCCACCATGTGTTGCTGGGACTTGAACTCAAGATCTCTGGAAGATCAAACAGCATTCTTAATCACTGAGCCATCTCTCCGGTCCGTAAGTGGTTTTAATAAGCTGTCTTTACACCAACTCTGTGGATGACTCCTTGTCTATTCTGTTTTTCCATTTGTGGACACAGGGAAACACTTTCACCAAAGAAAATTTCTGCCTACTTTTTCGAGAAGATGGAAGAAAAATAAAACACTCTTCCTATATTTGCCATTATTTATCTTCAGCTCAAAATGGTCCTTATGCCAATGTGACGAAGCTGAAGGCTGCATGCCCTGGTCCCCTCACCCCAGATTTGTTCACGGTGACAATTACGTGTTACTAGAGCAGAACACCTGATATGTTACGGTGCTGGGACCCAGTTTTTCTGGGGGGTTCTCTTGGAAATAAGCTTATCTACACTTAAAACATATCTGCTCCCCCTCAAACTCCCCAAGTCCATCCCGGTCAGGTTGTCAGCCTCGATCCAGCTCTTGCCCACTCTCTTGGGTTGTTGTATCCTAGAGAAAATGCAGACTTGCTGCTGCCTTCAGAGTGAAATTGAAGTTCGAAGCTCAGTATTGCCACCGCTGCACCTACTCACCCTGAATCTCCTCTCACTCTGGATTCCTCTCTCCTTCCCCCCTGCTTCCCACAATTCTCCTGTTCTGTTGTTTCTCTCCTCTCCTCTCCTCTCCTCTCCTCTCCTCTCCTCTCCTCTCCTCTCCTCTCCTCTCCTCTTCTTTTTTAGATGGCAGCATGTCTGAATGAAGCTTCCATCCCCCTCTCCACAGGCTCTTGCCAATACTTCTTAGGCTTCCTGTTCACCTTCTTCCTATTCCTGGATGGGCTGGGTAGCCCCAAGTGCCCCTTCTACAAACATATGACTCATGGCTTTTCTTTTTGGTCTCTGCCCTTAGATCATGAGCTCTTTAATGAGAGGAGTACATTTGGTTCATCTCGGCCTCCAGTGCCCACAGCAGGCCTGCCATAGAGCCTAAGGACGCGCTGGATAAAGGGTGCCATTTAGTTTGTCTTTGTCAGTGGCTTACATCATTTTGTCCAAAGCCTGGGGCTTCTCTAAAGAATGTGTGAGGGACAGAAGAAGGGACGGCCGTGCACCTGCAAAGCTAAGTGAGTGAAAAGGATGGTTAAGACTTGAAGTTTCCTTTGCATGTTCACTTGCGGAAGGTATATGTTAATTCCCCAAAGTATGAATTTCTGTGATTTTTGTGGGCAACGCAGTCTCTTTTCTACTGCAGCAATGCATCAAGTGGGGTTATTTCACTTCCAAGTGAAAGCCAATTAAACAAATTCTGTCCCCTCCCCCCCCACACTTGGTCTTACAAAGTGTGGGAGTTGTCACCAACCACTACTGAATATTCTAATTTAGTCATAAATGGGCTGAAAGAATGTAGCATAATTACGAATTCAGAGTAAGATGTACTAAATATTTTATCATGTTCAGCATATGCTAGGGAAAAAAACCTCCTTCCACTGTAATTGTCAACATTCAGTTCACACAGCGTAAGCAGCTGAGAGTAGGGAGACAGGAGTCTGCAGTAACTCCAGAGTGTTCAGAAAGGGTTGCCCTAGAAGGAGGGCAATCCCATTTACCCACAGAGACATTTGCTGTGGCTCTTTTTCGGGAAAAAGACCCTGGGAAAACTAAGGGGGCGTTTTCTTGTGCAGCAGTCTGGGCTCAGACGGGAGAAATCTGGACTTCGGAGAAGACAACTAGAAGGGGCCAAGGAGAGCCAGCCAGAGTTCTGTAGAAACAGCCTCCCCAGCTTCCTACTCAGAGAGAACCAGCAGGTGACTAGCTAGTCAGAGCGGGGGAGGGACTGTTTGTGAGCTCAGATGCCAGAAACCTAGACAGTTTGTATCTTGCACAATGTCAGAATTTTGAATAATAAATTCATAAGCTATGCCATTTTCATAGACTGCAATGTGACAAGCAGGGCTGAGTTCCCTTTTTTACTGCCTTAGTTACTAATATTAACTCTCTGGTTATGCATTACACAGCACATAGTAATTGTGCGTGGGTATGTGTGTGTGTGTGTGTTACATAATGGCTACCCAAGAGTTTAAAAGAGGCTACAACAGAGTTCAGAGTTCTCAGAAGGCTCACTAAAGGTGGGGGAGGGCTGATAAAGATGGAAGCAGTATTGCTTCGGTATCAGTTAGGTTTTAAATAGCCCAGATGGAGAGCTACCGGAGTTGCAGAGCCTAGCTTCAGGGTCTCATGACCGAGCTGGGCCTCAGGGTTCAGTTGAGCTGTAGAGGCCCTGACTGCTGCTAGATGGACAGACTGACGGACAGATGGACAGATGGGTGGATGGTTTGCGTAGGATGCATCAGCAGAGGGGACCAAGCTGAGCTGAAGGCCCAGGGCTAAGTTGGGAATTTTCTGTGTTCTGCCTGTTGGGATAAGGAACAGGTGTTAGATACATTAACAAATCATGCACTAATTAGATAATTAGTAAGTGATTAGTAAGCACCCCCAGCTTGAGAGGAATGTGCAGAAGGGCCTAGAATTCTCTGAGTGCTCTCTGTCAGTGTTTCTCAACCTATGGGGTGCGGCCCCTTGGGGGCAGAGCAACCTTTCACTCGGGTTGCACAGAAGACATTTACATGACAATTCATTACAGCAAACTTACAAGGAAATAATTTTGTGTGGGGTCACCACAACATGAGGAATTGTGTTAAAGGGGAGCATTAGGAAGGTTGAGAATCACTGTCTGCTGTTTCTCCAGCAGACCACGTTCTGGTCCAGAGCAATTGGCTTCTTCATGATGATGGAAAAGATGGCGGAGGATTCTGGAGAAGAAACATCCCTAACTCTGAGAGGACCTGGAGGCCTGGGCCAGTTTGACTACTTTTCCTTCAGATCTCTTTCTCGCGCTGTCAAAAGAACAGGATGTGCTCAGGGCTGTTCTAGAGAGAAGGTCAGGTTACAGGATGGCTTCAGGCCCCATGGGAATCGAATCGCCTCAGGTGTGACAGTCACCCAAAGCCTGCTGAACCTCAGCACAGGAGCCTCTGTCCCTGGAACAGAGAAGAAGGTACAGTGTGGGAGGTATGGTCATGGAGAGTGCCTCGCAGGCGCATATTTAATCTCTGAAAACTTGCACATGCTTCTTCTTTGGGATTTTTCTCTGGCCCACTCCCTCCCCTGATTAGCCCAAAATGGCCACGAGCTCACCATCCTCCTACCTTGAGGTAGCCATTCCATTAGACCTGAGATGGTCACCTGCGTGCAAGTCATGCTGGCTCGCTATTCCTGTTGTTTTCAGCAGACACCTCCTGTTTTACTCAGTTAAGCCTCCTGTTTCGTTCAGCTAACCTCCTGTTTTGCTCAGTTAAGCCTCCTGTTTTGCTTGGTTAATTTTCCTGTTTTGCTTGGATATGTTTACTTGGAAACCTATATAAGTGGTTTACTCTGTAATAAAAATGGCGCCTTGATCACAGTACTGTCTTGGCGTCACTTCTTCGTGTTCTCTGTCTCTTTTAATTCCCAGCCCCTTGTGCAGGCGGTTACTATTGGTAGTCGCGGGCGACAACACTACCTCAGCTTCCTCAGTCTAGCATTTCCAGAATGTACCACCACCCTTGGCGTAGTATGCCTTATGTGTGTGAAGCTAAGGATGCCGACGATGATGGAAAACAAGTGTGTCTGAATAACGACGTGAAACTGAAGAAACTGGTGTGGATTGACCCCAATCCCAAGCCACTGAATCATGGGAAGTAACTGGATTCATCAGCGTGCACATCACAATGACACTGACATATGATGTGATAGGTCCTAAAGATGATATTTTAGTCTTTCAACTTTTAAAAATCATTGTGTATGTCAGGTCTGTGGGTTCAGGTGTGTACGAGTCTGTACTTGTCATGACGCACGTGTAGAGGTCAGGGGACAACCTTACCCGTCAGGCTCTCACCTACTGATTTGAGACAGGGTCTCCTGTCCTTTGCTGCCCAGGCGGCCTCTGTTGCTTACGGTGTCGTGGGAACATGGGGATTACAGCCATGCGGGGTCACAGCTGGCTTTTCATCTGCTGTGCTAGTCCCTTTCTGCTGCTGTGTTCAGAAAGCCCCTCCAGAAGGACTTTGCTTTGTCTTAAGGTTCCGGAAGGATAAGAGCCCAACCCCCACAGGGAAGCATGTCAGCAGGCCTGTGGTGGCAGCAATAGGCTGAGAGCTCACACCCTCAAAGCAGAGAGCAAACTGGACGTGGAAGGAGGACTTTAAAGTCTCACCCCCACCCCCGCTCCCAGTGACAAAGCTGCACCTCAAACAGCGCCACCAACTGGAGAGCAGGGGATCAGATGCTAGAGCTTAGGAGCACCGTTTCTCCCTCAAACCCCCACATAGGTGCTAGTGATTACAACTCAGGCTCCACTTGGGGCTGGAGAGATGGCTCAGCAGCTACAAGCGCTGGCTGACTTTCCAAAGAGCCAGGTTCAATTCCCAGCACCTACACAACGGGATCCACTGCCTTATTTTGGTCTGTGTGGGGTCCAGGCATGCATGAAACCTGTATACTTAAAAAATAAAATAACTTTAAAGGTGCCATCTTATACACATGTAAATTTGTTTGTAAGGGGTGGGATGCCTAAATTGAAAATAGCAGTGTCGGAGATCCCTGATCCTTCAAAGCAACTACCTAGGGAAGAGTTTCGCAGGGTCACCCTGCAGAAGATACAACTGTGTCCAAGGGGGGCATGGATGCTCCACCCAGAGCTGATGGAAGCATCATCTGTGGAACAACCCTGCTGACCCCGTGCACGGTGTGGTGGTATCACCTCTTTAACTCTTAGTTTTCAAGGCTGCTTTGCCTGTGTATTATTAGCATATGTGTATACACGTGTGTTGTGCATTATATGTGTGTGCGTTTGTGTTATGTTTCCTCATCAAACTGTCCATTTTCCATCCTCTCTGATCTACTCTTTGCCCTCTCCCACTGCAGCCCTGGATTAGAGTGGTAAGTAGCAGGTATATCATAGCCTAATGCTCTCATCTGGAGCATCACTCAAGTTCTTAGGCTATGGCTGGAATGCGACCAGATTTTCCACCAGGATGCCATAAAAATAGGCACCAGCCCTGTTCATTGTCCCTGTTCCTCCCTGAAACCTTATAGCTGGCCTTCAACTTTCTGCATTTCTCTCAGCTTTATTGTCTTCCAAGCTCCCAACAGAGTGGACCATTTAGGGTCTCCTTACAGATTTCTAGGGCGTTTCTAGGCCAGAATTCCACTCTACTCCATGTTCCTCCCGCCAACCAATTCACAGTAGGGGTCATTACAGCAACAATTACTTTTCTCACCGCTGTGACAAAATGCCCTCATAAAGACAGCTTACGGGTAGAGGATTTATTTTGGTTCCCAGACTGAGGGGCAAGGCGTGGTGGCAGGAGCGTGAGGCAGCCGCATTGTATCTGCTCTCAGAAAGCAGAGAAGGTAGCCTGCTTAGCCTGATCTCCTCTTTTTATTTAGTTTTGTTTAAAATCTATTTTATGTGATATCATTAGCATATGTGTGTGCACGTGCGTTGTGCATTGTATACTGTGTGTGTGTTCTATGTGCTATAGTGCTGCTCAGAGGTCAGAAGACAATTTTGTAGATTTGGCTCTCTCCTTCCACCTTTCTGTGGTGTTCTAGTTTAATCTCTGTTCCCATAATAAAATCCTCTGATTAAAAAGGAGAAAGGGAGAAAGAGTTTATTTGACTTATAATTTTAAGTTAGAGCCCACAATTTCAGTTAGGTCACAGTGTCAGGAGATTGAGGCAGCTAGCTGGGAACTTCACCTCTGCAGTCAAGATCAAAGAGAAATGAATGCATGCTTCCTGGCTTGCTTGTTTATGCTGAGCTAGGGTACTCCACTCCCTGCCTAGGGAATAGTGCTACCCACAGAGGGCTATGGTTTCCTTCATCTGTTAATTTAATCAGGACACTATCCTACAGAGAAGCCCACAGGGCAACCTGGTGTAGACAATCCCTTATTGAGACTGTCTTCCCTGGTGGTTCTAGGTTATATCAAGGTGACAGTTAAAGCTAGTCGTTAAACATGGGTTTCTAGGATAGACCTCAGGTCACTGGCTTGCAGTATTAGGCAGCAAGCATCTTTACCCACCAAGCTATCTTGCTTGCCCTACATTTATGTACATATGTGTGTATGTATGTATTTACTTACTTATGTACTTACTATGTATGTGTGCCAGCATGCAGTTAGCGTTCTCTAGAGAAGCATAACTGATAGAATAAATGTATATTTATTCATCATAGTCACCCATCATATATTTATTCATAAATATATGATTTACTAGAATGGCTTATATGCCGTGTTTCAGTTACTCCAACAATGGCTGTCTACCAACAGAAGGTCCAAGAATCCAGTAGCTCTTCAGTCCACAAGGATGGCTGTCTCAGCTGGTTTTCAGTAGATGCTGGAATCCTGAAGTGTGCTCTAATGCCAGTGAAGGAATGAACTTGCCAGGGAAAACAGGTGCAAGCAGGCAAAGAAAGCAAGCTTCCTTCTTCCGTGTCCTTCATTTCAGCTGCCATTAAAAGGTGAGGTCCAGATTAAAGATCTTCCACCTCATAAGAACTGATTAAGAGCAGATCTTCCAACTTCAGATGATTAAGAAAAAGTCCACCGTGGTATGTCCAGCCACTTGAGTTTTAGCAAATTCCAGATGTAGTTAAGTTGGCAACCAAGAAATAGCCATCACAATAAGTTGTGGGAATACGTCCTGCTTCTACTGAGTGGGTTCCAAGACTTGAACTCAGGTTGTGAGGCTTGGTGGCAAGAACCTCAGCCCACTGAGCCATCTTGCCAGCCTGTTTACACTGTTTTATGAAGTCTGGGACAACAGTAAATGGAATGATGTCACTCTCCCTCAATTAACCTAATCTGAACCATCCCCGGCAGTCATGCCCAACATCTTGTTTCCATGGTGACTCTAAATCCCATCAAGTTGACAATCAAGATGAACTACCATGGTGGCTTCCTGGGCCAAACTCTGGCTCAGAGTCTGTGCATAGCTGTGATCAGAGTGACGTTCACTTTTTAAGTGTGTGAGCTTAAGACAAACAAGCAGGAAGCAGACAGGAAGCAGACAGTTTTGGCCACTGCCGCTGCTGATGGAGGGGTGAAGAGGTAGGCTTTATTGTGCAAGATAGGAAGTGGCCAGTGAGAATAAGGAAGGGGCATATGATTCTCTCAGTGCTAAGTCTGTCAGGACCCATGCCAAAGGCTTGTGTAAGTCACCATTCATTCCTGCAGCAATCCCAAGGCCCAGATGTTTAAAGACATCTTTTGGCAAACTGTAGATCAAAACTCAGGCCATTGTATACTGATGGCAGTTTCCATTCTACCTTCTCTCTTGAAGGAACACCCAGTGGTTGCTCTTTCTTGTAAGAATAGGAGACAGGTGATAGGGAAGAGGGAACAAGGTTTTTCATGTATTCCCCTAGAAATGGGGAAATAGTGTCTCAGCCTCAGGACCTTGTCTAGATGTGGCAGATGTTGAATGAAATCAATCAAGAGACACAGACAGTTTGCACAGATGTTTAATCAGCAAAGCTCAGCAGAGCATCCCAAAGAGAGATTGGAGAGATTGCACTCCAAGATGGGGAGCGGAGACTGGGGGGGTGGGGGAGTGGGAGAGGGTCTGAACCATACATTTTAAAGACTTTTTTCTGAGTGTTTGTGGAGTGGCATACTCATGACTTCCATGAGAATGGAATGTTACCATCCAGCCTCTGGTCAGACTGCAGTGTCTGTTGCTGCCTCTTCTCAAGGGCACACTACTCCTGCCAACAGGCTTCCAGGTGTAAGCTTTCTCATCTGGAGAAGGGACTTTACATCACACCCTCCTCCCACCCCTTTCCCTGCTTTACACCTGGAAATCAGAGAGCTTGGGGCTCTTGCTTCAAAACCTCTCCCACCCTCAGAAAGCTAGAAGCGAGCCCCTTCTGCCACAGGACCGTGACTCCTCCCTTCAGAGATCCTGTCATGCTGCTGCCTTTCTCTGGTGCTGGGGTCTGACCTTTCCTCAGAACCCCCAACCCCCCAAAGCTGCTGCCGCCTTTCTGTCTATGGCAGTAATTGCTCTTCCAATAAACTTGCTGTTCCCCAAGCAAGTGACCCTGTTGAACTGACTCCCTTCGAAACATAACAAGCTGAGCCTTTTCCTGGTCCTCAGTCATAGTGGACCAGATCTTCTTAGAGTGTTTCATTCCATGATCCCCACAAAAGGGAAGGGATATCGTAGCCACACCAGTGGTATCATAATGATGGTCAGTTTGTTTGTTTGTTTGTTTGTTTTGAGACAGGGTTTCTCTGTGTAGCTTTGGCTTTGTCTGTAGATCAGGCTGGTCCCAAACCCACATATGTCAATGTGGGAGGGCTAATAATTCCAAAGCTCCCGAGATGCCCCCGAGAAGGCCTCAATCTGTTTGGCTAATCTGACTCCATGACAGGCTTCACTTTCAACTTTGCCTAACTAGGCCCGAGTTTCTGTTTTTTGGAACATAGGAAAACAGTTTCTGGAAAAGCCCTAGCTCGAAGGCAGCCAATCAGCTTAAAGGTTAACACATGGGCTTGAGCTAAGTATAGTGACTCAGCAAACCTGAGGAAAAGTCCTCAGCAACTCTGGAAGGTTCCTAAATGTTTAACCAATCCTAAATTTCCTCTCCCACCCTACCTCCTGAGTCACTAGTAACCGATCAAATGAAAGTTACCTCACTCCTTCTGGAAGTCCCCCTAATGGCCTTTAAATTGAGCCTGCGTACTCACTTCATGGTCCCATTCTAAGGAAAGGTGGCTCCAGCATGCTGGTAAATTTCTGCAGAATGAACGCTCCTTGCTTTTGCATACTACTTGAATCTGTGGTCTTTCTTCAGTGAGTCTCGGACCCTAACAAATGAAGAAGCCGTCCTGTCGTCAGTGTGAGGCATAAGACAAAACACCTTTAGTGACCTTGCATACCCTGTAGAGATTGCCTGGCAGGGCAAAAACAATGCTTAGAATGAAGGTGCTATGGCCAGTTAGGTCAAGCAGGGTTCCCACATGCTCACAAGCTCTCAGGGTCTACAAAGTCTGAACCACTAAAGATGCCAGGCAAGTCAACGGCCACAGCAATCACCTGGTCAGCCGCAAAAGTAGAAGGTGTGACTAGACCCCTACCTGGATTGACGCTGTGTTTTCCTGGTCCCTACTGTCTCAACTGAAACCATGAGAAAGAGTCTGCAGATAAGAACACAAATACTCTGACCACACCCAACCGTCAGCTGTCCCTCAGGTGACAATTGGTAGAGGGTCTCTGAACAGGCGAGAACCTGCCATCCCTCCCTCTCCACGAAATCATCATTTCCACCCCAGCCTCATTCCTAAAATGGTTCAGGGCCAGCTGAATCAGGAATTCAACCATGCACAGAAACCTTGACAATTTCTAATTTTAAAATTTTGTGGATTTGAAATAATCAGGAAACGAAAATCTGATTGTCCTTTAAAGTACAGTAAGATTACTGGTTGTATTACTTGAATTAAACTCTTAGGCTACCCTTTTAAAATAATTGGCAATCAGGGCATCAATTAGCAATGTATGTGTATGTGTGAATACATATATATTAATACACATAAATATGTAAACCTGGGTTTTTAATCTACTAAAACCTATGGGCTAAAATAAAATAAATAGTGATTAAATCTGTATTACACTCTGTACATGAGGACCAGGATTCTGCTCTTGTATGTCAGTGTCCCTCCCTTGTTGCAAAACATGCTTTGAGGACATGTACATGAATCTTGATCACTTGTTTTTCATAAGATCGCAATAAACGTGTGTTGACCTTTAGAAACATAACCCTGTCGAGCCCTGAAGATGAAGGGCTGAGCAAGGCGGACAAACACTTGCCTGTGTTATACAACTAACATCCAGGTGCTGGTGAAGACAGAAAATACCACGTAATCATTAAAAATGTGCAGATACGGGGCTGGAGAGATGAGAGGACTGAGGTTGAGAGCCTGGCTGCTCTTCCAAAGTCCTGAGTTCAATTCCCAGCAACCACATGGTGGCTCACGACCCTCTATAATGAGATCTGGTGCCCTCTTCTGCTGTGCAGGTGTACATGCAGGCAGAACACTGTATACATAATAAATAAGTCTTTTTTTTTTAAAGTTCAGATATTGACAGACGGATTAGAAAGACTAAAACAAGGTAAAGAGAGAAAGGAGATGCTCTGCCTCCTTATGTCTTCATCTGAGTGGGTTGAAAGGTCCTCTTTCAAGATCCTATTTGAATAAGAAAGCCATTCAGGCCAAGATCCACAGTCCAAACATGAAAGCCAGACAAATCTATGTGCCTTAGTGAGCACACTGTGATGGCGAGTTATAGGCAGAGAGGGGAGACTGGGAAGAAGGAGGGGCAGAGACAATGGGCAAGGATTCAGTAGGGCAGGATGGTGACCTGCGTGAGGGGCCTGAAGCCCACAGTTGAGGAGACATTCCCTGGGGCAGGGCTGATGGCTGAGAGAGAGTTCTTCCTGGAGTTTGCATTCTGCTTGCCTCATGGGACCCAGCTCTGAGGAGCAGCCTGGAGCAGTGTGGTCAGAGGGGGCAGCAGCCGCAAAAACACTCACGGTGGGCCCCATCTGGAATAACCGCCAAGCTCTGCTGTTCTCGCTAAAGAAGACAGAGTCACCACCATCCTATCAGGCAAGGTGACTCTGCTGTCAAAAGGCAGAAGGCAAAACCAAGGCCACTTGGCAGCCACCTCAACACAGACAAATTACAAGCCCTGCGCAAGCCTCAGGATATCAAACATCTTCTATCCCAGCTACCAACGAGTGACAGCTACCCAAATGGAGTGTCAGCATCCATCTCATGTGCCCGCCTACTGGACAGCAGTTTTAAGGTAAGAATCATAGACTCACTCCAGCTCCTGACGGCATCTACTCTAGAGCCAAACTTAGCTCCTTTGAACTTTCCACCAATTCAGCAGGTCCTGTACGGCTCTGTGGCACCATCCTGCTGAGATGCTCCAGGTTTAAGCCTCTCCAGCCTCCCCCACCCCCGTGTGTGTTCTTTTGTGCTATAATAAACTCAGCACACACAGAGGGGGTCCCGGTGTGCCTGGGCTGGAGGGCCTGGCAATGGGTGAGAACCCATCCTGCAGGAGAGCCGGTAAGAGCAGTGTGGGGGTGGGGTATTTAGGTAGGCTCGTTTCCTGTGAGCTAGTCTGAGGCTACAGAAGCAAAATGTGTTGTCACCCATTTAGGGGCAAAGACTGGCCAGACTGGAGTGACTGGCTTCAGGAGAGAACGGTGTTGTTCTTTCTTGGAAGACCACTCTGACAGAGTATGTAGCTAATGTGGATGGAGGGAGTGATGGGGGGAGGCTATTGTTTGTTTTTCACAGAGGAAAAAAATTAATTTAGTGACGGTAAAAATTTGCCTAAGGGTCAAGACAAGGCTTTTGACCTCTAGTTTTTGGTGTGGTAACTGGTGCACATCCACTCCCATTTTAATATACATACATAACACATACACATACATACACATGTACACATACATACATATATAAACATACACACACACACATATATATATATATACATATACACACACACACATATCTACATATTCATTCCTGGGGTTTGAACCCAGGGCTTTGAACATACTAGCCAAGTACTTTACCACCAAGCCACGTCCCCAAAAAGAGAAAGACTTTTGCTGTCCTCATTTAGTAGCTTAAAACAATCCTTGAGTATGAAAACTGCAGTGGCAATTTTAACAGGCAGAACAGCTTTCTCCATGCCCTTGAAGTGAGTGAGCATTGTTACCCGCTGAGCCGGGACAGTTGGGATCACCCTTGCAAGCAGCTCTGTTTTTCTGAGAACATGAATGCTTCCTGTCTCAGAGTTCCTCAAAGCTCCCAGAGGAAGTGCCTGCAGGCTCCTTATGGGACTGGATCTGGCCATGCACCCCTGCCATTGCAGATCTCCAAAAGGTGAAGAGGAAAGAATAGCTAAGAAAATCTGACATCTGCTGGAAAGACATTCCAGTGAGAAATGGGGTCAGAGGCTGGGACTTCCAGAGCGAAACTGATGTCAAAGACAAGTGAATGTTCCAGGCTTAGATTCAAGACAAAGTATGGAGATCAGGGCCCCAGGCAGTGAGGGAAACCTCTCCTTTCCTCACACCGAAGTCTGTTTGAGGCTCCCTCTTTCCTCTCTACCCTTGGACCCGCTTGAGAGCAGGACCCGCTGCTGATGGCCTCTGCACCTTCCACAGTGCTGGTCCAGGGCCTGCCTGCAGGTAGGCCTGACTGACTTCTGACTGACTGGTCCCTGGTCACAAACTGACTGACTGACTTCTGATGTGTGCGGAAGAAGCGTCTGAAACACGAGTGCCCTTCTCTGACAAGAGAGGTTTTAGCCTGTCATCAGGACAGGATTCTGAGGGCCTGGAAAAGATCACAATTAGAAGAAAGGCACCTTTTCCTAAAATATGCTCTGTTGTCTCTGTTTAACACTTCAATGAAACATTTGGGCATTTGTGAAATTCGGATGATAGATTAGGGTGATTTCCTCGATTCCTTTGGCTTAGCTTGGGACTTGTTGGAGTGTTCTGTGTGTGAATGCTTGTTGGTTAAAGGCTTTTCTCCTGCCGGTGGGTCGCATTTTTGGTTGGAGAATGAAGAAGAGACATTTCCTGAAACAGTGGGAGAAGTTTCCAAAAAGCCGAGTGGTCAGAGAAGCTCTGAGTTCCCCCTCTCCCTTCCAACACCGGAAGCAAGGGTAGTTCCACCACCTAGCAAGGCCAGCTACCCTCAGCAGTGAAGCATCAATCTCTGAACCTTTAGCCTTGGCTCCCGAGGGACAAACTCGGATACCGTTCTTTCCCTGAGTGTCTCAAGTCACAGCGGATAGTCAGTACAATTCTGGATGGGGACTGGCCACTGCTAGATGGCCTAAATGGACAAAGATGGCCTCACCAGAAAGACCTGCCATGTGACGTTGGACGGGCATCGGTAATGTGACCTGAAGTCAGAGGTCAGCCACAAATGTCAGTCATGTCATGTAGTGGAACCCTGACAACTGGACACACACACACACACACACACACACACACACGGGAGAGAGACAGAGATGGAGACAGACTGGGCCTGACTTGAGCCTTTAAAACCTTAACGCTCACCCCCAGTCACACACTTCCTCCAGTAAGGCCACAGCTTCTCCAACAAGGTCTTTATCTCCTTGTCTTAGTCAGGGTTTCTATTGTTGCGACAAGAGCACCATGACCAAACCAAGGCAAGGAGGAAAGGTTTAATTCGGCTTTGACTTCCAGATCATAGTCCATCATTGGAAAAAGTCAGGACAGGAACTCAAGCAGGACTGGAACCTGGAGGCAGTAGCTGATGCAGAGGCCATGGAGGGTGCTGCTTACTGGATTGCTGTTTTTGTTTTGTTTGTTTGTTTGTTTTTAACAGAACCCAGGACCAGCAGCTCAGAGACAGCACCCCCACAGTAAGCTGGGCTTCCCCCACTGATCACTGATTGAGAAATGCCTTACAGCTGGATCTCATGGAGGCATTTCCTCAGCAGAGGCTCCTTCTCCTCTGGTGGATCTAGCTTGAGTGGAGTTGGCAGAAAACCAGCCAGTTCACTCCTCTGACTAGGCCACACCTCCTAACCCTTCCTCAACAGCCCACCAACTGGGAACCAAACCTTCAAAGGTATAAGCCTACACAGCCCCCTTAGTTACTGTCTTCTGACAGCTGTTTAAAAAAAAATCACTAATTCTGGAGGTCATGAAGCTGAGCTATGCGGTCATTAGCTTTGCTGTAGCTGGTCAGAGTCTCAAATGCCTAGCTAGTTTTCAGGAAGGTAAAGGCTGGCAGTTCCCCACTAGGATTGCATAGTTCCAGCTGGGTGACCTTTGGACCTAAAGAGGTAGAAAAGCCTTCCCTCAGAGCAGGCGAACTTGAGAGCCACAAAGAGGGGCTAAACATCTTCAGATGGCAGAATACTTCACCTTCAACCACATCCCCCACCACACTGGCTTTTATTTTATTATTTTTAAATGATTTAAATATTTAGTTATTACTTTTTGTGTTTACATGTGTGTGTGCATGCCTCTCTCTCTCTCTCTCTCTCTCTGTGTATGTGTTTCTCTGTGTGTGTGTAGTCAGACAACAGTTTGTGGGAATGGGAATTCTCCTTCTACCAAAGTCAGGTCATAAGGCTTGGCAGCAAATGCTGTTCCCCCTTGAGCCATCTCAGCAGCCCATATTTTATTATTTTGAGACCTGGTATTAGCCCAGGATCATCTCAGGCTTCCTATGTGGTTCAGCCTCAGCTTCCAGAGTGCTTGGGTGACAGCTATGCATCATATTATGAGTCATAGTCATCTGTTCCAAGCAACCACTATCTTGGGGAGTCTATCCCCTCCTTTGCAAAAGGACTATACAAACCGAGCTTGCTGACAGTTTTTAATCCCCTCATGGAGGGGCAGTGAACATCATGAGACCCTCAGCTGTATCCAGTGTCACCAACTGCTGTATGCAACTCTGTCTTTGTTACATACAGCTTCAGAGAGGGCGCACAGAAGACTAGGGGAGGCTGCCTCCATCTAAGCAGTGATAGGGCAGCCATCATCCCCACCGGGTCAAGGATTTCCAGGTCTGGCTTATTGTCAGGGAGGAGCACCCACACCTGCGTTAGCCACCCCTCACCTATGCTCTGTAAGGAAGCCCAGTAAACTCATGGGTTCCGCAGAGTGAAGTTCCGCAGTATCATACCTCATACCTCAGTATGTCTTAGGACCTTAGGAGAAGGGGTTGCTTACATATCTCCCTGGGAAGAAATTTTATCAACACAAAACCATGTCCAACTCTAGCCTGTTTTTATTATTATTATTATTTCACAGGTAGGTACTCTAAACCTATCTGTCCTGAAAGAGATGGACTAGGCTCTCCTGCCTCCATGCTCTACCAACTTGTGAATGTAACCACACCTTTTAAACTTGTGTCAGTGACTGGCATAATATGCAACCTGCAAACTGAGTCTGGCTCAGTAACAGAGTAGCCCTGTCTTCCTCCAGCTTTACAGTCCCCGGCCCCAACACACGGGTCTGTAGTCATGCTTCTATCCCAGAAATCCCCTTTTCCTGCCCCTTCTTCCCAAATATGTTATTCTATAAGTGTCTTACTCTGGATCAGCACTCTTTTGTGATAATTATATAAACATGAAATTACTAATAATTAAAACTATCTCCCTCTCTCTCCTTTGGCACTGGGAACTGAATATTTCTCTTTCTCCACCCCTTCTCTCTCTTTTCCTCCTCCAAGACAGGGTTTCTTTATGTAATAGCCCTGGGCATCCTGGAACTTGCTTTCTGGACCAGGCTGGCCTTGAAAAATATTTTTATTTTGTCAACCAGTTTTGTATTCAATTGGTTTGTAGACCCCGCTGGAGCCCTAACTTAGGTTCCCAGTAATGAATATCGCCTCCCCTACAAAACAAAACTATGACAGTTGATGGTTTATCTCTCATCCAAAGTCTGGGAAGTCTAATGTGTTTTATACTTGTGGCACATATCAGTTTGGGCACACCACCCCAGGGTTCCTCCCTTCCCAGTTGAATAGCAAAGACACAGGTTCTATCCCTGCCCATACAGAGTATCATCTCCTCTCTGCCTCTCTCCTCACTAACATATCTTGTTCCTTTTCTCACTGTAAAAAACCTTTCCCTTGACCTAAGAACTTCAGAAGCCTATTTGGACTGCTCCCTCTTAGAACAAGATGTGACTGTTTTTCAGGTTGCTGCCTAAAATCCCTTTCCTCTCCATCTCTCGACATCTGTTCCACAAAGCTTTCCCCTCCAAGAACGGTCCAGTTCTCCACATGTCTGTGGAAGTGACAGACTCAACGGCGATTCTGGCTTCTCCTCGTGCTGAAGGGTTTAGCTGACCGCCAGCTAGCTAGACAACTGTCTTCATTTGCCTTCTAGTACACCCTCTCTCCCTTCCCTTCTGCTTCGTAGGGGCTTTCCTGGCCTGGCTTCTTCTGTCTTACAGAACTTAACATTGCGTCCCTGGCGCTTTTCACTTTCCTAATTCCCTCCTCCACAGTTGAGTAAATTATAACTCGATGGTTCTAAATGCTTCGTGTAAATTCTACCTCATGGAAAGATTTCCCTGGTCCAGCTTTGTACCTTGAACTTAACTATTTACATCTTTTTCTTCCCTATAAACTGCCACATCATGGGTGGGGGTGCTGAAAATAGACACACTATTCTTTCAAGATTCAGAAATCCAGAGGTCAAGGCACTATGGCGGTAGATCCTCCAGAGGAATTCTGAAAGGAAAGTTGCTTTAGGCATTTCCTCCTGCTTCTGTGGCCACTGGTCACCCTGGGTGTGTCATTCCAGTCTCCAACCCTGTTCTCTCAGGGCGTTCTTCCAGTGTGTTTCTGGAAACTCTCACAGGACTCACCTTTAAAAAGGTCCTCTGCGCCCCGGATTTAGGACCCAACCTAGTCCAAGAGGACCTTATATTCATTTCATTTATTATGCTGGCACTACTTACAAAGAAAATAAGATCCTGGGAGTTCAGGTGGACACAGATTTTGGGAGGACACTACCAAGCACACTACTCCACATTGCTATTGATTGTCAAGTAGACATTTCAAATGTCAAAACTGATGCAATCTTGACCACATTTTCTCTGCCCATAGTCTTCATCTCAATTCAACTCTGTCCTCCCATCAGGATATCCTGCTGTCTCTACTTTTGACCTGTATCCGAATCAGTATCTGCCGGTGACCATTTGTTACTGTTAGAATATGGTTCTGTGCCTTCAGGCCACACCCTAGGTCTCACCTGAAGCTCTCTCTGGGAAAGTGAAAAAGTTGTTTGTGCTGCAGCAGCAACACCAGCTCCTGGCTTACCGTTGTATCCAGGACCTGCTCCTTCCATGCTTGTCACGTACACTATGATGAACTAAATCGTGTGATGTGAAACTTCTCACCACCACTAAAAGATTATAAAATGTCAGTTCTTTTCTTTCTCCTGGGGGTTGGTTTGGTGGCTCTTCTTGGGGACAGCTGAAGATGGCTTTGAAGGCTCCTCTGCCCTATCCCCTTCATGGCAGCATTCGCCCCCTCTTTCTCTCTCTTCTGCTTCTCCCTCTTTCCTTCTCTCTATCTCTCAGTGTCTTATTCTCACTCTTAATGAAGCCCCTCTCCAGGCTTTAACATCCTATTTTTCTCTTTAAGTCCAAACCATACTAAGATTCTTCCTGCATTGCAATGTTTCTGTCTCGTGCTCTTTCTCCAGTCTTGATCATGGCCTTGAGACTCTTCCATTCTAATAAAACTCATCTCTGAAGGGGATTATGGATTATGTGTCAGGTTCCTCGCCAGGCCACGACATTGCTGTCACGCTCTTATTATGCTTGAAACCAACCACAAGCGCTGTTACACAGTAATCCCTACCATAAACTGTGCTGTCTTGTCTGGATTATTGTAATATCTTCTCAATATGTCTCGGTCCCTTTGTTTCCTTGTAATCTATCCCACCAGCAGAGCCAGAATCCTCCTGTCAACAAGCAGGAGAGACCAGGTGCTCTTCAGCAGCTCTCATTTGTGCAGGAAATAGCAGAGCACCTACAACATTACAAAGGCCTCCTGGGCTACCCGGCCCATTGACTTCATGTCCATTTGCTCCAGCCATGGTGCACTCCAAACACTCTCTGGAGCATTCCACACATCCTTTGCCACTAGCAATACTGTTCTGTTTATATAAAATGTTCTTCCCTAAATGTCTGTGTGACTCACTTCTCATCTCTTTTAAATATTATTCAAATGAGGAACACCACCATTGCTTCAATCCCCCACCTCCTAGCCCCCTTCCTGTTGTTACTAACTTTTTTCTCCAATGTCCTTTAGTACCATCTAATGTAAAATACAATATTTTTTCTGTCTCTTATTTCTACAAATGCATTTTACAGGAGAATTTTTTGGGTTATTTGTATTCCTACAATAGTGTTTGATGTGGTATCTGCTCTAATATTATATTAGGTGAGAGGTGTAAGTGGAGACCTACTTTCTAAGTACTTCTAAGTTTTAAAGAGCTATTTGATTTTTTTTAACTATGAGGGTTGTATACACATTCTGAGGAGCCCAGAAGAGGGTGTCAGAGCCCCTGGCACCACTCAGGTTTTTATTGTTGTTGTTTTGGTTTCTATTATTATTATTATTATTATTATTATTGGCATGAGCAGCATGTGCCCTTAACCATCTCTCCATCCCCCTACATAAAGATTTAGTGAAAATCAGCCACAAAGAAGAGAATTCTAGGTATGTTCTTTTTTTTTTTTTCCTACTGTTTAGAAGTTGAAAACTTCAGCATGAACAAGAACACACAGAGGCCACCACAGTAGATGGTCGAGAAAACCCCTCACTCTCGCTTGAAGTGTGATCTGTGTAAATACTGGAGTGAATAATCCTCCCAATAAAAATCCAAGCTCTGGAAACTGGCTGGTAAGAGCACAGTTGCTGAATCCTGCCTACGTAGTTCTGTATTTTCTACACAGTGCTCATATAAGTTGATATTAAGGTGGGGTTTTCCTCCACTGCTTTTCACATGCTATCTATGCTTACTTTCAAAATTCCTGTTAGCTCCTAGATCCAATTTTTAATTTTAAACACTATTTTAAGTTAAGAAAACCTAAAGAACAGTTAGGAAAAGAATTTTGAGTCATGACTTGGATTTTAAAATAAGTTTTCTTTAAATGTAGATGGAATTATCTTAATGATATGAAATGGCTCTGCTATAAATAGTCTTTGAAAGGATTTATATTAAAAGCTTTTAGGTAATTAAGACCAAATTTTGACATTGTTTTTTCAATCAGGGAAGGTTTTTGACTGAAACTGGGAGCAGACTGAAGGCATTGCTGCTCAGATTGCCAGCGTGCGGCAGGCCCAGCACAGAACCCTCACAGCCTTCAACATGTCGTTTTTCCCTCAGGGGCCCATGTGTGACTCTCCTGGATTAAAATCTTGCCCAGAAGGAAATTGTGGGCTCCTGACCCTTTCCTCTTCTTCTTGCTCTACCATGGACTTCTGCCCTGCTGGAGCAAGGCCTTTTGCCTCAGGAGAAAATCAAAAGCAATGAAGCCAGTCAACCACAGATTAGAAAAAAAGCCCCTTGGTTAATTTGCTTTCTGCTGCTGTGAGAGACATCATGGCCAAAAGCAGCTTGGAGAGGAAAGGGTCTATTTGTCTTAGAGATGATAGTGCATCCAAGATGATGAGGGAATCCAAGGCAGGAACTCAAGGCAGGAACCTAGAGGCAGGAACTAAAGTGTCGGTCATGAGGGACCATTGCTTACTGGCTCACCTTCTAAAGCTTGCTCAGTCTGCTTTCTTATACAACCTAAGACCACTAGGGGATGGTACCACCCACATCCATCATTAATCAAGAAAATGCCCTCACAGGCCAGCTTGACCGAGGTAATTTCTCAACAGATAGTCACTCTTTCTAGCTGACTCTCATTTGTGTCAGTTTGACAAAACATATACACTGCCCAGAACTGTAAGCTAAACAAGCCTCTTCACTTGATGAGCTGATTATTTCAAATATTGTTAGGGTTGGCTCAGACGGGGAAGACCAGCCTGACTCTCACAGCACACATGACAAAGCTAAGCCCCAAGAGCCATCTAACACTATTCTCCTTTGCTGAGCAGCTGACCCATGATCTTCATTCCACTAAAATAAAAGTTCTTAAGGGCGATACTACTTACAGGTACTATTTATAGTTTAGTATTGAAATATGAGAAACTATGAGAAGTACAAAGCCAAACCATTAAAAACAACCATCTATCTATCTATCTATCTATCTATCTATCTATCTATCTATCTATCTATCTACCTACCTACCTATCTATCCATTATTTGTTGGGTGTTTTGTTTGCATATATATTTGTTTACTGCATATCTGCATCCATGCCCTCCAGTGGTTGAGAAGGGGCATCAGATTTCCTAGGACTGGAGTTACAGATGGTTGTGAGCCACTATGTGGGTGCTGGGAACTGAACCCAGGTCCTCTGGAAGAGCAGCCAGTGCCCTTAACTCCTGAGCCATATCTACATCCTCTAAATTATTCTTTCTAATAAAACTAACTTTAAAAAATTTAAATATGGGTTGGGGCTTGGTAGAACACTTTTCTTTTTCCATTTAGAGGTCGCTGGATTTGGTTCCCAACACCACAGAAACAAAAAACAAAGATTTTTCCTTTAGTATTTTAATGCAAAATTTAACAGAAATGTAGGGAAGTACACAAAACCAATATAATACACAACTAAGGAAATTGTGGCATGACTGTGATAGACAGCTTTATGTCAACTTGACACAAGCTAAAATCACTAGAGAGGAGCGATCCTCAATGAAGAGATTGTCTCTGTAAGATCCAGCTTCAGGCAAAACTGAAAGATATTTTCTTAATTAATGACTTCCCAGCCCTTTGTGGGCGAAACCATCCCTGGGCTGGTGGTCCTGGGTTCTGTAAGAAAGCGGGCTGAGCCAGCCGTGAGGAGCAAGCCAGTAAGCAGCACCCTCCATGGCCTCTGCATCTGCTTCTGCCTCCAGGTTCCTGCCCTGTTTGAGTTTCTGTCCTTCGATGATGAACAGTGATGTGGGAGCACAAGCTGAATAAACCTCCCCTTTCCCCCCGCCCCAGCCTCCCGAAGCTTGCTTTTGGTCATGGTGTTTTATTGAAGCAATGGTGACCCTGCTCAAGACACTATCCAAGAAACTGCAAGCTTTAGGATAAGAAATAAAGGATGGCCAGTGCCCCATGCCTCATTTGCGCCTTCAAAACTACAATTCCGTTCCTTATCCTGTCATGGACAAGCATCAGTACAGTCCTTTGCTTTGTATTAGAGTTTCGCCATCTAAATACGCAACCCCAAAAGAACACACAGCCAGCCTCCTGTACCTTCAGGTAGATCCCACGTAGACTTGAAAAAAAAATAATGCTGCTTTTGTATTGAACATGGACAGTTACTGCTCTTTAGAAGATGAGTAAGAATTATGATAGTATGAAAAAACCTAGTGTAAAAGGAACTTTTATTCCTGTTTCAATTGTTGTCTGGGAGGCTTACTGCTTCCCTCTGCTAACCTAAGCCTCGTCCTGGAAGTTTCCAGCCTCCATATGATCTAATCTAGGCCTAGAACGTTTTCGGCCTCTGAGGCTTACTGCTTAATAAGCTCACCCGTATTTGTCCTTACTAAGCTCTGGGCTGGTAAGTTCAGCTCAAATGTTCTCACTCAGATTCCTCTTCCAGCTGACTGATTCAACCTGCTAGTCTCTCAGCCCCTTAATTGTCCTGCTTGGCCTCAAACTAACTCCAGCAATCTGTTCCCATCTTCTGGCTCCTTCTCAGTCTCTGGGTCATTCGATCTTCACCTCCATTACTCTCCCGGTAAAACTACCTCTTTTTCTTTCTGAATTGCCCTGTAAGTAGCTTCTGTTTCCTCGTTCTTCTCATGAGAGTTTGGAGTCAAGTCTTTCTCTGATTTGTTACTATTTCTGCCACTCGATTAGACATCACTTTCAAACACAGGTGCTTCCTTCTAAAACCTACATTGTTTGGGATTAGAGGTGTGTGCCAGCACACCTAAGCCTTTCTTTACCTGATCCTTGCTCTATACCAGGCTGGCCTTGAACTCAGATCTGCTTGCCTCTGTCTTCTGGATTAAAGGCCTGTTTGTATTCCAGCCGGATCACATGGACCTAGAAGATTTTTTGGATGTGATATCTTACTAGAGCAGTCATGTTCTGAATTAAAATTCCTCTATAACCTGGGGAGGATTTAAAGTGTTTAAGAGAATATTCACAAGCCACATGCTTGCCTAATAGCTGTTAAGGCTCAGCTCCAACACCTGTGGATTTGGGTATCTTCAGGGGTTCCCAGAACTGAACCCCCAGATACTAAGGTATGACCATATTTCTCTTCCTTCTGTTATGAAATAGAAAGCTCATCACTCTCTTATCAGTGTGGATGTTTTCAGATCCACTTTCATCTGGCTGAGGAAGCAGCCATCTCCCCCAATCTTGTTAGAAATGCATCTGTGTTTCTTTCCGATGTCCTTTTGCTGATGCACCTGCCGTTGCTTCCCTAGGCCACACGTCATTAGGCACATTTTCTTTCCATCACTGCGACAAGGCACCTGGATAAGGCAATGTGAGAAAGGAGAGAGTTATTCTGATTCAGTTTGCACACGCAGGCATGGTGTCTCGCATGTGTTGGTCACGCTGCATGCACCCCAGAAGCAGAGTGATGAATGGAATGCTAGCCTTCGCTCACTTTCCTTTTTATTCAGTCGCCAATGGGATGGTATCACCCAAGTTCAGGGTGGGTCTTCCTTCCTACAGCAAACCCTCCTGGAAACACCCTCGGAGACATGCTTGCAAGTACGTTTCCATGGTGATTCTAAATCGAGTCCCATTGACAAGGAGAATTAACCACTGTAGACGGTTAATATAGCAAATGTACCTGCCTGACTTAGACTCAACCAGTTTCTCATTCCTGGGGGGGAGCTCCACTTGGCCATTCTGATCATAAATGGCCTGCCTAGACTTGAGAAGCCTACAGGGTACTCACGTTAAGTGTGGCTCTTTGCGATGTCTGTGATAGTGTTTCCAGGCGAGTTCTCTTATGATTCCAGCTTGTTTCTCTACGCTACACACCGTCTCCTTTTGTATTTTTATCCTGCTTGTAGGTAACATTACAGGTCAGTTTTCAGGAAGCACATAGTTTATGCTTGGTCAGCCAGCCCAGCAGACTCTGCCTTTCACCTGGACTTAGACTAAGCCCTGGTTGAAGGGGTGGGCCCGCTCACACTGTGTCGTCACTTCTGTGCCTGGCTTTCTGTGAGAGCTCTGGGGCCTGTTTCTCCAGTCTTCAATGGAAGAAGTTGGTGACTGTGACAACATCATAGCTTCAAAGCCGAGAAGAGTTATTACTTGGCCATTTGGAGAAAAGAAAACCTTGTTTAAGGGCTTATAACTACGGAGAGTTTTGGTTAGCCCTGCTGTTTCATCATTACTTTCTCTTTATTCTCCTTTTTTTCTGGGCTCTGTACACCAGTCTTCCTGCATTCTCTTGGGATGTTTGAACATTTTGTAGCATTCCATTTTGATTTTTCATTTTTGGTAGTGATGGTAACTGAACTCATGGCCTCATACAAGCCAGACGGTCTCTGCCATTGAGCCGCACCGCTATGCCCTCATTTAACTTGATATATAATTTATTTTCACCCTTCACTACTCTATACTCAAGTGGCTCCTTGAGAGCAAGCATATAGACCACTAACATTCTACGTGTTTAATTCAGCATTGCGTTGGCTATTGGGAAATACAACAATTGCACCCCAGAGCTCTTTATCCATTTCCTTTATATTACAGTCTGTCTATGTATCAACCCGTATACATTAAAAAACCCAAACCTATCACGTAATCTTTGCTTTCAGTTGTAAAACTGTTTTTTTTTTTCTTTTTGAGACAGGGTTTTGCTACTATGTGGCCTAGGCCAGACTGGAGCCAGTTGGTAATGGCCTCCTGAGGGCTGGCATTGTAGGCATGTATCACATGTCAAGTTCAACTATCAGACATTTAATCACTAATTCAAGTCTAAGTTATATTTAGCAAGATGTTTTTGTCTTTCTGTCACTTTTCAGATCTGATGGTCTGAGTTTCTTTGTTATTTTCCTTCCTGTGTTTCATAGGGGCCTACTTGCAATATGGTCTTGCTTTCCTTTCATCTGAAAATACCTTTATTTCATTATTTTGGGATTTCTTTTTTCTGCATATAGAAGTATAGGATTCCTGTTAATTTGGGGGGCAGGGCCACTTTGTTTTGGCAGCCATAGTTTTGAATCCAAGACCTATAACCATTTGTGTTGTTCTTATATTTCTAATGTTTCTAGGGAAGAGGGCCATTAACAAAATAAAGTCCATGTGCGTCAAACCTTATAGCAGATCCATACAGGGTAAGCTGTAAAAATCCAAAGATGGTGTTTTAAAGGCAAATATTTATTTATGTGCATGCACACATGTGTCCAGGTGCCCGTGGAAGACAGAAAAGGCCATCAGAGCCTTAGAACTGCAGCCAGAGGTGTGGGTGAGGTGCTCCACCTGAGTGGTGGTGTGCTGAGGTCCTCTGCAAGGGCAGTCAGTGCTCTGAACAACTCAGCCGAATCCCCTAGCACTCCTACAATGTAGTGCTATGGTTATGGCCATCTCATGTAACCCTCCAGCCCGCCACTCAGTCTCTTTTGGTATCTCCTTTTTCTGAGTGAACAAACAGAAACTAAGGAATCTTATCAACTTGTTCCAAGTCTCCAGGTAAGAAAACACAGGGTTGGCTTATAACACAGCCAACATGCCCAGTGAATTATTGTCCATGACTCAGCAATCAACATCCATGGAAATGTTAGGGAAAGGTGAAGTTTCTCCTGGGACAATTTCTAACTTCTTATTTATTTCTTCTTGCCTACTTGACTTACAGGCAGAGAGTATGTTCTTTTGACCTATAAAAGATAAAAAAGCTGGAAAGACAGCTCATGTTTTCCTTTGATTAGCAGATCTTCCCCCAAAAGACCTTTCTTGGTAGTTTCAACAAATGACGTCATGGTGGCATTATGGTAAGCATTTAGTTGTCTCCACTTGTCTTGACTCTGAGATTAGTCTCTGTTCCCTAGAAATGAGTTTGCTGGTGTCATGGAAATCTTTAACACTGTCATTGTACGGGGACTGTATTTTCCAGTCACTAATGGTGAGTATGGAAATGACGATCCCAAGGCTGGCTTCTCTATCTCTTAGAGTTGAAGCCTGTAATTTTACTCATCAGATTTGCAAATGAAGGTGATCTTACACTGTTTAGCTCAGTTGCTGTTCTCCCTGTGGGTGGCATCGCCCCAGCTGTCACATTGACAGAAAAATGCCTACCTGCTGCCTTCACCAACTCTTCTCCCAGGAAAGGCAGCAGGGAAACCTCAAGCTGCACAGAGAATGGACGAGGCCTCAGGTCTTGAACGACTAGATACCAGTCTCCCCTGGAACTGAAGGGACTCAGGGAGGCCATGGCAAAATATGGACACAGTGAGTATTTTTAGCTGAGGGCACTAGAGCAGTAACGGACAGAGAGAAGACTGCCTACCCTGCTCTTATGCCCAGAGCAACCGTTGGGTCACGGCACCTTTGGGCCTCCAACAACGCTTTCACAGGGGTTGCATGTCAGATACCGTGCGTCTCACACATTTACATTGTGATTCATAACAGTAGCAAAATTACAGTTATGAAGTAGCCACAAAAATAATTTTATGGTCTGGGATCACCACAGCATGAGAAACTGTGTTAAAGGGTCGAGGCATTAGGAAGGCTGAGAACCACTGTCCTAAGCTGTCCTGTCCTCAGCAGGCCCTCCCCCATCAGAGCCTAGGAAGTGATAGCAAAGCAGACAGGCATAAGAAGCTTCTAGCCTAAATCCTGTCGCATGCCCATCGTTTATTCTTTGTATGTATAAAAAGCTTTGACCCTAACATTGTAAGGTCTTCATGTTCTTTCTGCAGACACTCACATGCACACAAACTATTAAGTTGCACGCCCTGCCTCTGTTGTCTGATGCCAGTTTATTACGGCCAACTGGAGAACACAGGAGGACAGAAAGAAGTTTTCCTCTCCTGCTATAGCAACAACAGATCTTATTGGAGAGTTGGTAGACGACAATGTACTTTCATAAAGATCAGCACATTTCATGCAATTAATGCAGTAGTCCTTCATTCCCTGCACTGGCAAGCTGTTTCCTGTTTTCCAGTAAATGGGAAATGTTAGAACCAAACAAGGGTTTCCATGCCCTGCCATGTCTCCAGGCCATGTATCACCCAACATGAAGGAACACCATAGAGCCAGGAGCAAGACTCCCACCATCCACATTTTCCTGCCCTAGCTTCTGACTTGTTAATTCTCTTATCAAGACCTCCCTACTTCCTTCAGTGGTTTCCTGAAGTTCCCAAACACACCAGTCACATCCCAGCTGCACAGTTCTAACCCTCGCCCTTGCCAGGCTCATCCTCTTCCCGGGAGGTGGCATGGCTCTCTCTGTCTCTGTCTCTGCTGATCCTGCAGCTCTCTGCTCAGATATTACCTCACCAGAGACACTATCCCTGGACACACCCACGCTCAGCAGAGCCTCTCACTCTTCCCTGCCTGGGGCACCCCAACAGGGATAAACTCACCAGAGTTCACTCTGCTCCACTTCTGGTATTTACACCCCCAAACACCTTCAGTGGCAGCTGAATCATCTCCAGGGGAAAAACAAAAGCAAAGATTTCATTGGTTTAAATTCTAAACATGCAAATACATTAGTTAAAAAAATTTTTTGTCTGTACACTTGATTTAGCATTTTCTTTCTTTTTTCTTTTCTTTTCTTTCTTTCTTTTCTTCTTCTTCTTTTTTTTTACTTTCTCCTTTAGAAATTTTTTGCCTGGAAACATTTTGCTTGGAAATTAATTCTGAGAACTTTAAGCGATGTAGTCAGTTCTTTAAAAAGAAGAAAAAGAAAGAAAAGGTCTGGAGAGATTGCTTAGCGGTTGAATACTTGCTGCTGTTGCAGATGACCTGGGTTTGATCGCTTGGCAGCATCTCAAAAGCATCAGGAATGACAATTACAGGGAATCTGATACACACTTCTGGTCCCTACAGGTACCACACACACACACTGCACAAACATACATGCATACAATAAATTTCTTAACTTTTAAAAATTCTACTATTGACTCATTGTGTGTCTGAGTGAGTGATGTGTGTGTGTGTGTGTGTGTGTGTGTGTGTGTGTGTGTGACACATTTGTTTGGAACGTGTGGATGCCAAAAGGGAACATAGCATTACAAGTGCATGTGAATCACTTGACAGGGGTGCTAGGAACCAAACTTGGGTCCTCTGGAAGAGCAGTAAATACTTCCAACCTCTGAGCCATTTCTTCCGTTTCTGGGCGTCTGTGTTTTAAAAGCTGCTGTCATTGGGGCTGTCTGCTATGTGCAGCCAAACTTAACACGACAAACAAATTTAAAAATGTTTGCCACTTTCAGATTTTGTCAGATTTCTTCCTCAAGGAAATTATGCCTTGACCACTCTATTACCTCAAGCCATGGGTGTGGCAGAGTGTGCGAAGGATGTGTCAGAGTCATGTCAGAGTCTCCGTGGGAGAGTGAAGCTATGGAGAAGCTGGCTGAGAGCAAGCTTCTGGATCCAAATCCTGCTGTCCTAATGACGAGCCCCAGTGGCTCTTCTGTAAACTGCAGAGAGGACTGAAAGGTACAGTTCCTCATGAGCGGAGCTCAGGAAATTGTTATGTGTCCCTGCCAACACTATTCTTTAATATCATAATTGTTTGCCTTTTTAAAAAATCTTCTATAAACCTTGACAAAGGATGTAACCTATTTATTTCTGAGCCTTTTTTCCTTTATCCCCAAAAGAAGATACTGTGTGACTTATAGTAAGTTCTTACTAGATAGGGATGCTGGTTAAACAATTTGCTTTATTTTATTATTTAATAACTTCCTGTTTGATCAGAAGTATGTTTTAGAAAGTGTTTGGGGACTGGGGCCAAGTTCATCTTCCCAAAATAAATATATATTATAAAAATTTACTCTTGGGGCTGGAGCGATGACTCAGTTGTTAAGAGCACGTGCTGCTTTTCTAGAGAATTAAGTTCCGTTCCCAGCACTTATATCAGGTGGCTCACAGCAGCTTGTGACTCCAGCTCCTGGGGATCTGATGCTCCCTTCTGGCATCTGTGGGTATGGCACGCATGTGCACATGCACAGACACACACACCCATGCCTATAGATAAAAATAAAATCTTTTTAAAATCTATTATTTGTATGTGAGTGTGGGGAAAAGCCATCAAAATGTTAGCAATAGTGATAATTTCCAGATATTGTACACTGTTTGTTTGCAGTGCTGGGGATTGAACACAGGGTCTTGTTTATTTGCTTGTTGTTTTTCGAGGCAGGGTTTCTCTGGGTAGCCTTGGTTGTCCTGGAACTTGCTCTGTAGACCAGGTTGTCCTTGAACTCAGAGATCCACCCACCTCTGCCTCCTGAGTGCTGGACTTGAAGGCGTGAGCCACCACCACCACTGGCTGAATACATGTAAGTGTTCTACCACTGAGCTGTCTTCCCACTCCTCGGCACTTGACATGTATAAATTTTGTAATAAAAACAGTTGTTTTAAGGAGACTACATGGGTAGAGAGCAGAGGTTTGATGTCCAATAATTTTTGTTGTGCTTAGTGCCTTCCTTGAATCACTGAAGCAAGATAATAGAGTTTGAAAGCCCTTGGTCAGGGTAAGTGAACATATATTTATTATTCTATTAGAAAGAATGGGAGTGCAATTTTGATCTAGAAAAGTCCATATCCAGTGATTATCAGAGCCAGGCCCCTCATCTTTCATAAAGTAAACAGCACGTAGCCACTTCCATCAGACTGACTGTAAGACGATTATTATACTGAGAAAGGAAATTCCAGGAACCTGCATTCTAATTAACATGGAAATGAAATCCACAGAATAAATATGTATCCAAAGTGTATGTGGTCCCAGGGTACATCGTAGACAGCTGCAGACTGATTTGATCTGGTTGCATTAACAAACATGAGTGTTTGTTGGGGAACATCGGATGGAAAGTTGACATTCAGTTCAATTAAGAAGGGCAAAGTTAAAATGATGGAAGCAATTTCCTTTGTTCAGTTAATTTAGGCATCCAACAGCAGGCTACTCTTTGACCTTCCTGGGGAATGGCCAGGATGGCGTCTAATGGCCATTAAATGAACAGTCACCCTATCCTTACAAATGCTTAACAGGCAGGACTTAGGAAAGCACATTCTGGATGGAAAATCAGCCCAGGGTGATTTTGCAAGAGTATTTGCGGCATATTTCATTGTTTCGAGTTATCAGTGTTCAGTCTGGGGAGCCAGGAAGGACTGTCGAGCATAACCAGATAAGACTGACTGTGGGGTACATCAGACCTAATAAAGAGGCCACTCTCTGCCTCTTGCTAATTTGTGTTCCCAGAGCTGAACAAAACAAAACTACGACAACAAACCCCCAACTCCTGTGAGTGCTTCTTGACCTGTATGAGGAGCAAGCCTGGTGTTTGCCAAGATGCACGCCTTCTCAGCAAGAGCTGCCACTTGTGGGGGACCAGAGCTTAAGGACAATGGAGGCTCTGCGCAAGGCTCCAGCTGCCCATGGGGCAAGCAAGGGGCCCACACTGCACAACTGCGGAGGGACTGTCTCTTCCTGCCCGTTAGAGCCCAGGCTGCCGTGCTGCACGTTGTGGATAAACAAAGAACGGGAGAACAGATTCTGAGACTGCTGTCCTTTCCTTCACCCCCGCCCCCTGCCCCCTTCTCACCAGACTCAGAGTCAACCAGCTTTCGCAGCAGACACTCTGGGCCAAGCTCCGAGTGGGAGGTTTCCATATAACATATGCCATCATTTGGCTTTAGGATCCCAGCAACATACCCCAGATTGACTGTTTTGACTCAAAACCATGAGCTCTTATAATGCAAACGGACTAGATTATTATTACATTTAACTAAAGTAGTACGAGACATGCTTTGAATTTGGTTTTAACATCACAGTTGCTGAAGTACATGCTGCACACAAGATGCTTCAAATGCTAGGAGGATGGCATAAATAATGCCAAAGGTTTTTCTCCTTCCTCCTGTAATCCTGGCTCTTCTCCATTGAAACACAGTGCATTGTAAAATAGCCCTAACAAGCGTTTACATTTCTCCTGTAGTAGGTGAGGACCCCTCGAATCTGGAACAGCTGTTCACTGTGATCTGATCAATAGCACCTGGTTGAAGGCTAACGAACAAACCCAAGCCTGAGCCACAAGAGGCTCTTCTGGGTTCCTGGCTTCTTCCATTGGTGAAAGGCAGTAACCAGTCACTGTGTGACCAGCCCCTCCAGGAGAGCTTGCTGGTAGATGAGAATTGCAGAACTGCAGAGCCACAGGCTGAAACACAGTTGTTATTTTTGAGCCATTAATTTTGGGGGTCATTTGTTACGCATCAAAAGGTGAACGATGGGATAGCATCGGCATCTTTAATCTATAGGGACATAAGAATGTGGGCTAATGAAATAACTCTGGAAGGAACCAGAAATATGAGCTTAACATGATCCCCAAAAGAGTATAACACAGTGATCATCATACAAAAACAAGGGAAGTCAGAGAGAAAACAGTGTTGGGTCTCTATTTGACATATCAAAGCAGACCTGTGGCCAGGTTCTCCCAGAGTTCTGCAGTCTCTACTTGTTATGGGGCATGACTGGCATACCCCATCTCCTACCCTAAACTTCTCCAACACAGGAAAATGGGCTGTCCTTCACCCAGCAGCCCTTCCCTTTATAATCTAGCCATTTTGATTGCTTTTTTATTTTTTGTCTGTCCTTTACCCTCCTGGCCATGTGGTCTACTAGTCTTCTGGCTCTCCCTCTTCCTTCCCCCTCTCCTCACATGGCCTGGCTCAGGGTCATGTTCACTCTCCCAGAAGTCCCTGCATCTGACTATGCTGTCCTTCATACCTACAATGACCCTGATTCTCCACCACACCTAGAGCAGGCATGTCTTTCCTTTCTATTTTTTATTTTTTCCCACTTACATAGTAAGGTGTGTTGTGGTTTTCGACTTTGAGTCATGCCTCGTGCTTCAGAGCTGCTCAGACCCAATCATCGTTCCCCACATTTGTCATCAGTCTCTGCCGATCCCTGTTGCTCTATTACCCCAACAGGTAGTGCCGGCTCAGCCAGGTGCGGATGGCGCTACCATCTGGAACTTGGCACAGAGAATTCTCATGATGGTGTTCGTGATGTTAAAATGTCTTCTATGTGCTGTAGCAATCGCTGCCTGGCTGACAACCCCACCTCCTAACACCACCAGGGGTCAGACAGCATGAGCTGGAGGGAGCTAGAAACTGCAGCAGGAGCCAGCAGGAGCCAGCAGGAGCCAGCAGGAGCCAGCAGGAGCCAGCAGGAGCCAGCAGGAGCCAGTCCCTGCAGACACGCTGGCAGCGGAGGTCAGGTAGGCTGTGGACATCCACTCTCACCACGACTCAGGACAGATGATCACTGAGCAGATGGCTCATTTGGGAGGCATATCAGGTCCCTAGATACCCATCCTGAAATGGAACGATCTAGAAATGGTGAAGAGATGAGGAGTTCAAGTATAGAGGTACATACCTGTAATTCCAGCATTTGAGAGTCTGAAGCAGGAGGATCAAGCCAAGATGATTTCCCAACCGGTCCAGACTATCTAAAGAGACTGTTTCCAGAAAGAAAAACAGAAGTTGGAGAGGATACTGTTGTGAATATGTGGCAGACATCTTCAATGGGAAGTACAAGAGGAATGGTAATGGGAAAATTCAGAGAGAAAATCAGAGTGAACCTTTAGGAGACAGGAAGTGAAAGAAAAAAATGTCTGAACATGATGACAGTTCCTACAAAGCATCCTTTGTTTTCTTTCTCTTTTCAGCAGCTTTTAGAAACGTCTCTTTATGAGTAGGGGCTTTGACTTTCACAGGGATGGCTTTGTGATGACATGTGCTCTAACCATTGAGGCGGGACAGCCGATCCAGCCTTGCTATCTGAAGACATGGCCTTGACTTCAGCTGCTTTTCTTCTAGTGCTTCTTTAGTGAACTCTTCCCAGTTTCCTTTTCCTGGATCCCTTACTGTTCAAATATCTCACTTCCTGTATATGTCCTCTCCTGTTGTACATCTAACTTTTGTTCAACTTTCTAGATTTCCCTGAATTTTTTAAGGTTGAGTCCAAATAAAAGAATTTTACTGGGTAAACTTTTTTTTTAAGTTTACGTTGAAAAGAGCAATGGGAAACATCAGAAAGAGAGAGAGAAAGAGAGAAAGAGTCCTATTATGGAAAGACTATACAGACAGTAAATGGAAGATCTGAAGATAGGAAAGCTGTTTTTATATAACAGTGGGAGCAGAATTGATATCCAGATGGTCCCACTTGTTTAAAAAATCCATGTCGCAGGACACAGCAGTATAAGGGGGACAGAAGGAGAGAGGTGGCAGTGCATGACAGGGCTTTGTGAGCTGCAGTCCCTCAAGGGGGCGGTGAGCACCATACAGCATGGTGGGGGCCCGGAAGGGGGAGGGAGAACCTTCTAGAGCTCTGTCAATCCCCTGAGACAGGGTCTCAAAACCTGGATGTGAGCTGCTAAAAAAAAAAAAAAATGCTCCTTTCCAAATTTTTGTTGTAGTTGTTGTTTGAGATGGGACTAATGTAGCTCAGGCTATCCTTAAACTTACTGCGTGATCTAACATGACCTTAACTTCTCATTCCCCTGCTCTTCCCAGGTGCTTACACAGGCCTGCACCACCAGGTTCAGAGTTAGACAGACTTTATGCCTGCTAGGAAACTTCATGGACAGCGCTATAGCCTCTGCTTGTTAGCTGTCTTCAGTTCTTCTGAGTTCCTTTTATTCTTTTGGGCTCTTTCCTCTTCCTCTTTGCTTTACTGCGGGAGGATCTTGAATTCAGGATAGTTCCTGGAGGGTTCTATGTTTGCCTGTGATTCATTAAAGAATATGTTTTGCTAGAAGCAGAACTCGGGACTTCGATGGGGATTCTCCAAATGTCAGCCTTTGTGGGTCTTTGTTCTGGAACGACTCCATGTTTGGAGAGTCTTTTATTGTTTAGCCTGAAGATTTTTCAGTGTTAAACAAGATTGCCAGTGTTCCATAACAAGAAGCAGTGGTGGTGGGGAGAAGGGAACATGGCTGCCAATCTTTAAGATGCCAGTTTTCAGCAACACTCCGTCTTCTCCTTGGTATCTCCCTGCTTTGAACCCGGTTTTCCCGAGCTTGTACAGTTCTGTTTTTTCTCTTTCTGCAGATGTGAGGAAGGAACACAGAGCTAGGGTTGTAACTGCATTCTTCCCAGGCTTTAAGACACACTTCGCTTCGGTTTGGGCTCCACTTGCCTCCCTATGTGGAAATCTGACCTTATATTCTCAACCTAACACTCAAATCTATGTGGGAAATAGAAATTGTCAAGTTTTGGCCCCTAACAAGGGCAGAAAGAATGCAGGAGGCAGCGCTGTCTTTAAGAATAAGTCTCTTGTTTTTAATAAGCTTAAAAAGCATTGGAAGATACTTCAAGGACAGTGCGGGGACAAGATGCAGGAAGCGCTTTTCTGTGATCATGTCTTCTACACATAACACGGTACCAATCACCCCTGCAGTGTGTGCTTGCTCTCTTGGCTCAGGTGAGCTGATCTTGAGAGACATTTACAAGGTTTGTCAGTATGCCTCGAGCGTTGTCAAGATGGAAGCTGAGAGAGGAGAGCTGGCTCTCTCTGGGCTGTGTGTGGTGTTGGTGATTTCACGTTAGTAGTTACTGTGCGTCACATACACTGCTCATCGCCTTTTGTATTTGAACATTTATTATATCTTTATTTGTGACTACAGAGGTTGACTCACCTTGCCAAGTTCAGGTCACCTTGTCTTCTGCCCTCCCCCATCCAATGCTATTATCTCATGTCTTCTTGGCCGGCCCCGTGCATTCCTTCTGCCAGCGATGCCAACTGCAGCCTTCCAGTGCTCTCAGCACTGATCTGTCCATCCTCTCCCCCGGGTCAGATTCTGAGTCTCTAGAATCTGTCTTCGTTCATTTGCTTTGAACATTTTTACTTCCTTTTAAATCAATGACTGTTTTTCTGAGAACTCTAAATTCCGTGTGACTTGAATTGTAGAATATCAGAGTCAGGAGTGAGCCTCAAATTCATCTGCCTCAAGGGCTGTGGGGGAAAGTCATGGAAGTCAGGAGTTGTTATAAGAAGCTTGCAATGTTTTCTTTCCCTTGTTCACACCAATATCATTTATATCCATGAAATTTTTGAATTAAGAAGTGATTATACCCTGAAAACCCAGGAGCCACCAGCCTATTTGTTTTATAAAAACAATGAAACAAACAGCAAAAATACACTCAGAAAGTAACCTAGTTGGCCCATGGTCACATCGTGAGTTAGGATCTTGCTGGGTCTGGGGTGCAGTCACTGGATTTTCAACCTGCAGCCCATGTGCTCCCCAGTATCCTACTCCTGAAGAGCATGGATCTCCGCAATTACATGTAGAAATGAAGGGTTCCTGCTGGACACTGGATGACTTGGGAGAGAGCAACTTCTCCCTCCACAGAAATGGTAAGCTTTACTGAAAATCATCACCTCGATACATCATAATAAATAATTGAAGAAATAATTTGTAAAAATCATCTCATCTTGTTAAAAAAAATAAAAAAGAAACAAACCCAAACCTATCTTACCACAGCCGGACATAGGTGAATGAGGTGCCCTCAGTTCCAGGGACCACTGAGCAAATCAAGGAAGAGCGCTACTTTTTCAGAGAGATATTAAGGGTGTGGCTGTGAAAGAGAGTTAACAGGATCAATGAAGCAGGCTGGGCAGGAAGGGGTAATGAAATGCCGGGACTGAGGGACAGTTCAAACTCTAGTAAGAATGGTTCTTGTCAAAAACAAAAACAAATAACCACAGATTCTGGTGAGGATGTGGGGAATGGGGAGTCCGCAGACATTGTTGGGGGAGTGCAAGCAGGTGCAGTCATGACAATTATCCTAAAGTTTCCTCAAAAAGCAAGAAGTAGGTGTGTGTCTTAGTTAGGGTTTTCTTTTCCCCAGAGACATGGTTTCTCTGTGTAACTGCCCTGGATGTTCTAGTGAGGGGAATGATTTTTAATAAGCCAGTCTGACTCCATGACAGGCTTCAAAACTGGCTTCAGACTGAAGGAGCCTGTTTTTCTATTTCTCAGAACACAAAACTACAGTCCATGGAAACCAGTTACAATAACTCAATAACCTCCTTGAAAACCAGAAACAATAACTTAGTAAAGTCCCCAAGCACTTGACCAATCAAATTAAAGGTCAGTTAGAAACATTTTTTTCTAGCTAGTCAAAATGATACTTTGTTACCTGGATATTCTTTGTTACCTAGATATTCCATAAAGTCCCCTAACTGAAGAACTAAGGAATTCAAATCCCCCAGATCAGCACCAACCAATCAATGTAAAGATTAGCTAATCACACTAGGGAAATCTCCTAACTGTCTCAAAATTGAGCCTGCCTGCTCACTTCAGGGTTGCCATTCTATGGAATGGTGGCCCCTGGATGCTGGAAATTTCTGCAGAAGAAATGCTCCTTGCTTTTGCATGCTACCTGGGTCTGAGGTCTTCCTTCAGTGATTCCCACACCTAACACTGGAACTCAATGTGTGGATCAGGCTGGCCTCGAACTCACAGATATTCACCTGCCTCTGCCTTCCAAGTGCTAAGATTAAATGCATGTTCCACCCACCATGCCTGGCTTAGTTAGGGTTTTGTTCCTGTGAAGAGACACCATGACCATGGCAACTCTTATAAAAGAAAACATTTAATTGGGTCTGGCCACTACCATCATGGCAGTGTGCAGTCAGGCACGGTCCTGGAGGAGCTGAAAGTTCTACATCATGGTCCACAAGCAGCAGAAGGAGACTATGTGCCACACTGGGCATAGTTTGAGCATAGAAGACTTCAAAGCCCATCCCACAGCAACACACTTCCTCCCATAAAGCCACACCCACTCCAACAAGACCACACCTCCTAATGGTGCCACTCCCTGTGGGCCAAGCATTCAAGCATGTGAGTATATGGGAAACATACCTATTCAAATGTCCACAGTGTGCAATATGGCCCAACTACACTACTCCTGGGCATGTACCCCACAAACCTTATATCCTCCTACAGAGACACTTTTCTATCCATGTTCATTGCTGCTCTATTTACAATCATCAGGAAATGGAGTTAACCAGCCTTGAACTGATGAACAGGGAATGGAAATGTGATACATTTACACAATGGAATTCTGTCTGGAACTAAAGAAAAATGAAATAATGAACTTCCCATGGAAATGAATAGAACTAGAAAAAAATATGAAAAAGATAACCAAGACCTAGAGAGACAAGCATGTTAGCTTTCTTGGTTTTAAAATAAGCTCTTTGTGGGGCAAAAGAGATGAGGATCTGAGTTTGGTTCCCAGAACACACGTCAGCTGGCTCGTAACCACCTATACCTTCAGCTTCATACTCCAAGGTTTCACCCTCGATCATGTACGTGCACATAGCCCCCCCCAAATACATACATACACACATAACTACAACATAAAAATAAGATTTTTTTTTTTAATGAAAAGGGAGCTCTGCACATGTAGACTGATCTGGTGGGCTCAGCTCTGAATTAGCAGTCGGTTCTGGGTTCAGTCTCTCAGGGAGTCTCACAGCCTGGGAGATGGGGCCTTTGAGGCTGGCTTACAGCTGAGCGGCCTTACAAGAAAAGTTGGGGGCAGGAAGTGCAGCAAGCACTGCCCCAATGCATACCAGGCCTAATGGTGGGCACAGGAGAAGGGAGCAGGTGGAATCCGAGCCTCAGGAGTCTCCAAGTACAACAGAGGTCTCACCTCAACTCTGAGTTGGGGACTTCATCCCATTCAGAAGTAGACTCTCTGGACCAACTTACAAATAAGAATGAATGTTCCTACAATTCCTGCCATATTGTCTTTCATTAAAAAGCAAGAGAAACAAAAGCCTTCGGTGGTTTCATTGTACAGGATCCTGGCTGCGGGATGTCTAGTTCTATGGAGCTTTAAAAAAAGAGATGTGCAGTCTGATGTTGACATCTGCCTAGGCCTTGTTTTCTTCTCACTGCAAGAAACAGAAAATAATGAGCAGGGATCTATTTCCAGTTCGGTGACAGAAAGAGGCCCTCAGCCAAGTCCCACAGGAGAAACAGGAGATGGTGAATGGGCAGGCTGCAAAATTTCAAAGACAGACAGAAGCCTAGAACAGGAAAAGGAGATTGTGAATGGCAGGCGAGGTCTGTATGACAAGAGTTCTTCCCACGTTGTCCGTATGAGAAGGGACGACAGGCGAGCAGCCTGGAAGAGATGGCCTGATGCTGACTGGAAACGTCAGGGGTGCAGCACAGCAGCGGGGTGCTGCCCTTGCCTTAAACAGTATCAGGGGAAGAATTCTGGGGAGGCAAGCAAGGGAAGCTGTGTGAAATGAGCTATTGATTTTTAGAAAAGCCAGGCCATGAGAAACACGGAAGTCTCTTTAAGCATCTGCCGCTGTAACAGGTGCACCCTACGCTCTCATACATCAGTTAATGGAGGATCAGGTCAAGTGTGGTGTGCTTTAGTGTGGTGTAAAATGTTAAGGTGGATACAATATTTCAAGATGCTGAAGGAAAACGAGCAAGCATGAGCCAACTTTCCTCCACGCTGCCTTTCCTAAGGAAGGCCCACAGATGTTTCAGGGAGAGCTGTCAGTCAAGATAAGCAGCAGAAAACTGGGGAAACCATTTCTCTCCTCTACCCCCACGTTCCATAAGGCCCGGGTTCTGATTCCACAGATGACCTGCGGTCAGCAACACATCTTATTTGCCATGATGGACTCGGATCTCAAATGCATGCCAAAATAAGTCCTTGCTCCCTTCAGCTGCATCTTGTCAGGCTATTTGGTCAACAGCAATGAGAAGTGACTAGCTGCACACACCTGCTGCACGCCTGCTGATCTTCCACTTAGACAGAGAAAGCAATGGTCACCTTTGTAGAAAAAGATCCCCAGCAGGACATGGCACTCTCTCCTTCAGAAGGAGTGACACATCAAAAAGTGCTGGTCACAGGTACAGGATATGAATTGTGTCCCCGTTCTTTGTGGCTTCAGAAAAGCCTTCGAATTATTCTGTGCCCCCATTGCTTTTACGGTGACAATGTAAGAGAGAGCTCTGCAGTTCTTCCAGACCCATAGACTGTAGAAGAGCATAGTCCACGCAGACTTTAATGGAACTGGTGGGTACCTGTTAGCCTAACACACAACACACACACATTTGACTTGACCCTTGTGGTAACCTGGTTTTCAGAGTCTCAAAGCACAGCAAGGCAGTAGACTCTAGCTGCCTCCTAATGACTGAATGCCTCCAGGTAGTTACCTGTGAACTGTTGTGGCTGATCTGGAGCTGCTATGTGGTCAAGGGTAATTGCTTGTTTCCCCAGAAGACCTTTACTGATCTCCTAGCAAATGCTCACGTACACCAAGTGATGCTGTGTTACCTTGCCTCCCAAATTATCCCTGATTGGTCAATAAAATTGGGCAGAGGAGAGGTAGGGAGGGCTAAGGTTCAAGGCATGGGAGAGCAGAGGATCATGGAAGAGAGAAAAGGAGGAAGAAGAAAGCAGAGTCACCATGGGTGAAGCAGGAAATGGAAGCCCATGGCTGGGAGGAGCTTGCCTTGATGACCAGCCAGTGGGGAGAAACAGCCTAGCTGAAAAACAAGTGCAAGCATTTATGGCAATTATGGATGGGAGGTAGCTCAGAGAGACACGATAGAGCAAATGGCATGGGATGTGGGGCTAGGAGATACCAAGATAGCTTAGGGGGTTAGTCCTGCCCAGCCACAGTGTTTCGGGCTTATTAAAGATCTAACAGGTGTCTGTGTACTCTTACGGATATGACAGTGGGTTAAATAATCACTGCCATAATAATTATATACATCAATAATAAACATTAACAAGCATTTCCACAACAGAAAACTCTTGTTAAAAGGCAGCAACAGTCTTAGTTGGATCACTTTTTATAGAAATCATGTTTGCCCCTTTAAGAAAACTGTTTGAATTTTTTAACTACTCCTTCTTTTAGGGTCACCTGTTTTTGCTTTCTGAGGGTCTCACTTGTGCTCTGTTTTGTACTGTCAAGGTTTGGGATTCCCTGTTAGACAAAGACTCCAGGGATGTAGGTGAGGTTTCAGATCGAGTTTCCGTTAATAGGTCCCAACAGATGACATCACACCAAATGTAACATGGGTGAAAACTTTCAGAAGACAGACCCCAGAGTGGACTAGTTCTTCCAGAATACAGGAGGCTCTGTCTGCCCCAGCCGACGTCCTGAGACTCTCAAGTACTGTGAGGAAACCTGATATAAGCGAATCCGTTTTCCCGTTTGTTTTGTTTTCTCCTACACTGTGGTGTTTGGTTCCACCTTCCACAGCCCAGTGCTCTACACAGAGCAGTAGGTGCTCCCTCTGCCTTGGGAGATGGAGGCTGCCCTCGACAGACAGAAAAGAAGTCTCTTGGCTCTGAGTCTGTTGCATTGAGCCTCACATTGCCTCCTTCTCCGTTCAGGCTTTGGTCCCAGCTTCCTTTCTGACTGGAATGGGAGGCCACTGGGTTCCCTGGGAGGGGAAGGAAGTGGCTGGGTCCTTTCTTCCTTCCTTGGACTGTTGGGTCTGTCCTTGGGACGCCTCTGCTTTCTCCTCAACGGCGGCAACAGTTGGCGGCAGCATTGTCAACAGTGCCTGGAAGCAGGGTGGGACTCCAGTGCATTGGTGGCCTCAGGCGCCCCGACTTCCTGTCCCAGGGTCCTCACTCATTGCGCAGGTTCAGGGAGAAACTGTGTGTCTGTGTGTGTGTACACCAACTTAACCTTCTTCACATGCTCCTCCAGCCCTCCCAACACCTCTAACCCATCTTCATATTAATTCTTTCTGCTTAAGCCTGCTGTGGTAGCAGATGGCTTTAACCATATAGGCCACCAGCTCTCTGTGAGTTCAAGGCCAGACTGGTCTAAATAGAGAGTTCAAGGTCAGCCAGGGCTGCACAGTGATATACTGCTTCAATTAAATGTGGTTTTTTTGTTGTTGTTGTTTGTATATGTGTGTGGTTATTTTGGTTTGTTTTTTTTTGTTGTTGTTATTGTTGTTGTTGGGTTTTTTTTGTTTTTTTGTGGTTTTTTTTTTTTTTTTTTTTGGTACTTGAAACATCTAGAACAAGGGTTCTCTTAAACAAACATGGCTGATACCATACAGGTACATTTTCAGAGCTTGACTCCTAAAGGTGCTTGTTTTGAAACCTGGACCTGTGGAAGTCTAGATACACCCAGCTGGTCCTCTCATGGAATCAAATCAACAGGAAACAAGGTAGAAAAGTATTCTTGTGGAAATGCAATGAACTTTGACAAAGGATCTGCTGTGGACTGCACTGACACGTGTGCACAGTGCTGGCTTGTCACATGTGGCTGGATAACACATTAATTACAAAGCTATTTCCCTGGGACCACAGCCACAGTGAGGAGATGCAGTCTACAAACAACTTCTTTCAGGGCACTTTCTAAACCCGAGGATTATACAAAACCACCTGATAAAAATAGCATGCTAATTCTTGGGCTTTTAGTTTCAAAGTCTGTTTTGCCATCTGTTACCTGAAGACTAGGCCTACACAACCACGCAAAATGGGAAGATGCTGTAATCATCCTTTGACTCAGTGGCAAACAGGCCATCAGGACTGGGAAGGGACATCTGTGTTTATCCCATTCAGCATTGGTCAGAAATATGATCCCTTTGAGATGTCTACTAGTCACAGGGTGGGTATCAATGCTGCTCGTGTGGTAGAGGTGTGGAGGAGGTCCTTGTCTTAACAGGCAGCACATTCTATCGCTGGACAACCCGGATTGCCGCTACTGTAGCTTCCATCTGTGGGCTGTAGTCATCCCGTTTAGATTATGGATCAACTAGCCATTCCCACTGCTGTCTCTCTTAGCAGAACCCCAACCCTTCCATCCAAGCAAGGATAAATCATTGTATCACTTCTGTTTAAATCTCTACTTTATTTGGGGTGTCTACGGCTCTACCTTCCTTCCACCAACCCCCCCAACCCTAGGTAGGATAGAGAAGGTTAGTGGGGAGAGGGGCCACAGGCCCCTCTATTTCTCCCAGCTGCTTAGGATTGATGGGTCTTTGGGGGCTAAACCAATTTCAGTCAACAGCCAACGCAGCTAGCAGCGTCCTCCAAGACAACACACTTTCTCCGTCTGTCTGCTCCAGGCTGCCACACCATGTGTCTCTCTGGTTTTTCCAAACTGTTAACTGCCACACACCAACACCACACCTTCTCTTTCTGGGCTTCAATTTTCTATCCTCAGAGCCCTAGACCACGCCCTTCTCCATGCAGCATCTGGAAGGCCATTACCAGCTGGCAAAAGCCAAGCCCCCTGCAGAAGACAATGAGGAGCTGTGGATACACTATAGCCCAACTAAAATCCCATACTTGGGATCAAACCAAAAACATATTTACATAACATAACTGAGTTTACAAAGAAACCAAAACTTCCATTACAAACCAGGGCATTGGGGTGATGGCTAGAAATAAGATATAGAGAGGAGGAGCTGGTGTTGGATAAAAATAGAGCAGTGAATTGAGGGAGACGCGGCGCCTCTGTCCTGTTGCCGGCCTCCCCAGCGCAGCTTCTGGAGCCTAGACTGGTTGGTGTCTTAAGAGCTTGGACTAGACCAAAAGGAGTCTCTTATCTTGTTCTTGGTGGTCATGTCTTCAAGCCCTTCCAATGCACTATCCCTGAACACACACTGAGATTCAGTTCTCCATTCTTGAGTGTAAGTGGATAAAGAAAGTGTCTGACATTAAAGGGCAAGATGAAGTTATTAAAAGTACTTTGGAGGTTTAGATTTTATAGGGGACACTGGTAAGAGAAGAGCTTAGATCAGAAGACCAAAATTAGATGTTATAAGAAAAATAATTAATAAAACAAAAAGAGAACTCTTAAAAATTGGAAATAATCCCGCTGAAACCAAAAGTTCACACTCAGGTTTGGGAGGTAAATTGAAAGAGTAGAACAAAAAGAAGAGATGAAAAGGTGGAAAGCAAAGAGAAAGTTAGGCGAGCCTTCCAAGAGGTCTGCTGTCTGAATTGCAGAAGATAGAAAGCCTGGTGCTGAAGAAACACGAGGGAAGAAACAATCAAGAACAATTAAAAAAAATCCCCCAATTTGAATGAGACAAGTTTCTAAACTAAAAGGTCAACCAGGTTCCTAGCATAACTCATAGTGAATAATCTCATCAAGAAGTCATGTGATCTCTGGCCCCAAGAGGTAGGAAAATAGGTCATGTACAAAGAACCAGCAATAAGAATAGCTTTGGATGTTTTAAACAACAGTAGGAAGTAGACGACAATGAGAAATGATGCTATCATAACTGTTACAACTGACTTAGCATGCTGGAAGCAGGGTCCTTAGCAAAGGTTGGAAACACTGGAGGAGTTCCCATCCTTAGACATTTGCCTCTTACAGCCACTGTCAGGGAAACAGCAAAATGGGGACAGACATCAAGAAAGGGACCAGAATAGCCAGGAACCATGGAGGTAAGCAGGGACAGCAGAATACTATCTACACAGGTTCAGAATGTGACCTGAAAGTGTTGAACAGCTCTGATGGTTCAGGGTGACGTGGCTCCAGATGGTAAGGGCATTTACAGCGCACATGAAAAATATCATTCCCAGCCAGGCGCAGTGGCGCACATCCGTAATCTCAGCACTTGGGGAGGCAGAGGCAGGAGGATCTCTGTGAGTTTGAGGCCAGCCTGGTCTACAAAGCAAATCCAGGACAGGCAGGACTACACAGAGAAACCTTGTCTCAAAAATTATATATATTATGATAAATATCACATATTTATATCATATAAATGATGTATGGATCATATATATATGAATGATATATACATATATAATTTATATCATATATGCCATATGAATGATATACATCTATACATACATATATCATTCCCACCCTTTCTCTCTATGACTGTCTACTCCATGTCCGTGTTTCCTTTACAGCTAAACTCAAAAGCCTTCTCCATGTCTCAGGCATCCCCCATTTCAGTCACTGTGTGGCTCTGTACTGAAGAGAGATGAAGACACAGGGCACAGTGCCTCAGCGTCGGGCACAGGACAGGAAGCAGGGCCGAGTGCACAGGTGCAGCCCACTGGAAGGACAGAAAAGGCGGGATAGGGGATGTTGCAAGTCTGAGAAGAAAGTAGATGGTAGGAAAGAAACTTCCCAGAGAGCAAGGGAAGGGGAGAGCAAACTGGTAATAAGTGAACCCATCAGGGAATGAAAGACTATTTTTCCTTTTTCTTGGCCTGATTATGCAAAAACGGGAGCTACTGGTTTTTTTTTAATCTTTTATTTATCCTTTGAAAATGCTGTACAATGTATTATTCACCTTCTAATTCCTCCAGATCTACCCCTCACCTCAGTGCCCCTCCGTTTCATGTTCTCTCTCCCTCCTTCTCTTCCCCAGCCCCCTGCCGCACAGAGTCCAATTTGTGCTGCTCATATACACATGGGTATAGGCTCCTCCACTGGAGTGTGACTGGCTAGCCAGGAGTCACAGCCTTAAAGAACACTGACTCATGGATTGTCGACAGCTTTTCAGTCGCTGGTAGGTGCTAGTGCGCCCCTCCCATGCTGTCGTGAGCTGGCTTGCTGGAGTGCAGCTAACCACAGCTGCCAGGAGCCCACATGTGCAGCAATCATGTCACGTCCAGAAGACTCTGCTTTCCTCGTCTACTCTAGAAGACTCCGCTTTCCTCGTCTACTCTAGAAGACTCCGCTTTCCTCGTCTACTCTAGAAAAGTAATTTTCTGGTTGGGCGGGGGGAGTCACCACAGCAGGGGGAACTGTATTACAGGGTCACAGTGTTAGGGAGGTTGAGAACCACTGCTCTATCCAGCAGCAAGCATGCATAGCTCTACAGTTTTGTTTCCAACCTTTTCCCTGAACTACAAGGTCAGGTAATTGCAAGCCAAGCCTTTATCAAATGTTTTGCCCCTGCTTTCCTCGTCTACTCTAGAAGACTCTGCTTTCCTCATCTACTCTGACTCGCCTCTTGCAGTCTTTCGGCCCTGACTTCCGTGATGGACGGAGCCTTGGAGCAGGAATCACTGTTTAATTTTAATATTATTGTCCTTTGAAAGGCTGTTTTCAAAGCAGCTATTCCCGAGCTTGGCCATCCTTGGTGGGGAGTGAAAGCATAGGCCAATTTCTAGCCTCTTCTTCCCCAGCAATCACAGTAAAACTAGAGAGGATGCCAAGAAATCGCAGGTGTTCATAGCTACAGCCTGTGCGGGAAGGGCTGGGGTGAGGAGGCTTCCTGGAGATGTTTTGTAGTCGTGAGGTATGGAAACTTTTTCACCCAAGGGGCTTTTGATTTTTAAGAAGCGGAAACAATGCAATCAAACTTAAACATGAAAGGGACACAGACTTGTGCGGCACAGAAGTGTATCCCAGTTACCCCCACCTCACCTGCTGCTGGGCTTGTAAGCCGTTTCCCTTTGCCAGCAGCCAGTTTCTTTCTCAGTTACTCCACTGAGAAGGGCGGGGGGGGGGGGGGAGTTGTGTCTGTGCTTGTGCGCCAAGATGGAGGGCATATCAGGAGACGAACACCTGTGAAAGGGAGCCAGGAAGGAAAGAAAGACGCACAACTTAGGTCTCACAGGGGAGAGGACAGGAGTCACCAAGAGCAGTGGTCACCAAGAGTACGTGAACCCAAGGAAGGTCTGTGGACTTCTGCTCATCAAGTCACGCTGGCCTGTCTTCAGACTTCCATTTGGCAAGTCTGTCTGGCCCGCCCATGGGCCTTACTTTGCCTTGAACTTTCCCCCATTTTTAAATTCTATAATTGATGGGGGAAAAGAACCTGAAACCTATGCGGATGTGTGGGATACTAGGGAACTCTGTGCTCTTTCACCTCTTCCTATAAACATGGCTTTCCATCTTTTGTCTGTAGGCAGGAATTTGCTTTCTCCAAGGGATTCTCAGCACACCTGATATGGAGAAATGGTCATTGCATCACTAATCACCTCAGGACACAGAACATCTCAGCCTCTGATTGGTTAAAATTTAGGGCAGCTGCCCAACACAGATTTAAGCAGTTTAGAGAGGACAGGACCAGAGGATGTAAGCATGGCTCTGGGCACATCCTGAAGGTGTGGGCAGTTTTTCCAGATCCTGGGTGCTCCTCTTTAAGAAGCTTTTTTCTTCTGCTCACTTCCTTAGGTGAGCCTGAAGTGAGCATAGAACATGCCAGCTTTTCTACCCTATGTCCTGTCATGAACCAGGGCTGACGCCTCAAGCTCTTTGAAGGCTCATAGTTGACTTTGAACAACTCTCAAAAGCATTAGACACACACTATCTGCGTCCAATCCTTTCAATGAGGAAATAACCACGTCGATGGTTCTCTTTGATTTAAATTCTTCCATGTGCTTTATTGCTTTGTTTCTCTTCTCAGAAATGACTTCTCTTCTTTCTCCTTCTCAAACTCTTCCGTCTCCTCTCTACTTTCCTTCTCTTCTCTGCTTCCTGCTTTTCCTTCTCTTCCTTCTTTGAATACTTGGAAGAGTCTAACCCAGTGGTTTTCAGCCTGCGAGTATTATCCACTTTAGGGGTCAAAAGCGGTGGCCTATGATCATCAGAAGACACAGATACTTACATCACAATTCATAAAAGTAGCAAATTTACACATGAAGTAGCAACAAAAAGTAATTTTCTGGTTGGGCGGGGGGAGTCACCACAGCAGGGGGAACTGTATTACAGGGTCACAGTGTTAGGGAGGTTGAGAACCACTGCTCTACCCAGCAGCAAGCATGCATAGCTCTACAGTTCTGTTTCCAATCTCTTCCCCGAACTACAAGGTCAGGTAATTGCAAGCCAAGCCTTTATCAAATGTTTTGCCTCTTCTCTGGTTAGCTCTGGTGTTATGTCCCTCAACACCCTCTGTCTGCTTTGTGCAATGCCCCGACCCCTGGCAACTTACTGGTATAACATTTTGTTAGCCAAGGCAGATTTTCTTTAATGTTGCAGCGACAACCTAGCCCCAGATCTTGCTGTACTTGGCACTAAAGTACGAGATTTTCTTCATAGTCCCAGCCAGTCTGGCATGAGGCAGGTGAGCTTTCGCTGCAGCGGCCTGTGATGAGGCGGTTCAGCTGCCTCTGTGGACGTGTCTTTGGTTCTGCCAACTCTACCTGTGATCACAATACTCTGAGAACACAAAGAAAACCGATACCGACCTTCAAACCCGTGGCCCAAAGCAGATACACCGCTTCTGCTCAACGCCACTTGGCCAGGATTAGTCCTAGGGCTCTACCTCAGGGGAGGTGGGCAATTGAGGGCGCTGTAAGTTTGCTGAGACTGCTCCTGCCCAACAGAACCGGCTGATCGAAGGGACCTGAGCAGTACAACTCCTTCTGTGTTGAAACTGACATAGGGGAGAAATAAAATTGTACTGAGATAATCCCAGTGAGTTTTGGGGGCCCAATGAGTCTCACAGCACGGGCAGTGTCACCCTGATTAATACAGGAATATGCAAAAAAAAATAAGAATAAGTGAAACAACACTACTTGTCATCCCAAAGCAATTATAATTCCAACCCACATGCCGCTGGGATCTCCTTGGAGGCTGACAAAATGGTCTAAAACTCACACGGAATAATAAAGGATTGACAACAGCCAGTGCAAGTGTGAACAAAATCACGAGGGAGAACTAACTTACTCAATGAGACAGTCTCCAGTTAGGGAACGGAGAGAAAACACAGATTTACCTTACAGAGTTGTTGTAGGAAATAAGGCTGCTTTTGGTGGAGAGTCCCAGAAACAGGCCCAGATACACTGTCACTGGGAGAATAAGAACAATTCAGAAACAGTGTAGCAAAAAAAGCCATTGGGAAAAAAAAGTACTAAAATACTTTACCTCTTATGTCCAACTAAATTCTCTGTGGGATAGGTAGCTGAAACGCAAAACATGAAACCAGAACAATGGAGCATGAAACCAGAACAATGGAGCCGGTCTCGGTGCACGCCTGTAATCTCAGCACTCGGGGAGGCTGAGGCAGGCAGATCTCTGTGATTTCGAGGCTAGCCTGGTCTACAAACTGAGTCCAGGACAGTCAAGGCTACACAGAGAAACAAACAGACAATAAATAAATAAATAAATAAATAAAACCAGAACAATGCTAGAACAAGCCTCTCTCTCTCTTCCCTTCCTTCCTCTCATAATTTTGAAGTGGGAAAGATTGGGAGACATCTTGGGCAAGACTGGCACCCGGACTCGTATAAAAATTGCAGCGGGGGAGGGAGGGGCAGGGCACCCAGAGGTCAGAGAACCCCACGTGGCTTCTAAAGATCAAACCTTAACCCACTGAGTCATCTTGTTGCTCCTTCAAAGGATTATAACTCTTGAGCCAAGTGCAGTGGGCCAAGGCTGTAAAGCTAGAGCAACGCTGAAGGAAGACTTCCGGCTAGTGGGAGACCTACCATTCTAGTCGGCCGGTCTGGCCAAAGGACCGCCCTCCGGGAGAAGAGCCTACCCCTAGGGAAGCAAGGTCACGCTAAGGCTGAAGAGCAACACAGGATGATGGTTGGTTTAGTCAGATCCAGTACTTTTCCTTCCCTGAATTCCTGCCCTTGGCCCTGTTCAAGCGGACGTGAGGTTTGGTCGGGATCCATCTCTGAGTCCTGGCCTGTTCCTGGTCCTTCTCTTCGCGCCCCCTCACCCCTTCCACCGCTGCCATGCTGGCTGGAACCCAGTACTTTTTTGGTACTCTGGGCTTCCTCACTTGCCCCACCATCTGACCCACCTGGATGCGGCCTAACTCAAGCCGTGTGCTTTGCGTTCTCCAGTCCCCGCCTCTCAACAGCTGCCTGTCCTAAGTATTTTTTTTTTTCTTTTGAGCTTTAATATAATTCTCCTCAAGCTTTGGTTTGAGTCCCTTCTTCAATTCTTGTGGTAATGATGCCAAGAACCCCAGAAGAGAACCTCAACTTCCCCTGAATCACCTGACAATCAGGAAAAAATACTGCACACTTTCTGATAACAGTAATTCCAGCTCTTGGGAATCCAGCCTGGGCTTCATTATGAGAGTCTGTCTCAAAGTGGGTAAAAGTGGGTTTGGCAAGGCAAAGAATACCATAAAGTCAAGAAATAAACTACAGAATTTTTTTTAAGTTTGTAATTTGCATAATGGGTTAAATTTTTTTTTGTCCTGCAGAGAGCTGAAGAATCAGCAACAGTAAAAGAATAATTCAATAGAACAGACAAAAAATAAGAAAAATACAAGCAACAACAAAGAAAAGCCAATGAGTATGCTAAAACCCCTTTCAGCCTTTTGAGTAATTGAAGAGAGGTAAGATAAAACAAAATACAGCTTTTATTTACAAAAATAAAGTTTTGACCATACTTGGCAGCACACTGTTAATGGCATGTTGCTTTCTGTGGCTCCTTTTGAAGAGGCATCTGGCAATAACTTTTAGACTATGAAGAACACACATTCTTTCTTTAATTCAGCAGTTCCCCTTCCAGGAAAATTTCCCCTAGAAGCATGTGCACCAGGAACTACATACAAACCAGACCTGAACTGCACACACTGTTATCTGTGGTGACAAAGCAGACAGAGCTGGCGTGGCGGCAGAACCTTGCCTTCCATCCGAGCACTCAGAGGCACACACAGGTAGAGCTCTGAGCGCGCAGGGCAAGCCTGGTCTACACAGGGAACTCCAGGTCAGCCAGAGCTGTTTGTGAGACCCTGTCACAAACAAGCAAAGATTACCAGACCAGATGAAACCTTGATACCTGTCAGGAGCAGATAAGTCAACCACCTGGCTCTAAATGCGGACCGCAGGCCGCTGCAAAGAGTCAAGGCCTATGGGAAATAAAACACAATACAGTGCTGTTAAAAGGAAGAATTCCAAAAATTACATCTTATTCAGTATTTACATACAGTATGTGAGTATGCATCTAACTTTCTAGCTAAAAGCAAGCAATACCTATGACTACATTTAACTATAGTTACGTTCCACAAGGATGTAAAAATCAGGAAGTAGGCTTTTGCATTTGATGTTATACTCATTTGAATTATTTATTTGTGTATATACTTTTATTTTTAAATTATTTGTGTGTCTGTGTGAGTGTGTGTGAGCGTGTGCGTGGTATATGAGGGGAGGTGTATGAATGCCAAGATGCACATTTGGAAGTCAGAGGACCACTTTGAGAAGTTGGGTTTTTGCCTTCCATCTTTTTTGGGGTAGGTCTTGTGTCTGCCTCACTGTCTGCTCTGAGACTCTGTCTGTTCTCCCGTGTCTGCCTGCTGTCTGCAGACGCAGCCAGAGCAATGTCCAGCTCTTCCACAGCTCTCCCATGAATTGAACTCACTGGGCTTGTACAACAAGCATGTTTACCTCCTGAGCTTTGTTGCTGGTCCTATAATTACTTATTTTTGAGACAGGGTCTCACTTTATAGCCAAGGCTGGCCTGGAACTCTTATGTAGTCAGCACTGGATCCAAACTTGCCATTCTCCTGCCTCCATTTGGGAACACAGACGCACAGCACCACCTTCAAGCAGAAACTTTTTAACTTGTAAATATGAATAAATATGAACTTCATGAATAAAACTCTAAGATTTAGATCACTAATCCTTCCATGTAGTTATCAGTTTTATATTTTAACATTTCAATTTGTCTCGAAAGAGAATAAATAGCAAGACAAAAAAGGAACTCCAAACTTGGTCAGTCAGAGCTCGTCCAAGGAGACTATTCAGCAAGCATCCCAGCAGAAGAGGGGGCCACAGCCAACAGCTGTGGTGTCCGGGTAGCCCTTCTCTAGCAACCTTCTAAGCCCTGCTGACACCAGCGGAAGCAGCAGACATCCTTCGAGTGCAGCCAAGGCGGCCCCAGTGCCAGGCACTTACTGAGGGTCTCACAAAGCCTCCATGCTTTAGGACCAGTTCCACTCTCCCAGGGAAAATTAGCCCTACCGAGCAAAGCAGGAGAGTGTGACAAGACAGTGTTCTCCATGCTGGCCCCTCCCCGCCTGTCTGTGTGTCCTCAGGAAAGTGACTTCACATTCCCTGTCAGTAAACACCAATAAACGTCATCCAGTGTTGTCCTGGGGACGGAATTGGTTAACACACACAGTACGTTTAATGCAGTGCCTGCCGTTTTGTAAGCTCTCACTCGATCTCGCCATATTCCTTATTGTTGTAGCTTTTTAATAATATTCTGTGCCATGGCCTCTGCTTCTCAGGCATCTGCTTTCACGCTTCCTCCAGTTCCTCTAATGTCCTGAGCTTCCGGCTTCTTTGCGCCCTCCCCCACTGGTCCCCAAGGCTCAGAGCCTCTGTTGCCTTTTTGTTCATTTCCATCTCCCAACCCTTCTTCATCTGTGCTTGTTTCCCATAGCAACTTTCTGTAGACAGCAATGGGGTGGGGTTACCTCAGCAGTGACTGTCCAAAGTCTCAGACACCCATCACCCACCAGTCAGCTTTCCTTCCTTTCCCTCCTTCCCTCCCCCCTCCCTTTCCTCCTCCCTTTTCTCCGCGGGCATGTGTGTGTGCAGATGCTTTCGTCCGTCCGTGCTTGCACGTAGCGCCAGCAGTCAGTGTCAGCTATTGACCTTATTTCCTGAGAGGAGCTTTCTCTCTGAAACTGAAGCGCATCCCTTCAGGAAGACTGGCGGGCCATGGAGCTCCCATGATCCTCTTTGTTCCCACCTCCCCATTGCTGAGTTATAGGTGCATATCATAACACCTGGCTTTCTTATGTGGGTGATGGGGATCCGAACTCGGGTTCTTGTGTCTTACATGGCAGGCCCTTTGCCTGCTGAGTCATACTTTTGGAATGATACTACTTCTTTATTGTTATTTGCTCTTGTTATTGTACTAGGTGCTGAGAGCGCCATAGTTCAGAAAATAAAATTATAGAAAATTATTTCTAGAAAGCTAATTGGCTGGAGGCTTGAGAGATGTCTCAGCGGTTAAGAGCGCTTCCTGTTCTTGCAGAGGTCTTGGGTTTGATTCCCAGTATTCGGGTCAGAACTCACACTAGGCAGCTTACAAGTGCCTGTAATTCCAGACCAGAGCCCTCTCCTGGCGCCCTCGGGCACTGCGTGCACATAGTATGCCTGTCACAACTCCGGCAGACACAATACACATGAATAAATCTTTACGTTTTAATTGGCTTTTCTTCGGTAGTTCTAGTCGGGCAGCATCTCACTTAACAAGATGGAGCATGTTTTCTCGTGAGGTAAGAAGAGAAGTTTTGCTTCAGTACAAACAAAAAGGGCGGGGGCGGCGGGGGCGGCGGGGGCGGGAGGAAGAAAGCAGAACACAAAACAGACTGGTTCTGTTGAAGTCATACCCCTTCTAGAGCTAAAGAAGAGGCCACTGCTTCCTTAGGCCAGTCCAGGTAAGCCGGGCTTAGGAGTCTGTGAAATATTTGCTCGCCGTTGTTTTCTGGTGTAGAACTGAAAGTCTTGGCATCTTCGGAGCGGAGTGAGCTGACCTGATGGCCCCTAGCTAGCTCAAGGAGGGAACCGGAATAAGAAAGACCAAGGACGAGCTTCCCACCCCCACCCCTAGAAGGAAGAGGAGCTGGACGGTAACTCGATACTGTCAATAACTGAATCAACCAAGCTTTCGTGATGGAGCCTTCATGAAGGAACTGTCTTCATGGAGCATCCCAAGAACTGAGGGCAAGATGGTTCCTGGCGGGACCTTTGCCTCACGTGTCTTGATGTTCCTTCTGTCAACACTGTTTGGTGCATCATGTCTGTATTCTTTGCAGTTTGGTGGTAAACATGGATTTCTGTGAGCTCGTAAAGCAAATTAATTGCATCTCAGTTCAATTAAATTGAGAAAACCCAATTTATAGTGTTTTCCAGAAGCTCTAATACAGTAGCCAGAGGCTTGTGTGGGACAGTCATGAATCCCAACCTGTGGGATCTGACGCCATCTCCAGGAAGTGTCAGAAATGAATGGGAAGCCCCAGCTGGTACCTGTTGCAGAACTGATTTCTTTTTTTGCTGGGGGAGAAATTCCAAAAATGAGTATGTGCATGTTTGGCAGGAAAAACTAGATCCAAAATTTCCCCTACTAATTGACCAGTATGCTCTCCTGACTTTTGATTTAGACTTTAAACCTTGGCATTGCAACCCTTAGATGATTGTGTGGCACCTGACACAATCAACTCCATGTGTGTCAGCTCTGCTGGGCCTGATGCAGAAGCTCAGAGTCCATGGCTTACCCACGCAAAAGCTTTGATTAACAATAGTAGACAAAACCAAGAATCCTTCATCGCTGGGTGTTGCAGCTCTGGACACTGTTAGAAGGATAGTTAATGTAGCCATGAGTTCTCTAATAAAAGAAAAACAATGATGGAGAGCCATCGGGGTCTGGGGAGGCTGTTATGGATGTAAACATGTTTGTTTTGGTCCCAGGTATGGGATGTGGGGCTGACTCAGATGGTCCACAGCAGCAGACTATTTGCCTCATGAGGGCTCTGAGAGGAGCTCTTTGCCAGCTACAGATAGTTTAAATCTGAGGACTCTAGAGAGAGAGTAAATGCTGGATCCCAGAGGGTATGGCGCTCAGAGAAAGAACAAGGCTGCGTCTGCTTTCCCCTTGCTGCTCCTGGTTGCTTTTGTGAGACAAGAAGATGGAGATCTCTTGAAACAAGAAAGGGACTGGCTCCAAGGAACCCAATGACCGTAACCAGCAGGAAGCAGCTAAGAAAGAACTATGCCCCCGCTCCCACTAACTAACCCTTTCTCTCTCCTGCCTGGCGTTGGGGTGCTGGAAAGGATTGGGGTGGAGTTGGGAGAAAAAGATAGAAGAAACATAAATAGAAGAGTTTTTTTAAAAAGTACACCAACAGGAGGCCGCAGTGGGGAAGTGGCCTCAGGCTGGGGGCCAAATGGTAGTAAAGATCAAATCATTAAAAAAAAAAAAAAAAAAAACAGGGAGCAGAGCAAGTTGAAAGGCCCAGGTTGGAGAGGAAGCTGCATTTTGAAGGCAAGAGAAGGGGCTTTGATCCTGCACATCCTGCACATCACTGGCTAGGTCGGAAGGAGTCACAATTTCACCTGATACAGACTTTTAGACTATCACAAAGTATCTTTGATTTTTGTTTTGCCCACAACAGGAAGCCACTGAAAAGGGATGATGATGGCCTGACCCACCTACGAGGGTCACTGTGGCCTTTCTACAAAGAGTACCAGGGCCTCACAGCGGCGCAGTGAGAGGGGGATGGGGCTGCACGGAACTGGGATGGGCAGGTTCACGCTGTCTTGGAGACGAGACCCAGTTGTTGATGAAAGCTGCAGCAAGGGACAAGAGGAGCCTAGATGGAGAAAAGATGCTGATGACGGGGCCATGTCCTTGCCGGGTGAAGACTGGAGGGGAACCGGCTGGATGGACAGAATGAAAGGAGCTAACAGCCCTGTTTGGGTCATGTGAGGTTGAAGGTGCTTCTGGACATCTAAGAAGAAAGGGAAGGCTGCCAGCGGCATCTGCAACCTGCAGCTTATGGACAGGTGAGGTTGGCACTCCAGGTCTGCCAGCCACCTGCTAAAGACTGACATCAGGGAGTTACAAAGAATAACACAAGGGAGAAGGTGATGAGGCAAGTGTGGGCCAAAAACAGGAAGGAAGGGGATATATCCAAGGGAGGAGGCTGAGAGCTGCAACGGTTTTGCTACGTGTGGTGATACACAAAGGTAATCCCAGGACCAAGGAAATTGAGGCCAGCCTGCGCTACATGTACAGTAAAAACCAAAGATGGGGTGGAGATATAGCTCTGTTGGGAGAGGTTTGCTTAGCATGCACAGAACTCTAGGCTTAGTCCCCAGAACTGTATAGACAGTGAATAGTGGTCTCAGTCTTTAATCTCAGCATTTAGGAGATGGGGAGCAGCAGCGGGCGGTGGTGGTTGTGGGGTGGCAGTGGTGTCAGAAGCTTAAGGTCATTTTAAACAACATGAGACCCAACCTCAAACAAACACAATAAAACAGGAAGCGACTTTAGGAAAGGGTATGTCACAAAAGCTAAGAGAAGAAAATAAAAAATTGAAGGAAGTGATGAGGTGAGAGGTCAAACACACACATACACACATGAATGACTGGCCAGCAGTGTCTCAGGAGCTTGGTAGGTAAAAGTTCAAACACAGTGAGTTAATGTGAGGGCTAAAGTTTTGTTTTAAGTTTTAATTACTGTCCTTAAGAGATCAGTACAATAAAAATGCCTCTAACCTGTAAGTCCCACTAGCTCAAGGACAGGTAACTTCCTGGAATGCTGGGGGCTGTTGTTCCTGTAAGATAACAAGCCACGTGGTCTCACTTCTGTAAACAAGGTTGGTTGCCCCAACTGCATAGGATGTGCTTGATAACATGTAGGCAGGAAGTATGTCAGGATGTATGCTTGCTTCCAACTGGAAAAAGGCAGGAATTCTCAGACTAATGACATTCACAGCCGTGACCATTCTCTGGGAATCTTTGGTATGGGCCTGGCTGATGTCCGTCATCCTGGCCAGTATTTAATAAAGCTTGCTTCAAATTTGGCTCAAAAATTGTGGTAGTGGTCTTATTCTCTCCTGGTAGGATTAACATTAGGAAGAAGGACAAGAAGTGGTATTCTTCAGGGTTCTAGTAACCCCTCTCCATGGTAGAGTTGGAGACAGAGCTGCCTAAGGCCCTGGGATGAGAGCAGAGCTGGGACCAGTGACTGTGGTCAGATGAAGGCAGAAGAGATGAGGAGGAGAAAATTCAGTTCCACAGCATCTACTTCCTCAGGGAAGCTTAAGAGAAGGGTCCCGGAAGTATGAGTATTCGTGCTTTGAGGACTAAGAAAGTAAGATGGCTCCTTAGGGAATAACAAAAGGAACTTGAGAGAGAAGTTAGACAGGTATCCAGACACCCGAGAGAGCCATTGGGTCTGTGGCGGTGCATTAGAGGGAGACTAACTTCTAGATCTTCATTTTGTCATTTTAGTTGAGTAGGGTGGGTACCATGTTGACCAAGAAATATAGTCTCAGCAGCATGTACTTTCCGGGAACAGAGCTGGCCTGAAGCAATGATGCCAAATAAGAGAAAGTGTTTTGCCGGCGCTGTTAATTCTCTCTCAGCTTCTTTTCTTCCTCATTTTCGTTCACATGGCCTATGAGCAACATGGCAATAGAAACTGAATTCATCTCCAAGCTCAGAAAAGGGCACTAGTCATCAGAATCAATCAAGACTTGCCTTTCTTTTAATAACTGTGAAGTTCTCCACACTGTACAGAGGACTGACATGGACCGGCTAGACAGAAAGAATTGCTTCCCCAGTAGCACCTACTCTTTATTTTACTGGGTAAGGAAAAGGAGGGGTGATCGCCAGCCTGTGAGGCTCTTGCCTCAAGATGAAGCTGATGCTGAGGAAAGAATGAGGAGATGAAAATCATCAGAGACTTGGGGATGGTGATGCCGCAAATTCCACATCCACCATTCTTGAAGACTGAATGAAAATAAATAAAAAGGACATGGCCACTTCTAGATCTTGCTAGGGGAGGTTTATTGTAGATGAAAGGGAGAGAACATAGCCAGAGGCAGGGGCATCTGTGAGAGTCCAGAGTCAGCACAACCCCGAGCCGGGCCATGTAAGGAGACATGGGAGAAGAGAGCCAGAGATTTCCCACATTATACTTGTGTTGGACCTCCGAGGCGGAATCCCCATGACCAGCAAAATTGAACTCGATGCACAAGAAAGAGGTGTTTATTCAGATACCAGAGTGCTCTGGGACCCCGCTACCTGCTCCTGTTGAAGGAACAGTACGGAGTCTCCAGCAACGAAATTACAGAGTTTATAAAGGCAAAAACCACAAAATAGGAGGGGGTCTAGGGTAAAAGACTTTTCTCACAGGGCCAGTCTATGATTGTTTATCTTCAGGAAACAGGAAGGGGTCTAGGGGTAAAAGACTTTTCTCACAATCAATCTATGACCAATCAATTAATCTATGATTGATTGTCACCAGGTGCAGTCGGGAGGGAACGGTTAGAAATTGTTTAGGTTTTCTTATCTATAACTACAGAAGGGTGTCTCTTAGAAACATTTTGTATCAGATCTGGGTCCGATAATAATTACAGCTCACAAGCTTTAGTTCCCATGGTTGGTTCCCGTGGTTAGTTCCTTTTGTTAGGGCCAAGTTAAAAATTTTCCATCCTTACAAAAATATAAGCTATAAGACAACTAAGAGAAACATAGGTTACAAAGTTAGTCTGGTCTTTCACTTGCTTCAGTCATATCTTAGGTCTGGTTCATCGCTCCTCGTGGTTCCAAGTCCTTTCCTGCTGATCTCTCCTCCCCTCTGGACCAGGGTGTTCCATCCTATTCTTTCCATTGCTCAGCATTGGCTGGTTGTTTTATTGAAAATACAGAGAACAAATGTTTACACAAACTTGAGACAGGTGATGCTTAGAATAAACATCACAATGCAATGCCCTGATTGAAACCAGATAGTGGGGTAGAGAAATCAGCATTTGAATGAACAAGGGTCAATTATATACATTGCACAAGAACATTATACCAACATACCTGACTCAACTTTCACTTCTTAAATGTGCATACAGAACTCCAGTTAGGTGCCATGTATTTTACAAGAGGTGGTTTCCCTTTAACATGCTACCAAATAAAGGTTTTTCTGTGTTTCACTACTATGAAGCTCAGTGGTCTCCGTGTTCACTGCCTTCCTACAAGCACAGATTTCGCAGCCTGCCTCTAGCCCGACAGCCTCCCAGCAGACCTGTCTCCTGCTTCACTCAGCTCCCATTCCATTTAGGCAGTGACCTTGACCCCCCTCTTCTCCACCTCATCAGCACAGAATCAAATCCCTTCCTTGATAAATTTAGGGGCCAATCACCCCTCTTGGGTCCTTAGCACTTTTCTAAGACAGGAGTGAGAAACAGCTGCTCACAGGATGAACATGTTAACATGGCTGGGGCCGTCCCTGTAGCAGCCAGCCCCTTCAGTTTCCAGATGAAATCCTGAGAGTCAGGTGCCGTGCTCCAACGGCTGTGCTATCAGCATCAAGATGACGTGAATAGACGCACCTTGGTCACTCTGGCCTTTCTCGCCGAGCAGAACACACAGATTCTACTGAAGGGAAAGGACAAGACTGGGAGTTGCCTTCAGTTACTGAAGGAATTCACACTCTTTCCCTTGGCACTTTTTTTGTTTATTTTTTAATTAAATTTTTATTTTTATGTTAATTACAGTATATGTTGCGCGCGTTACCATCTCGCCAGCAAGAATGAAGCGGCACACACAGGATCCTTCTGCAGTAAAGCTTTAATGCATCTTGAGAGGGAGAGCATAAGCTTACAACGAGTAGAGACGGAGACCCTGAGCGGCAGAAACCCAGCCCTTATATAGAAAACTATCCTCCGCTTAGGATGTGTCAGCCTCTGATTGGCTGTAACTCATCAGGTGGGGTGACGCCACGGGAGAGGCAGAG
>CM053752.1:5312873-5349913 GCA_028658305.1 Pachyuromys duprasi | reverse complement strand
TGAGGAGACAGGATAAGCTGGGGTTGGATGGAAGGGAAGGAGGTCCTCCCCTGTTGGTGGACTTGGAGGGGGCGGGGAAGAAGGAGATGAGGGAGGGAGTGGGAGGGTAGGAGGGAATGGGGGAGGGGGCTACGCCTGGGATTCAAAGTACCTAACCTGTGATTGAGATAAAAATAAATAAATTAAAAAAAAATAAAAAAATAAAAAAAGAGCATAAGAAAACATTTTGCAATGAAGAACCACCAGCCCTTTTAAATGAAATACAGCATATTTTAAAATAAACCTTTAGATTCCTAGCTTTGTTTTTCTGGCTTAAGCAGACATTTAAAATATCTCTTGCTCTCTTTCTCTTGCTTTTCAGACAACACAAGAACTCCCATCAAAATCCTTTCCATCCTGACATGATCCTGCCAGAACCCAGCGTGGACTTAGTTTACAATTTTTTTATTTTTTTTTTAGGCAAAGTAGAAACATGTCACATTAATACAAAAAGAAGTTCTAAAATTGCTAAACTCTTTTTAAAAATTACTTTCCTGTAGCAGATATGGTGATCTAAGGTCACATTAACAAAGTCTATGAACTTAGAACAACTTTTAAGGAACTTGGTGAAACTTCCTCTTTTCTCTGTCTCAAGGTGAAGACCAGGGAGGAAACATGTTTTTTTAGTAAACAAAGCAGCTTAACAAACAGACAGCTCTTTACAAGATACACTGTAAAAACTGCAATTCTTTCAATTAGCTCAAACCATATGGTTTGGTTTTATTTAGTAAAACTATAAAATAAATACCAACATTTTTTTGTCTTTTTTTCATAGGATTGAGACCAAGATCATCATCTAAAAATGCCTGATAAACCAACCAGCCTTAAACATTTAAACATTCTCTAACACCTGTTTTTGCAATATTAAAATAATAAAGTACCCCTTTTGTAGGAGAGAAGTCACAAAGCATAACCAAAACTAGAGGTCAAATTTTAAAAGTCAAAACTAGATTTTAAAACCAAAATTTACCAGTGCAAACAATTTGATTTCTAAAACCAATACCAATTTAAACTGAGAGTCATCTGTAATTTTTTATTAAACCATGCCATGTGGCTATCTCAAGATGGCGGTCACATTACATTCCATGTAGGAATCTCAAGATGGTGGCCACATTACAGTCCACGTGGCAGTCTCAAGATGGCAGTGAGGCATCACATACCACGTGGAAACATATATTGGCTATTTTAAACATATGCATTTATAAACCTTATAGACACATCGGCACATATATACATTTTAGACAAGAGTTTGAATTTAACCTCTAAACATACCCAATAACTCTAAATCTATAACCATGACCTACAGAGCATATTAACCATTTAAAATCAGTCAAAGACAAACATATGATGCCCATACATGGTGGATATAAGGGCTTTGTTTGACAAATTAACTTAACCTCAGAATATTTTGTTTCTTTTTCTTTGGGGTCCATCTCAATAACTACGGAAGGGCAAGGGGATGACTTTTTTACTGAGGATGGCGAGGCAGAACAAGAAATAGGTTTTAGGAAATCTTCCGCCAGGGAAAGAATTCTGGCTGGGCCAGCATCAGTCGATGATGCATTTATAACATCTGTAATAAGGGTCCAATAGCTAAAGGTCTGCATGGGGACTGTATTAGGTCCCTTGTCATGTAATAATTTACTGAGACAGGCTCCAACCTTATCCCATTTGGTAGGATTAATCTCTGGTCCTTCTACGACAAACCAAGGACAAACTTCTGACACAAAGACAAAACGCTAATTAGATCCTTCTTTTTGACTCTAATTCCTCTTTCCCTGAGAGAGGCCTTGAGGTCACGAATGAAGACAGCCTCTTTTGATAATTTTTTGCCCATTTTTATAGACAGAGATGTCACTTACCTAACGTGTCTTTTTCCTGTGACCGGTGAGAATGCACGTTTGATGAGTTGCTGTCCACCGAAAGTCACTTTCGGTTTACTGCGGCCTTGACGCTGATGACCCAGGTCTATCCATTGAAGGTCTCCGTCTGGCAGTGGTCCATACCTCGGCCCTACGTTGGGCACCACTTGCCCCGACTGAGGGACCTAGTTATTCATGGGGTCCGAGGGGAACCAAGCCTGAAAGAAAAACAGGAGAGAAAGAAGAACGAGACCAAGTGCCTTTGTCAAGGTCTCATTTAATGGGCAAAACGTAACAGCTTAAAAGCTGGAGAAAGAAGGGGGTAGGGAGGGGAAGGTAACATTCCTATGGGCGGAGGGAGCCGTTCAGCCTGGGCGTCTCTGTGGTTATCTTGGCTGTTATCTTCTAAGGGTCAACAGTTCTCAGAGAGGGGAGGGAGCCTTCTGCTCAAGGCTTTACCCGTTTCCAACAAAGTAGGAAGATGCACTTCTCATTTAGATTTTGAGGTGGGAAAACACACCTTTAATTTGGGCCACACCTTCTGTTAGAAGCCATCTAAGTACATGGAAGAAGGAAGTTTTTGCTCTTTGTCTTGATTGCCCTTGCCTTGCTAGGAAGTCTGTTCCTTCACAGCATTAGAGCCTACTTCTTTGGAATTCCTATGTCCTCTGAGGACCAGCTGAGACATCCAGCCTTGTGGACTGAGCAACTTCTGGATTTTTGGACTTTTGATTCATGCCAGCCATTGTTGGATTAGTTGAAGCATAGCCTGTAATTCATTTTAATAAATCATAGATACAGATAGATAGATGGAGAATGGATAGGTAGGTAGGTAGATAGATAGATTGATAGAGATAGTCATTCTATAAGTTTTGTTACTCTAGAGAACCCTGACTAAAACACTGCTTTTAGAAAGAAACTGGGGCTGGAGAGATGGCTCAGAGGTTAAGAACACTGGCTGTTCTTCCAGAGGTCCTGAGTTCAATTCCCAGCAACCATATGGTGGCTCACAATCATCTATAATGAGATCTGGTACTCTCTTCTGGTATGTAGGTGTACATGCAGATAGAAAGAAACTGATCAGAAATAAAAGAAATTCCTAGAACACAAAGACCAGGGATAAATTTTGTCTGTTCTGTTTACAAACTAAAAAAATTTAAGCTTAGGAAGCCATGAAGTTGGCCCTGAAGAAGCAACTGAACTGAGCTCCAGTAGCCATCCCTCAGTCAGATTATCTAAAAGGCTAAGACGACAGACAGAAAGAAGCCGTTTCTTAAGAGCCTTCTGTAATTTTTAAAGGGAGTTTGAAATGTCACTTTGGGAAAAGCACATACCGAGAATCCTGACCTTTACATCTTGAGTGCTCAGTGCGGCTGAGGTAGAGACCCCGAGGGGACAAGAGGCTGCCCTGCGTTAGTCAGGGGAAGAGGGCAAGGCCACTCAGGTGGCTTTCCAGAAGAAACAGAAGCATAGGAACACTAATGGACAAAGCAATCCCCAGAGCCCATATGATAAAAAACAAACCATTCAGTTATCAAAGGTTGCCCTCTGACCTCCACATATGCACTGTGGCTCCGCTCCACACAAGTCCCCAAGTCCCCCCCCCACCTTGATTTATTAATTCACCGACCACTCTTTACACTGTGCCAAACACCAGGCTCAATGATAAACAAAGCATGTGCTCATGTCCAAGGCTCTTAAGATCTGGGTGAAAGAGACAGACACATAGCCACAGGAACACAAAACTGCTAAAGGCGTGCTTACGTTTGCTAGGATGGGAGGGGGTACTGGGAGAGGGACTTAAGACCGGACCTCCCCAGGGCAAACTGCAGGGACAACCCAAAAGCCAGGCAGCAGAGTCCAGAAGTGAGCAGACAGATGAAAATGTCCCAGCCTCCTCCTACAGCCCAGGGGCTCCTATAGGATCCCCAACATCGAGAGGAGCAGAGATGCTCAGATAACCGAAAGCCCAGCTTGCCAGAAAATAACTTGTTAAATCATTAAATCACCAAATTTGTTGTTTTATTTATGCTTGTTTGGTTTCCTTTTTTAATTACTTATGAATCTGTGATCATTATTTTTTCCACAGGGCCAGTTTTTGTGTTTTTTTTTTCTTGATAAGCTTTTATTTTGTCTTCATAGAAGTGTGTTAATCTGTTCTTTTTTAGACAAGGTCTCCCTATGTCACCTCAGGTGGGTCTTGAACTCACACTCTGCCTGCCTTAATATCCAGAGTGCTGGAAACAATGAGGATGTGACACCAAGCCTGGCTGAAAAAAAAACAACTTTTCTTTTTAATATTTTTAATATTAACAACAACAAATCATTTGTATTTACTTTGAAGCATTCAGAATGTAACAAAAGAGTTTTTTCAATTACAGAGGGGAATTAATTTAAAAACAAAACAAAACAATGATTTCATGTTAGTTGTTATTGAAGCTGAAAATCTGGGCCCTGCATATAACCAATGCGTGATGCGTGTAAATGAGAGCCAGCTTTACATTCGAGTGCCAGTTCACAAGCCCCGTTCAGTGCCAGGCAAGGTTAGCGGTTGCCGAAAATACCACCAGGACAGTACTGTGCTAACTGTACAAGAAGCACTGAACAGCTCAAAATTCAACCACAACAGCCTTACGTTTTGTTTTCCTCTTTAAAAGCAAGAACTCATGTGCGGGTGGGGGTGGTCGAGTGCTTTGTGGACAAGACATAAGAATCTGCACTAAAAATGGTTACCGTCTTCCTCTCCTATCTTTTCATCTTCCCTTCTCAGCCTGGTTAGCTCTCCTTGTCTGCTTGACAGGCTTCCCTCAGCCTGCAGGCACAGCACCCAGGCTGCTTTTCCCTTGCCGGGAACCTTCTGTGACCCCGCTTCTGTTTGCAGCATGCAGTGCTGGCCCCCACCTCCACATTTCTCTGCAGCAGCAGCAACGGATGAACGCAGGGGTCTGGGACTTGGGACTGGCTTAGAGTTCAGTGGTTTAGCCCATTGTCTCCATAGAGGGAAGCATGGCGGCATGCAGGCACACATGGTGCTGGAGAGTATCTGAGAGTTCTACATCTGGATCCACAGGCAGCAAGAATATTGTGAGTCACCGGGCCTGGCTGGAGCTTCTGAAACCCCAAAGCCCGCCCCCAGTGACACACTTCCTCCAACAAGACCACACCCCCTAATCCCTGTCAACGAGCTCCACCCCCTGATGAGCAAACATTCAAATACAGGAGCCTACGAGGCCATTCCTGTTCAAATCACCATCTCTCCCACTTCTCTGAGAACTTCCCACATCTGAGAAGCATTTGGTGTGAGTCCACACGAAAGATGTGTGTGCCTGGCTTCCTAAATTCCATTCATAATTTAACTATAATTCCACGACCAAAACATACTTCCCACACCAAAAATAATAAAAAATAAAAATCAATTTACACAGAGGGTTTTTTTGCTTTTGTCAGTATTTTAGAATATTTGCTTTTATTCTGCCAACTTCTTTCTCAGTTTGACCATTCATTTGATAGGGCCAACTTTCCTAACAGCTTAACAAATGTAATTGTAAATGCAATATGGTTACTTCTACAGTTTCTTTTCAGTCTCACTTCGCTGGATTTTTTTTAAAGGAATATGCAGACTACTTTAGATTAATTAAACCCAAGTTATGTCTTGATCATTTTGTATTTATAGTCAGTGAATATCAAACCTCAGGCACTGGTCCTGAAGAGCATTCTGCTAAATCTTCTGGCAATCCTTGCTTCTATGTAGTTGTTAGAATTTGAAAATGGCATCATTTACGACAGACAGGTGTGGGTTATACTGCTTTTTAAATTTAAGGTTTATATCTTAATTAAAAAAAAACAAACATCCTCATTAGCTGTTTCTAACTCAAAAATCCCCAGTTAAAACTTCCCCCCATTATCTCAAGCTACTCTGCTTGACTCTGACTTGAATGCATACAGCTCAATTTGAAGTTTTAATTCTACAAGTTCAGAATTTTGACTAATAAGCTATTTGATGAATTTGAAAAAAAGATAGTGAGGACTGGAAAATAGAAAATGATATTGAAGTGATTAAAAAGAAATAAGCTTTTGAATATTGTTAAAATTTAGCAGTTAGATAATCAGTCATCAGGGTGTGACCTGTGATAAAGACCATAACCAAAAGCAACCTGTGGAGGAAAGGGTTATTTGGCTTACAAACCCCAAGTCACAGTCCATTGAGGGAGCCAAGACAGGAACACAAAGCAGGAAGGAACCTGGAGGCAGGAACTGAAACAGAGACCACACAGAAATGCTGCTTACTGGCTTGCTCTGCAGGTTCACATTCAGTTAACCTTCCTAACACCTCCCAGAACCCCCTTTTCCGGAGGGATTCCACCCACAATGGGCTGGGCCCTTCCTCATCAATCATCAATCACGAAAATGCCTCCACAGACTTGCCTACTCGCTGATCTGATTTTCTCAATTGAGATTTTCTTTTCCCAGACCCTGGCTTGGGTCAAGTTTACGAAAAACTAAGGAGCGCATGGATACACAGCAAGCTGATCTGTGCCTGTTCAGCATGTCCTGGTGTTTCTTCCACACTCAGTCCATCAGTTTCTGTTCTTTTTTTGCTGGTGACAAAGACTCTGTTTTAGGACAGGCCTCATGGCACCTAGATTAATTACTTTCCCCTTTTTTGTGAGAAAAGACCCTGAGAATAGCAATGTAAGGGAAAAAAGGCTTATTTTGGTTCACAGTCCAAGTGTAGGGGCCATGATGGTGGCAGGAGCTTGAGAGAGTTGGTCATGTGGCATCCACCATCAAGAAACAGAAAGATGAATGCTGGTACTCAGTTCTCTTTCTGTTGTTACTCAGTTCAAGATCATGCCCCACAGAGTGGTGCCACCTACAGGTAAGGTTTCCCCACGCCAACTAACCTAATTTAGCTAACCCTCCATACCCATGGCCAGAGGCATGTTTCCTTGATAACTCTAGATCTTGTGTTGATGATCAATATTATCCATCACAACGCCCTTCCAAATGCACATACACCAGGCCCCGAAGCCACAGTTGCAATTACAGTAACTGGGATGGAGAGATCAGCCTGGGTTTTCCAGGTAGCCCCAATGTCATCATCACAAGTCTTTAAAGTGGGACACAGAAGGTCCAGAATCAGAGCAGAAGATGGGACGGTGGAAGCAGAAATGGAGTGATGTGATATGCAGAGAGAAGGAGATAAAAAGCTACAGGAGAAACTGCAAAAGGCAAGAAGCTCCCTGCTGAGCTTCACAAGGAACCCATCCATTCCACAGATACCTTGACTTCTGCCCAGTGAAACCAACTGAGGATGTCCACTGTCCTCTCCAGGGAGAAGATTAGAAACGTGCTGCCTGCACGCCTGAGACTCCATCCCCAACTGCTTCCCTTTTAAAACTAAACTCCACAGACACCCCCCCCCCTTTCCTGGAAGGGCTCCTGCTATGCCCCCAGCAATCCTACGAGACAGCTCGGTATCTAACCTCAGAATACTCAGAAGATGAAATGGCTCTCTAAGAGCTTACCAACGAGAGCTTACCAGAGGTCAAGCTCTGCCTCCTGACAGGGCCTCTAGCTTGGTACATGAGACTCAGAGGTGGGAAGGCGCTCCCTGATGGAATAGGCCATTTCAGGGGGCTGTTACCTGGAGAAATATAATGGCCCCCTGCTGGTCTACCCTGAGATGCCCTGCCAGAACTAAGACATTTATGAGTGGGCTATGGTGGGGTTACTTCTCACAGCACCAAAAGGTCTTCAGAGAAGTCTCCAGAGCAGCACGCTCCCACCATCTCTGACCCCATCTCCTCACCCCATCCTACCCCCACCCCGCCTTCTGTCAGGAGGACACAGCGTTCTTGTGAACCTCTGTAACTGTTTCCTACCCACACTCCTGGAAAACTCCAAGCCCATAGGCAATATGGATGTAGCATCATGCTTCAGAATGTTGTAGCAGGTTTTTTAAAACCCACAAGAAGAAGCCTTTTAAAAGACAGTCTTTAGGCCCAGCATGAAGGTGTACAGCTGTGGCCACAGTACTCAGGGGATGGAAGGGGAAAAATCAAGAGGTCCTGCCCAGCCAGGGACACACGCTAAAAGGCACATTTAGGTGCCTGTAAATGCTAATGAACTTACATAAGAATAGGGTGATTCATGAATTGGGCAGCACCCAACTACAGGTGAATCTGTGCTCCAGCCAGGGGATAAGAGAAAAACGGTTTTATTAGATAGTCTTACAAGCAAGGCAAAAGAAAGTATGATTGCCAAAGCGGAAAGTTTCTAGAGCAGTGGTTCTCAACATGTGGTTCGCAACCCCTTTGGCAAACCTCTATCCCCCAAATATTTACATTATGATTCATAACAGTAGCAAAATTACAGTTATATAGTGGCAACAAAAATAATTTTATGGTTGGGGAGGTCACCAAAACGTGAGGAACTGTGTTAAAGGGGCACACCACTAGGAAGGTTGAGAACCACTGGTTTACATCGACCTGGGCCTCAGTCAGCTTTTACTGGAACCCAAGGTTCGAGCCTCATCATTCCAATCGATGGTCATCTAGTCGATTTATTAACACAGGAGAGAGACAGTGAAAGGGTGGAGGAGAGGAAAGAGAGAAGAGGGGATAGAGGATTGAATGAAGGAGGAAACCTTTGGACAGAAGCAAGCTCAGAACTGCTGACCTCCTCTTCCTTAATGTGAAGGTTCTACACCTAGGCTGTGGCAAAGGAGAACTCTGGAGAGCTTTAACACCAGATCCTTGACAGAGAGAAGGATGTGGGGCTGCTCCCTTACAAGGCTGGGGTCTCTGACAGGCAGCCACAGAGGAGCAGTGAGCAATAACTGGCCTCCTTCTGCCCCATCCTGCCCTCTGTCACGCCGAGGCTCATTCCTCTGCAGAAATCCCGACAGCACTGCTTTCAAGGGGCTGAGGCAAGGTTTGAGGGATTGGCTGCTCTGAGGTCTGGCAACAATTTCTGTCACTTGTTAAAGAAGCGTGACTGTGGGTCCCGGGCCAGCTTCCTGAGGTTCATCCTTTTACCACTCCGCCCTGGGTCTGGGCCTGATAAAGTCGATTGGATGAGCCAGGGCTCTCAAAGGACTATCCTTCCAAACTTACCTGTGCTTAACAAGAGCCTTCAACACACCTTTGAAACACGTAGGTACCAGCTGGGGTAGAATGCAAACAGGTCCCAGCTCTACCATGTGTAAGAAGCCCCAACTTCAGACATTTCTTTGAGATTCTGTTGCCTCATCTGTTAAACAGGCCAAAAGATGCCTTCTTCCTGGTGTTGCTGGGAGAACCAAGCAGGTCAGAACCACAGCAAGGGTGCATCTGAGTCCACAGTTCTAATCAGCACACAAAGGCACACGAGTGTGTGATTTAATAACGTAGCTAAAGAAAGAGAGTCAGCACCATAACATGGAAGACACTGCTGACATTGTTCCCGAGCAGAGATTTTAGACATTGAGGAAAGCGGAGACCTAGTTCAGGGACTGGTCCATTCATCTCCCACCGTGGGCAAAGTCCATACTGTTCCAGATGCCCTAGGCTTTGAGTTTCTAAGGGCCTTAAGGTTAAGAACAACTGTGCACAAGGGGTGCATGTGTGTGCATGTGTGTGGGTGTGTGTGTGTGTGCTGCTTCCTGAAGAAAAGTCAGCTACGTTGCCCACATCTTAATCACCAGGAATCAACTTGTTCCGGTCTCTCTCAACATGCCAATCGGTTATCGTGGCAGCAGAATTTATATTGCTTTTACCACCTTGTTTCACAGTCCTTTCCCTAAGGAAATGTGAAAACGCAGTCAAAGAGAGAAAGGAAGAGTCAACAGGTAGATGGGGGACAGAGTACGAACCAGGGTGAAGCCAAGGGATGGAAGGCGGAGTGAAAAGATGGCCGAATGCTGGAAGCCAGCCGAGGTCAAGTTGGGGATGCAGCCTGGGAGTGAGGCTGTGGCCCTGTCTTTCAGCCACTTGTTTGCATTCTCGTTTGTTGGCAACATAGTGATGCATAGTTCGTTCCATCTTTTATGTTATGTGTGGTTGTTTAGCCTGCATTTGTGCCTGTGCATGCTTGGTGCCTGTGGAGGTCAGAAGACAGCTTCAGGTTCCCTGGAAGTGGAGTTACAGACGGTTGTGAACCACTCTGTAGGTGCTAGGACTCGAGCCTGGATCCCCTGCAAGAGCAGAGGGTACTCTTAACCACTGACTCATCTCTTCAGCCCCCAGCTTTTATGTTGTTTATGGTTTAATTGTGAGAATTACTAGGCGTGTCAGCAGAGTTTCTCAAGCCCCCAGAGTGCTGCATCTGTTGGAGGTTGGAGGTAAATGAATGAACTGCCAATACTATCTGTGGGGGGGGGGCATGTGTGTGCTCCAGGGGCTGCCAGGGACCCTTCCCATCATCCTCTCCTTGGCTGAAAAACAAGTACTCACTTGTTTTTAAGAGATGGGCGCCAACACTTAACAACAAAGAGGGGTTTAGTCTGAAACTATTCCTTTCCTACACTCAGACTCAGTGGCTTCCATAGCACACCAGTCTGCTGTGACTACTGAAGACAGAGGCCACACAGTTATGCCCCATGTCATGTGTCCCTAAAGGACCAGACAATAGGTCAACAGTATTCACCACACAGCCAAGCTGTGCAGTAGGCTCTACCATCCAGGCCTATGGCACTGGACTCTGACAGTACGCAAGGGCAGACTGCCTAAAGACACTTCTCAAATGGTCTCTGTCCGTAAGCAACACATGAAAGTATTTGTGATGATTACATGTGGACCTGAGTGTAAGGGAAGAGGGGGAAATGACAAGACAGGGCTTCCCTTCTGAATGCTGCTGGATATGGACTCACACTGACAGCCGCCCCAGAGCCTGCTGCAAGGCATGGGGGCCAGGGAACTTAAAGTGGAGACTCCTCAATTTGGATGAACTGAAACCCACATTCAGCTACTCCTGAAGTGGATTTCTCTCATGTCCTAGTCAATGTTCTATTGTTGTGAAGAGACACCATGACCATGGCAACCCTTTAAAAAGAAAGCATTTAATTGGGGTTTGCTTACAATGAGATTTAGTTCATTAATGTCATGGTGGGAAGCATGGCAGCAGGCAGGAAGACATGGTGCTGGAGAGGTAGCTGAGAGTTCTACATCTGGATCTGCAGGCAGCAGGAAGAGAGATGAGCTACTAGGCCTGGCTTGAGCACCTGAAACCCCAAAACCCACCCCCCAGTGACACACTTCCTCCAGTAAGACCACGCCTCCTAATCCCTCTGAAGTAGCACCACTCCCTAATGACCAAGCATCCAAATATAAGAGCCTATAAGACCATTCCTTTTCAAACCACCATGCCTCTGGTCCTCCCTCCCACCATAATTATACTTAGAGGTCTACCTGGCAGGCTCACTGCAGGAGTGGGCTCCTGTTCTTCCCTTAGAAACTGGGCTGCTATTTCCAGGGATGACTGAAGAGAAGCAGGGCTCTCTTTTCCGGGGTGGGCTGAGGATAATAATCAGATGCTTTGTTTTCGCCACTGCTGGCTGGGGCAGGCCGACATTTCCCAGCATGGTTGAAACTGACTCCCACAGCCAGACAACTTTCTGCCAGATGTATACATTCAAGAAATCTTGTTGGAACGTTACCATTGCCAATGCTAGGACAGAGAGGAAAGCAATGAAACAATTTACACTTCTTATGGTATATGTCATAAACACGGAAGAACATATCAGTGTCTTCTCAGAATGTCAGAATTTATTGGTTAGCAATAAATTCACAAGGCACCATGTTTACCTCTTTGTGAGGTTCAGGTGAATGAGTTATACTTTTTTTTAGGTCTGGTGAATCTGAAAAGTTCTTGGGCTTCATCTGTTTTTCCTCATATGACTTTTATTGATTGATTGATTGATTGATTGATTGATTGATGAGACAAGGTCTTACTATGTAACTCTGTCTAGCTTGGAGCTCACTCTGTAAAACAGGTTGGCCTTGAACTCACAGAGATCCACCTGTCTTTACCTCCCAAATTCTGGGATTAAAGTCACGTGCCACCACACCCTGCATTTCTTCCTCTTTTCAATCATTTTCTTCTTCCTTCATTAGTTGATTGACACTAATGTTGAATCTGTTCACATTTGTTGGGAGCTGAGGAAGCCATGAGTGAACGAGTGAAGAGCAGATGAGATCTTGAGTGACTGTGTGGTATCTGGCATGGGCCCAGTGATGTCAGGTGATGCCAGTGACTCAGAACGGCATGGTGGTGGGAAATAGAGAGCTACTGTGTTTATGACAGACAGGGAGATGGAGATTAGTGATAAGTAGGTAGGTAGGTAGGTAGATAGAGATAGATGATAGATTATAGATAGACAGACAGACAGACATATAGATGAGAATAGAGAAAAAGATACCAAAAACTTACCTGTGGTGACCTACTTCCTCCAACTAGGCCCCACCCAAAATAGCTCCACCAACTGGGGACCAACCCAACCCTATGGCAGACATTTCATATGTAAGCCATGGCACCCTGGGTTTTTCTTGCAGGTGTTTCACCACCAGCTCAGCAACATCCTTCTTTGCCTGAATCTCCGGCCATGTTTTCTCAACAAATCTTTTCTGCACCACGCTCCATGCACAGCCAGATTTAGTCTCTCCTTAGCACATATCCCATCATGTTCCTCCCCTGATAGTTCTGATGAAGAGCCCCAGCAGTGCCTGCAGCGTCATCATTCACCTGTAGCTGCCCTCCTTGCTCCCCAGCCCTTAATGTGTACCTCCTCTAACAATTAAGGTTCCTAATAACCAAAGAAGGCTCTCTTCACCAGTGCCTGTCCTATACTCTGAAGAGGTCCTGGTTGTTAAAAAAATAAATGGTATTAGGCTATTTAATGTTTACTATTGGCTCTGTAATTGTCATGGTGGTATTATTTAACTTGGTATCACAATCATTAAGACACGGACACCTGTTAGATTTTATAATTGCCTTATTTACCTTGGGCAGGGCAGATATTTCACCTAGGCTGTCCCATATCTTCCATATGCCTTATCCATTCCCATCTGGGCTATCTTCCATCCATAATCCTAAGATATTTGCTTGTATTCTTCATCAGGAGATTTCCACGGCAATTTTGGAGTCCTTCTTCTCGGCCCACGCGGTCTCTTCTCCACGCTAAACCATGATGGCATCCTCCTTCCTCCTCTCTTCCTGTCTTTCTGTCTCCTTCCTGAGATTCTCCTCTTCCCAAAGCCTGGGGAACCTTAGCCACGCCCATCTCTTTCTCCCTGCCCCAGTAAACCAATCAGGAATGTCTTAGGCAGGTTTACACAACAAGGATAGGGCAGCAACCAGCTCTTGAGGGCCAGTAACTAGCATCAAAATGCAAGCGTCAGACCAACCCTCCAACACGGCCTTGCTAATTAAATGCTACTGATTGTCGTACAAAGACACCTATTATGTCCATGTGAGCACGATCGGGCAAGTCAGGAATAGCAGCTGTTTGAACCACCCTCAGATTGCAGGGGCCTTAGCGCTGGCTTTGTCAGTTAAGAGCTGGGAGGGCGTGCAGTTCCCTCTGCCCCTCCGTCTGTGCGTCTGTCTGTGCTCCGAAATCCTCAGGCCCAGGAAGCACACCTTCTGCTGCTGCACCCCACCTATTCCACCACCAAGCTATGCACTGGGCCCCAGGAACTGTTTTTTCTTGGGTGACTATATGTGTCTAGTAGGGGAATATAGTGAAATATTTAAATAACCAAATGTTACGTAAATATGAAGAATTCCTGTGTGCTGCGTTTTTTTGTTGTTGTTTTTTTGTTGTTGTTGTTGTTGTTTTTTGTTTGTTTTTTTTTTTTTTGCTGTTCTTCATTCCTCCTGCCCGCCAAAGCCTTGGCAATTTTAAAGTTACACATACAGTCATTTTATTATTTAGAAAAACAATTATAACAGTAATTCCTTGCACATCCTACAGTGTCCTCAAAGTACTTGTGTAACTATTATCTCTTTGGATCTTTGTTCCTGAGACAGGATGTGAGACGCCCCCGCCCCCCAAGCTCGTGTGTTTGGCTACCTGGTGCCCAGCTGGTGGCGCTGTTTCGGGAGGTTGAAGAGGAGGGGCCGTGCTGGAGGAAGTGGCCTTGCGGTTTTACATCCTGGCTCGATTCTCTGTCTCTGTGCTTCCTGACTGTGGATGCGGTGTGACCAACTCCAACTGCATTGCCGCGGCAGAGGTGTCGCCATTCTTTCCTTGATACAACTGCCGGCTCGTGCCCCTTAAATGCTAAGCCAAAGTCAATTCTTCCCCCCCTCAAGTTGCTTCTTGTCTCCTGTTTCCTCACAACAGTTCACTCATTTTAAACTCAGTGGTGCTGAAACGCCGAGATTGTGGGATGCACCCACGATCGCACAGCTTCGGCAAGGCTCCGGGGAGAGGGGCTTCCATTCCCGAGATCCGCTTTTACGTTACCAGACGGTTTCAGCCCCGGACTGGCTCATCTCCTGCAACCCCAAACATCACACTAACGCCCAACCCTTAGGTAACTACACACTTCCAACTTCAGAGAAAATTCTATCCAAGAAAATGCGTGTACCACGAAGGTTTAGAAACACAAGCCAGGCTCTTCCCTGAGCACCAAAGCAGCCAGGCAGAGCACAGAATTTAGCACTATTTAAAACCAAACCTCTCGTTTCAGAAGCCAAATGGGAAAAAAGTCAACTGAAATTCTGCATGGAGGTAATAAAAATATCTTTTATTATCCTCTACAGACAGATTGTAGATGCCATACATGTTAATTTACTGTCAGTTTATTCATTTTTATATAATCTTCCACAGTCAAGGTAGATTTAATTCCATTTTTGTCTTATGTACTTCCTTTCAAGGCTTGGTAATTTCTTTCCTATTTTTAATCCATTCCACTTTTGCTTCCTGTCAATTTTTATATCAAAATCTGCTTCAGTTCCCTTTGGCGAGGTGCAGTAATAAAAATATTCCTCGTGCTTGAACGTTTAAATTTGCCATTGCACTTTAAAATGGTTCCCTGTCTGTGCCAATGGCATAACACCAACTCTTCCACCTGGCATGGCTCCCAGACTTGCAGAAGGCAGAAACCTGACTTCTATAAGGGTTCTCCATCATTGTCTAAAATTACCTTCTTTCCCCCCACTAATTGATCATGCGCTAAGCACCTACTGTGTGCTAGACACTGTGATGGGATTACAACTCAGGAGGTGAAATTGGAATGGTCACCAGTGGCATCTGGTGCGTGGTGGCAGCACGTGTTCTGAGGAGGAGGAGACCCTGCTGTCACGTGAGGAGCGGGGAGAAGCAGGACAGGACAGGCGCCAGTCTTCTGAAGCCACCTGCTATATCTCTTAGCTAGAAGGCGGCTACGCAGACACACGTAGTTTGTCATATACTGGGTCCTTTCTGTAGCTGCAAGTCCAAAGGACACCGAGCCATGAGACCTAGAGCCTTGGCCAGCCGTGGTCCCCTGGCTGGGCCACCATTGCCACCACGATGCTCCTCCGAATGTGTGCTGTGGCTTCAGGCACCGTAGGTGGGATGAAGCTGCAGAGCGTAGCTGGTACCCAATGCAACTCCACCACTGTGCAGCTGCCTCCCCTTCCATAGTCTATTGCCAGGGCAGGACTTCTCACACTGGAGGAAAAGCACAAAACAGGGTAATTTTCTCACATAAAACTTCATAAGAAATTTGTGAGATCTGGATGACTTTCTAATAACCAGTTGATGTAAGCTAGAGGAGGACTCTGAACCTAGATCTGTCCAGCTTAAGATGGTGGCTTTCCCCATATCCTTCCATACTTCAGGATGACATCAAGATGATGGTTACATATATACAGTATGTTTGTATATTTAGTCATTGTTCTCTAGAGAAACAGTACTGATAGAATAAATGTGGGTGTGTGTGAGAGAGAGAAACAAAAAAGATTTATTAGAGAGGCTTACAGACTGTGGTCCAGTTGTTCCAACAAATGGCTGTCTAGCAACAGAAAGCCCAAGAATATAATAGTTGTTTAGCCCATAAGTCTGGATGGCTCAGCTGGTCTTCAGTAGATGTTGGAACCCTGAAGAAGTGGGCTCTAATGTCAGTGAAGGGATGGACTGGCCAGCTACAGAGAGCAGTCAGGCAAAGAGCAAAAGCTTCCTTCTTCCCTGTCATTTGTATAGGCTGCCTCCAGAAGGAGTGGCTTAGGTTCAGACCTCAAAGGACCAAAGGTGGGTCCTCCCACTTCAAATGATGTGATTAAGAAAAGTATCCCACAGCTGCTTGGGTTTTACTTAGTTCCAGATGTAGTCAAGTTAGCATCCAGGAATAGCCACTGCAGGCTGGAGACATGGCTCAGGGGTTAAGCGCACTATCTACTCTTAAGGACCCAGCTTCAACTCCCAGCACCCACACGGCAGCTCACAACTGTCTGTAACTCCAGTTGAAGGTGGTCTGATACCCTCCCACCAATGTACATAAAATGAAATTAAATAAATTATTTTTTAAAAAGGAGAGAAAGAACAAGTATCAACGCTGGCACTTAAAAAAGAAAAAGAATAGCCAGCAGTGTATGTATGCTATGTCATATATAAATATAATAGGTGGTCAACATTATTTACATATATTTTATATGTTGTATTACATTAGATATATTTAAATATATTACACAGTAAATATTTATATTTTAGCATGTAAATGTTGCTTTCATTTCCTCAGATGAAGGGATGAGATGAGATCCACACCCAAGCTTTATGAATACATAGCTTGGACTGAGCCCAGAGCATGTCTATTTAAATATCTTTAGATCTAGGCCTGGAAGCTTCTAGCCTCCACACAATTTAGTCTTCGGCAAACCCAGACTTTGAAGGCTTTAGCTTCCAGCCTCTGTCTATTAATCTAGGCCTAGAAGTCTCAGCCTCTGAGACTTACTGCTCAGTAGACTCACCCTTTATAGTTCTTTCTGAACACTGACTGGTTCAACTTAGCTGTTTTGGCTCAAAACTCCTCTCCAAGCTGACTGATTCACTCTGGCTTCTCTTGACTTCTCACTGAATTTCTCTGCTTAGAAAAACTGCCTCTGAGTTACACCAGCTGAGCTGCACTGACTTCACTGACTGCATGATGAACTCAGCTGAACCCCTCCTCCCTGCACTGCTCTTCAGTAGCCTCTGTTTCTTGTCTTTTCTCATGGGAGTTGGCCGTATCCCAAATATGACTCGCTCTGTCAAATCTTTCTCTGATTCATCACTTTGTCTGTCCCTCAATGTGTGTATTAAAGGGGTACCTATATTCCAGCTACAGAGATTAAAGGTGTGTCGTATCTGTATTCCAGTGGGGTCACACAGACCTGGATCTTTGGATGTGATGCCTTGCCAGAGTTGCCATGTTGCTAGATTAAAAATTCCTCAACATTAGCATATTATCATAACATAGTTATTTAGAGAGACACATACATGTCTCTGTGAAGCATGGTGGAAGATAGGGAAAATAGACATTGAACTTCAGGAACTGACTTGGAATCCACTGTCATTACATTACACCTGTGTATACTGTAAGGTGCTGAAGGCTATGCAAGGAGTCATATGATCTCTTTGACCACAAGTATATCTTTTAAAAACTTACCAAATATCTTATTATTTTCACTTTCTCACAACACAGGTGCCCCTACAGTGTTTTTAAAAATGGATCATAATCTCTAATCCATCCCACAAAGAAGTTTTAACAGCCATGGCTGATCAGGCACTGTCTCAAGCATCTGAGTATATAGCAGTGAGCCAAATAAGAAAAACCACCTTTTGGTGTTAATTTAATGGTCTAAAATGTTTATTATTGGCCCTATAATTATTATGGTGTTATTATTTAACCGGTTAATGTAATCAATAAAGATGCCGGTGCCTATTAGATTTTAGATTTACCTGATTTCACGTTGGGCTGGGCAGATAATTCTACCTATGCTATCTCAATATCTCCCAGCCCCCATCCCTGGGGGCTTTAACTATTTAACTATTTGCTGTCTGCTTTAACTATTCCTATCTGGGCTACCTTCCACCCATAATCTTATAAATACTTATCTATATTTTTCATTTTGGTGTTTCTTTCCATGCAATTCTCAGAGTCCCTTCTCCTGGCCCACATGGTTCCTTCCTTACTAACCCATCGTGGCTTCCTCCTCCCTTCTCTTTCTGACTTTCTCCTTCCCAAGATGCTCTCTGTCCTCAAAGCCCTCGAACTTTAAGCACCCCTATCCTTTTTACCCTTCCCCGGGTGTGTCGGCTTATTCCTGTGGTCAAGCAGCAATAAGTTTTAGGCAAGGTTACAAACATTGTTTTGAGGTACGTGAGTGTCTGCTTATTTGGGAAGCAACCAGATCTTGGGGTCAATAATTAGCATCAGAATATGTTGCCCCCCAAGATTCTTACTGTTGTCGGAGCAAACCCTCACAAATACCAAAGTGATACTGTATAACGTTGGCTCCAAATAATCTCTGTTTGACCAATAAAATGCCTACACCTGGATAGGGCAAAAGAGAAGTGGGCAGAGCTAAGGTTCAGAGGCTTGGAGAACAGAGGGAGGGACAGGAGAGACAGGGAGAGGAGAAAGAGGAGGAGTCACGATGTGTTAGCATGAACAAGTAGTACATGGCGGGGAGGAGCCTGCTCTGAGGATTGGTGATAGAGGAAGCAGCCTAGACAAAAAACATGTGCAAGTATTTATGGGATATTGGATAGGAAATAGCCCAGCTAGGAATTATTAGAGCAATTATTAGGCATGGGATGTGGGGCTAGGAGGGGAAAAAATAGGTTACAGGGGCAGTTCCTGCCCAGTCCCAAAGTTTAAGGCATATGAAAGATCTAACAGGTGTCTGTGTCTTTTATTGATCATATATGATTAATAGTAGATATAGCCAATTTTCTACACTATGTCTCCATCCTCTCTTGGCTTTTTGAAGGACATTCTCCCTGTCGATCTCCTCCCATGGCTTTGACTTTTTGAATGACCCATTCGGCCTCATTTTTCCCACTAAAACATCACCCTGTAAAGAGTTTTCACTGTAATTCTACAACCCATCATCCATTCTCTTCTGCTTTATTTTGCTGTTCTTTCTCCCTGTAACGCTAATCCTTATCTGAAAGTATCGAGGTTACTTGTCTATTCTTTATTGCCTCTTTCTCTTACATGAAGATTGTATAGGCTTCACGGATAGGATCTCCACCCTGCTCTCAGTCACACCCCAGTGCCTAGAACCCCACTGAACACCAGGCAGGTTATGTTCTTTGCTGAGTAAATGAACCGAAAGCCCTCCCAACACAGCAGCCAAGAAAGAATCCTGATAGTCAGTAAATGAGATGTATTTTAAATGACTGTCCTTCAAACACCCGAAGTTCTCTCATTAATTAGCACAGAAACCAAAATGTTAGGAATTAAGAGCAGGTGATCACACAGGCCTGGATAGCATTCTTAGACTTCAGACTCCAAGGCTGAGTCTGGAGCTCACTTGGAAAACCAGGATCACAGCGTTTATAAACCAAAAGAGATCTGTAAACTGTTTTTCCAGCCTAAAGGCCAGAAGGTAATTGGTATTCTGGAGACCCAGCTAACATACCTGCTAGATGTCAAAATAAACCCAAAACAGCATTAAAAAAAAAAAAACACCCAATGATCATTTTTTTCTGGCACAGCTTATTTACATATTTTCCTCTAGTTGGAACAAAATATAAAATGAAAACATGTAATTGAAAATACAAAGGAGCCTTGCATTTTGAGGAGAGTCAAAGAACCCTGGAGATGAAAGAATTTTTAAAATGTTTTTTAGTAGTATAAGCCTTTGTTCAGACGTGGCCTCATGCAGAGCACAGCTATGTGGGGGGGGGGGTACAGGTGACATGGTTAGATTCTGGGATTATCCTTCTCCACAAAGCTGGGCATCTCCCGTGGACTTCAGCATAGGATAGAGCGGAGCCTGTGGACCTGGTCTAACCCTTCTATTTAACAGGCCATGAGATGAAGGAAAGAGGCAGCCATATCATAAGGACAAGCAAGGAAAATGCTCACCTGGCATGTTCAAGGCCCTGAGTTGAAGCCCTGGCACCTCAGTGCTTGGGTCTTAAGATGCGGCTCAGAGGCAGAACCAGCACAAAATTACTCCACTACATAAAATTACTCTATATCAACCACTCACAGCCTTCCACTACTCCCTGAAAGCAGATAGGAAAGATGCAAAAGGACAGTGAAGACGTGACAAGTACAGCTGGACTTAGTGAAAGACACTTCTCTATGTGTTTTGACACCTCCAGGGTAAAAATTGATGTCACCTTAGCTCTCCCAGCAATGACTAGAGAAAGTGATTCCATAGCTGCATGCCTTCATTCAGCTATCCAAGGAGTATTTGTGCAGTGACCAGATTGGATGCTAGGATCTGAGGAGACATGTATAAAGTGATAACGCGAAGCACTCTGTCAATAAACTGGCAGTTACTGCGTACCATGATGCCTCTGAAGGATGAACAGAGAAACCATTTAGTAGTCCCCAAAGTGTTGCCTTCTGTATTCACACCCGTGAACATAGGGCCCGTTCACATTGGCTGTGGCCACTGTGAGAGCCCCAAGCACAGGACATGATGAGGATTGGAAACGGCTCTTGTGAGAACACATGCCTTCATGGTCCGAGTCCAAATCAATCACAAAGAGAAAGGAGAAACAGTGTGAGGGTGGAGAACACGGAGGGGGAATAGTTCCAGCTCTCCACTTGCCTTCCCCAAGGCTCTAGAACTGGAATGTTCCAGGCCCACCCACCCCTGGATAGGTGACCACAGCAGCAGAACTGTACCCACTGAGTCCCAACCTGCTCACAGATACAATGTCATGGCCATTGCTTGACATCTCGAAGCTGAGGCCCAATTATGTGACAATAAAACTATCAGGCCTTGGGTTTCAGTTTTGATTGATTTGTTATTCCAATGTGAGACAGTTTTTGTCTTTGTTGTTGTTGCTGTGTATTTTGAAACAGAATCTCACGATGTAGCCATAGCTTGACTAAAACTCAGGAGGCAGACCGACCACACTAGCCTCAAATCCACAGGGGCTGCCTCCCAGGTGCTGGGGTGACAGGGGTGAGTCACTGTGCCCAGGTGGATGAGCTCTTTTTCTGTTTTGTTTTGTTTTTTTAACATCAGGCCTTCAAGGTATTGTATGTGCGTACATTTATCCCCATGAGGAAGAACGATCAATAGACCAAGGAAGCAAGGCACAAAGTAGACCTGATAAAGAAGAGAAGGCCTGCAGAGATGGCTCAATGGTTGAGAGTGCTGGCTGCTCTTCCAAAGGACCTGGGTTCAAATCCCAGTACCCATGTGGCAGCTCACAACTGCCTGTGACTCCAGTCCCAAAAAAGGCAGCTGGCGTGCAATGCAGCGCACTCACATCAGCCCAGACAGAACACTCACACACGTAAAACAAAAAAAAAATAAGTTTTTAAAAAACAAAGAAAGGAGAGAGAATGCCTGAAGGTAGTCTGTGAAGGTTTGGAAAAAATTCTCTTTTACACAATTTCCATGTAAGTTGATGATGCTATCTAGTAAGAAATCCATCTAGACAGCCAGCAAGGAAGGATTTCACGTGAAAGAATATGAACCATGGAGTCTGTCCAGGAGCTTGCCCGACAGGTCCCTGGGCGCTGGTGACAATGCTGCCCCATTGCAATCACCCATGGCAATCACCGTCATGACTGAGCCAATGCTAACCCGCCTGGCTTTTTTTTTTTAATGAATTCTCTTAAATTTTCTTAGTGTAAAGTTAGATTATCTAGGCCAGTGAGATGTCTCTTGGGTAAAGCTGCCAAGCCTGATGACCTGAGTTCAATCCCCGAGCCCATACGTGGAAGGAGAAACGGACTCCCTCTAGCTGTCCCCTACCTTCACTGCATACACGCACTCCCTCTGATTAATAAGCAAAACCCTAAAAAAATTATGTCATCTATAAATGATCATTTTTACACTGCACGTTCATTAATACCGAAGTGGTGAAAAACAGAGACCCGTGTGAGGTAGAAATGCCAGTTACTCAAGGCAAAAATCTCACTGGTGTTGACCCCTCCAAAGATCCCTTCGACTCAAAAGGTAGTGTGGGTGGGCAGCTCTAATTTGGATCACAGAAAGGTAGCAGGCAGTCTAGAGTTAATTCTCATTGTAAAAATCCTTCTGGAATCTTCCAAATCCACAGGATGCTGCCTGAGAAGCCGGGCAGTAAGAGTTCTTCCTCAGCTACAAGGCAGATGGTCCATTCTTCTCACAGTAGCACATCACAGCCCCCTAATTTTATGGGATGCTGAGTTTATTTCCTGTAAAATCAACATGAAACAAGCACTGTTTGGCTGGAAATGCTACAGAGCTGGGTTTTTGTTTTTCCCATGTCTTTTAAGGAATTACTTTTACAGCTCTAGGCATGTAAACATGAAATGTGCCAACTCATTTATTCCACTCTCTGCCTTCTTGCGGATGCTGATGGGAATGGACTCAAGGGGGGGGGGGCGCGCACACACACACACACACACACACACACAGACAACACCAGCACAGTCCTTGCAAGGGAACTGGGTTTCTACTGTGTTAATATTCATCCGGGGATCTGCAACGAAGTGCTGACTGACTGTCTCGATGTCACCCGGGAGATTTGTCTGGCACCAGGCTAGGAAGTAGTTTTCAGTGGAAGAGGTTAAACGCTTCCTTGAGGGAAGTTACGGTTCGTCCTCCAGACTCACGTTAACTTGTAACAGCAAGCCCTTCCTTCAACCCTCCACACAAGCTGCGGGAAAGAGACTTCTCCCTTGGATCAGCTAAATGAGTACACCATGGGCCGATATTCAGAACAGCAAAGCAGGCAGCCACTTCCTTAACTGTACTTTTGCTACTGTTATAAATCATAATGTGGATATATGTTTTCCGATGGTCTTAGGTGACCCCTGTGAGAGGGTTGTTTGACATCCCCCACCAAGGAAACTGCGGGTTGAGAATCACTGCTTTAGATCCTTCTACCAAGACTAGCTCTGGTTCTCCTTGTTGAGAGTTTGCATGTGTCTCTATTTTACTTTAGTGGACTCTTAAGAAGCAGAAGGATATATTTGTGGGAAACATTTGCAGTCTATGTTTTTACTTTTGACAGATATGCGTGTTGACTTCAGTGCTATAGTTCGTGTTTAGTTAGAAGGACATGCTTGCGCTGTTTTCAGTAAAACCTAGAAGGGAAAGGTGAGATTGTCGTGGTGGAGAGGGTCCTGCTTGGATTGGCTTTGTTATCCTTCCAGCCTCTCAGATGTGAATCTGATGCCCTCTCCCACTGCATGTACCACTAGCCCCTGACCTCAGCCCGAGATAAATCATAACTGAAAGCCAAGGGAGGAGTAGCTATGGAAACCACCAGGGAAGGACGTTGGGGTTTTTTTAATGCAGGAATTAGAACAAAATGAGTGACAGTCCTTTTTCTCTTGACATCCTTGACACAAGTTCTATGTCCTGGCTTCTCCCTGAAATTACACAAAGAACATCGTGAAGATATATACTGTTGCCTCTTTCCTCTTTCCACCTTTCCGTGAATTCATCTGAAAGATACTTGGGAGAACCAGCCACATAAAGTTTTAATTATTGTGTCTAAAAAAAAAATAAACAAAATGCTTTTAACCTGTAATCCCCTTGCCCAAGGACAGATCCTTCCTGAGATGTGGATGACAGTTACTTCTATAAGATAACAAGCCACATGCTTCCACTTCCCTAAACAAGTTTGGTTGACCCAACTGCACCAGATGTGCCTGACACACCTAGGCGGAAGGTACACAGGCAGGAAGTACATCAGGTATGCTTGCACTCAGCTGCATGAAGGCACAGAACCTTTTGGGTTTGCCTTTAAAAGCACTTGACCAACATGGCCATTTTCTGGGAATCCCCAGAATGGACCTGGCAGGAGCCCCTCATCCTGGCCAGTATTTGATGAAAGCTTGCTTCTAATTTGACCCAGAAGTGTGGTAGTGGTCTTGTTCTTGCCCAGCGTGATTAACAATAAATTAGTCTCATCATCCTGAGAAATGTCTGTCTCTGCACAGGTTACTTTCCAAAAGGGACTCTTTCCATTCTATGGGCACCCTGCGTCACCACTTACAGAGGAGAGGAGCTCAGGCTTCTCCATGGGGCTCAGTCCACACCTAAGGATGAGTTCTTAGACCCTTCTTTGCCTCTTGGCACAGCAGGGGCAAGATTACAAGATTTTTTAAGTGAGGATGCCTGACTCCCCTCTGTTTTTAAAAATATTAAATCTTTTAGCCCCAATCAAAAATACTTACTTCATGAGTTCATAAAATTGATAATCTATGCAATTTAGGCAGCATTTTTTCCCTTTTTGTTCTTTGCAGATGACATATTAGCTCACGGCGAGTTTTCAATGGTGTAATTTTTGTTTGGCTCCAGGCTAAGGTAATTCTAACTCATGTCTGAGCCTCCTGTCATTGGTTGCTATTTATTGTCCACTCTTTTCTATTATGGAGTCACTAACAAGACACAAAATTGATCCAGGATGAAGAATTCAGCTCCAGAGGCACAAGACTCATCTAGCCTTGAGGGTCCACTGAGGATGCCATGCAGCATACTCATTTCATAATTATTATCTGCTGCCCTAAAGAGAGACTGCTATTCATTTGTTGATCCCAGGGTTCCCTCAGTCCACTTCAAAGACTCTAATCCTAACTGCTGTGGGTACCATGGCACTCCCCTGCTTCGCTTTGTTCTGCCTTCGAGATCAGCACAAGGCCCACATAGTCACAGGTATTTTTGTTTTGGTTTGTGTTTGTTTGTTTGTTTGTTTGTTTGTTTTTACCTCAGGAGCCACACCAAGGATGGAAGGACTTTAGGCCAATTGACTGCAGTCTAGAAGCTTCTCATGACGATGCAGAAAGTGCTTGAGGCAGTGAGAACAGCTCCCTGTAGGTCAGGGAGGCCACAGCTCAGTCTTCTAACAAACGAAACTGTAGGCTTGGCAGAAAGGAACATATTCTAAAGAGACACGTGTGTCTTTCAATCTGACTGTAAGATGATTAAAACAGTGGACAGCAAAGAAGTTGGAATTTCCCCGGGAATTTCTCTCTGGGAGAAGGAAGGGGACCCAGCCCAAGGGGACCCAGGGAGACTTTGTCTCCCTGAGAGAGATCCCACACCGTTCCAACAGCTGTCAGACCACCTCACAGGATAACAGTGTTCCTCCTCCCAACGTGATCGCATAGAATACATCTCCTTTGGCTGCTTTCTTCTTTTAATTGGCTTTTGGGAGGGGGTACCAGTAGCAACCTGGTTTGGGGCATAGGTTGTGAACCCCAAGCTTGATAACAAAACCAGAACAGAAGAAGGGCTGCTTGGTTCCATTGTGCTTTTGTCTGCAGCAGCTGCATGTCCCCTTCAGCAGACACGTAGGCTTCACTGGTAAGTAGGTGTTTGGCAGAAGAGAGCTAGCTTTACTTGAGGAACGTTATGAAATACACACTTTGGAAGGCTTCCATACACCAGGTAAGGTATGTAGAAATAAGAATTATTGTAGAGTTGTTCCATGCTTGTGCTAAAGGAACAGCCTACATTTAATGAAGGTTCTTGGGCCACGAGTAACAATTGACAGAATAAATCGATTATTGAGTCTTGCTGTGATCTGAAAGGCTGTGATTCCCTAACTTTCCTTGGTTGGAAATCCTCACCCCCAAGGTAAGGCCATTAGGAACTAAGGACTGTGGGAGGTACTCAGTTGATGAGAACATGGTCTGCATGAATAGGATTGATGTCCTTATCTAGACAGCCCTGGGTGGGGGGCAGCGGAGAAGGAGAGCATTAAAACACAATGAATAAAAGGAAAAGCATTTCTGATGTGTCTGCCAGCTTTAGAGTTTTCTGTGAGCAATGCAACAGAAGTGACCCTGATGTCACAAGAGCCTCTAGCCAGCTGGGGCCCCAGACACATCAGAGACTGTCTCACATGGCAGCAGGAAGGCAGGAGGCAGCCGTAGCCCGTAGCCGGTGTGGGAGGATGGCGGGCCATAACAGCCTAGAGCCCCTGGGGCCATGTCTCCTCCTGCAAAAGCTAATCAGTTTGTCACAGTATGTGTTCCTTCCTCCTTGGCAGCTCTGACAGGGCATTCTGACCAGTCTCAGAAAGAGAAAGGCCATGACAGCAACACCACCAGGCTCTTTCAGAACCAGTGACGGGTGCTCATCCATCCGGGGAGCTGTTCTGCTGTGTCCTCTTTCCCACCAGAGAAGCCCAAAGCACTAGCACAGTCTGCCTGCTTGCTTTACCTGCTGGGATTGTGGGTGTTCTACACAGCAGTGGATTAGTGGGCAGGAAGGAGTGTGCTTAGGAACTGGCTGGATTCAGTGTTTTAGGATCAGGACTACCTACCTCCCAAACCAAAACCTCGCTGAACAGGCACTTCCCCCAAGTTATAATGTTTTTTTTTAATCCTAATATGAGACCTTTCTCAGTGTCCTGTACACACACATGCATATTATAAGTGATTCTACTTACTGACATATTTAATGGACTCTTAATTATTTTGTTGTAGCAAGTTTTCAGATTGTCCATAGAGCTGTGCCTCCCTCCATCCACCCACCAAGAGTGTCTTGACTCTTCTAATCCACACCAAACAATTCTTCCTCTGGACTGTGCTATTGCTGAAACCAGAAAGCAAAGTTGAAACTTGCGAAGTACCCCTCTCTCCTGACGAGACAGGAATGCCACAGTATTACACAAAACTGAATTGAGGGTCTTTCTCTGATTCTGCTTTTAAAATTTTGTTCTGTAAGGTCCTGGGAAAACAGATTGCTTCCCTGGAGAATTCTACCAAATAGCTTAAAGAAAGTCTTGATACTTCTGCATAATGGCTTGCACAAATGAAAAGAAAAGGGAAGACTCCCCAACTCACTTGATGATGGGAGTGGCAAAGCCTTTTCTGAGTGAGACTCAAGGAGATAGCCAAGTGCCTCTTGGTCCTAGTGTGGATGCTGAGAGCCCAAAAGAAAGACTGCTCCCCTACAGAGAATGCCCCTAGCTCTTGCTGATAGTAGATAATTCTGCCTCCTTGTAACCACACCTCCATGTTCAGCTGTAAACAACAAACATGTTGAGCCCTCACCCCCACCCCGTGTGTGTGTGTGTGTGTGTGTGTGTGTCTGTGTGATTGTGTCTGAACCTGGGAAATCATTTCCCTATGTGGCTCTGCTTCTTCAGGATGCCCTTGGAGACTCTTTGTTCCAAAGCTTTCGTTCCAACTGTGTTTGTATTGTTATGCCCCAGAGCCTTTGGTGGTGAGGTTTCACCCTCATAGAATCTTTCCAGTTGCCCGAGTATAAAGTCGGGATCTCTCCAGTGGCGTCAGTCTCGTCATACTTAGTTACTGAGCATTTGTCCCAGACTGAGCCATGCTGGCAGCAAAGCTTGGAGTTGTCCACACAGTGCCAATTTTAACGGTGTACTGAATACAAGAGTCGTGGGAACACAGAGGCATCAAGGAATCAGAAAGCGACTGAGGCCAGGTCATGGGTGGGAGTGTTAGATTCTGAGAATGAAGCTCTAGAGTGGGCTACCTATGGGGATGTGGAGGGGAGACCTAAGCTGCAAGTGGGGGTGGGAGGGGGACCCCAGTCTACTGAATATGCTGGGAATGTGAGCTACCTGATGATGAAATCTGCCAGAGAGGCTGGGTACACTTCAGGTACACTTCAGTAGAGGGTCCGGATTAGCCAAGCCCACGGCAGCCCAGGCAGTGCCACCTAGCTGCTGAGCAAGAAACTACAGGGTTCAGCGCCTTTGCCCTGCTCTGTTTAAGTCCTGCTTTGAGCAGTCTCTTCCCCCTCTGCCTTCATTCCGCCCATTTGGAACACTAATCATTATGCTGTGCCATTGCGTAATAGAAGTGTGTCGCTTGTTTTTGATTTTTATAAAGTCTCTCAGGAGGCTCTGGACTGTGCACTTTTAGACAGCGTTGAAACTGTCAAGAGGAAGTTGTATGGGGTACATTTTACATTATGAAATGGCTGTACACTTACAGGCCCTGGGGCAGGAAGGCATGACTCCAAAGTGAAATGTCTGCCACAGACTGTTGTGTGTGAAGATGTGGTCCCCAGCTGGTAATTGTCTTTGGAATCTTGGGAACCTTTAAAAGAATAGTCGGGCTTGACGGGTAGAAATAATTTACTGAGGATGGGACCTAAGGAGCAAAGTCTACCCCTACCTCTCTGTTTTCAGGTCTGCAGCAATGTGAAAAGTCCCAGTCACACTCTCCAGCTGCCATGAACCCCATCATTCCTGCCCCACTGTGACCGAATACATTCTCAAGAAGTAGGCTACAATAAATCTTTCCTCAGAGAGAGAGAGAAGGAGAACAAAAAAATGTGAAAAGACATTTAGGTGGACATATGGTAAATAAGCAGACAAAACATTACATTCTTAGTCATGAAGGGAACTCCAAATTCAAACTAAAATAAGATGTCAAACAGAAAATATTGTAACAGTGCCCAAAGCCAGTGACCATACAGACAAACTCAACCTCTCCTACATTGCTTTTGGGTTATTAAATGGTGCAGCCCCTCTGGAAAATAAGTTTTCAGGTATTTTGTTTTGAGATAGGGTTTCTCTGTGTAGCCCTGGCTGTTCTGGCCTCACTTTGTAGACCAGGCTGGCCTTGAACTCACAGAGATCCACCTGCCACTGCTGCTCCTAGAGTGCTGGGATTACAGGTGTGTGCCACTGTGCCTGGTTAGTTATCAGTTTCCTAAAAACCTAAAAAAAACACCCAACTATGATAATGCCTCAGAATTTTCTTGGTTTGTCCTGGAGAATAATAACATGTGTGTTTACCCCCAACCCACACAGATCTCTTAGTATCGCCACTGTCACTTGTAATAGTTAAAAACCAGAAAGACCAAAATAATCTTTAATGAGTAAATGGGGAAGCTATATTCTCTGAATACCACAGAATACTATGTATTCGGCAATAATATGTTCTTTTGAGAAGGCCTCTACCTATTTATACTCATCCCACTCTCAAACCTCCCATATTTTCTCTTACTCCCAAGGATAGAGATGCAGATCTACGATAGAAACCCATTCTTTTCACCTAAAAGAAACCCAGCATGACTCCAGATGGACCTAGCTGCACATCAGTCACTAAGGCCCAGGCCCTTGCCAGCTCTTCCCTTTGCTGTTTCCAGCTCTCATGATCTAACACGAATACTAAGGTTTTGGTTATTGCATTCACTTTCAAAAACAGCCTAGACAGGGAAGGCATGTGGACAGCGTGAGCTCTCTCCCCACAGCCATGTCCAACCATTTGACAGTGCAGCACAATTGTCATCTACAACAAATGACAGTCAAGAACTGTAAAACTGAGTTAGCACATATAAAAAAAGAAAACCACCCTAAACCCTTGTCTTAGTTGCTGTTCTACTACTGCGAAGAGGCACCATGATCAGGGCAAATTATAGAAGAAAGCATTTACTTAGGGGCTTGCTTACAGAGTCAGGGGGTTAGTCCATGGTCGCCATGGTGGGGAGCAGGCAGACAGATATAACACCGGAGCAGTAGCTGAGAGCTATAGCCTGATTCACGCACACACCCACACACACACAGCGACAGGGAGACAGAGAGGGAAAGAGAGACACAGAGATTGAGTTAGACACAGACAGAGATACAAAAAACAGAGAAAGAGAGAGAGGCACACACAGAGAGACTGGGCCTGGCATGGGCTTTTGAACTCTCAAAGCCCACCTACTAAGTGTCAGGTTCTGCTCTTGATCGTGGACTCTTCAGACATGTTTAATAAATCACACATAGTCGTAAGAGAGAGTCTCCGAAGCTTGCAAAGTGAAAAATCGCCCAGCTGTTTAGAGGTGTCAGTGGAAATGAATCACTCTGAGTAGCCAGGTGACAGCATATGTATCATCTCTGTTCTTCTAGAACTCCTTGCCCTGGTGCAACTTCTTCTAATTTCAAGTCTAGATGTAGCATAGATGAATGGGTAGGGTTGATGGTGTGGCTTGGACACAGTCTACCAACAAGCTGGGTAAAGCACTCCAGCAAAAGGGTCTGGGGTCTTGTGATGTCCCTGGTCTGTATCCATCCAGTAAGGTGACTCACTGACTACTTTTTGAAAAGTTCTTGACTGTCTTTTGGGCGACAGAAAAGAAGCCACCAGAGAGCTGGGGGAAGTAAAGAGCATTTAAAAACGTGTTACCATCTTTTAAAGATGTGGGGCATTTGTGTGTATGTGTGTGTGCATGCATGTGTGTTGTTAAATGATCAGGCCAGAAGTAAATGATAACTTCACAACAGCCCAATGGACTGATGAGAAGTCAGACCAAAGAGGGTATTGGGTTAGGAAACTGGAAGAGCCAAAGTAACCTATAGAATGTAACTGAGGAGGAAGTATCTAAGGTAAGTCTTAACAGAAAGTTCAAGCATTTTGTGGGAGGAGAAAAGAAGGAATGACAGACAGGTGAGCTGGTAACAGAAAGTGCGCAGTTGAGAATAAATAGTATAGAACAGACTGTGTGGCTAAAATGAAGACTGTAATGTTGGAGTTAAGATGCATGAAAGAAACTGGACGTGTTGGTACAGCCTACACTCCCAGCCCTCAGGAGATTAGGCAGGAGGATCATGAGCTTCTAGCCTAGGCTACACTGTGACTTGCTGTCTCAAAAGCAAAAGGTATGGTTATATATATATATACACAAATAATATAAATATGTAATAAATGATACAAATAAATAAATATTTTATATATGTATATATATCATCATACCTGATATATACATATCAGTGAACTCAGAGTACATTTTTAGCACACACAAGGGCCTGGATTCCATCCTCAGCACTGAAAAAAATTTTTTGTTTTGTGTTTTGCTTTGCTATTTTAATGTTGGCAGGCTGGCCTGAAATCTCTAGGTAGCCAAAATGACCTCAAATTCATGACCACCCTCCTACCCTAGCCTGCTGGATGCTAAGATTACAGCCATGAGCCTGGGCTTAAAGAGGACTTAGCACCTACTACTACAGAAATTTGAATGATAAGATAAGAAGTGATTTCTGCAGATGATTAGAATGTTTTTCGCTAATCTTGTGTGTTAGTTTTATAAACATTTAGCAATTACTTTTTCTCTTTTGTTTCTGGTTGACAGTGTCTTACCTGGCTGTCCTTGAGTCTATGATGTCCCTGCTGCTGCCTCCTGAGCACTAGGCTCTCAGGCTTGTACAGTCCTGACCCTCAGTCTTCATTACAAAAATGTGACATCTTAGTTTTTCTAAGACTCCCTTTGTTTAGGGTCACAAAGACCGAGATTTCATCAGGAAATCCAGCCGTCGGAGTAGCTGCATCTCCTCCGTTAAGGCCACCAGCCACAGATGACTCCGAGCTACTGTTTTCTTGGCTACCTGACCCTTGGCGTACATCCCAAAACACAGAATTCATTTGCCTTAAGTTCTTGCTTTTCTCAGCACAATTCCATTTTCACAGAAAATGCCTTCTAAAGGTCTGGAGAGATGGCCCGGTGGGTAAAACACTTACAGGAAGGTCTGGGGCCTGAGTTTAAAGCCCTGGGCTCTACAGAGAAGCCAGGGGTGACGGGGCACACCTGCAAGCTCAGTGCACATACAAAGAGACAGCAGAATTCCTGGATGTGCACAGGCCACCTAGCCTGGCATTCTCAGAAGTGAGCAGCAGAGGGACTTCCTGTCCCAAACAAGGAAGAATGAGGGGAACAAAACACATAGCCCCCAACCTCTGCAAACATACCCGAATTTACACACTTGAGTGCACATGGGAGCATGTGTGTACATGCACACACACAAACAGAAGCAGATAGAGTGCTTTCAAAGGACAGTAATTGTGATGCAGTTGTAAGTTGGGATTGCACGCACACACACACACACACACACACACATTGCGTGTCCTTCTTCCCAGTGCTCATCAGGACTGTAGCTGTGCAAGAGCTCGATTAGCTTTGCTTGCACTAACTCTTCTACCTGTTTGTTCTTATAGCCTCTTCCTTTTCCTCTTTCTTCTCTTGTCCCTTCCTTCTCTATTAATGGGGAACATGGACCAGTATACAGGAGAGTTCCAGAAGCCTGGAAACTGGCCCACCCTCACCAAAACCCCTGAGGAGAAGTCTGCAAAGGAGTTTCTAGATTTCCTCACTTCCAAGAGGGAGACCCAGAAAGAAGCTGTCCTTCTGCTCTGGATTCGTCTTGTCTATATGCAGCCACACCTTGCCACTGGTAGCAAACTCTGAACAGTCAAAGGAAAATAGAAAAACAGATCCACAGCGACGCTCTTCTCAAATAACAATAATAATAAAAAAAAACATTTATTAGCATTATTATGTGTGTGATGGGGGAACACTTGTCATGGTGATTGTACAGTGGTCAGAGCGATCCGGGAGCACTTCATGGTGCTCATACAGTAGTGATGGGGAGCACTCTGTGGTGCTTATACAGTGGTCAGAAGACAGCTTTGTGGAGTCGGTTCTCTCCTTCCGCCCTTGCTGGCTTCCAGGCACTGAACTCAGAGGCGTACAGCAAATGCCTTAAGAGCCGAGGCACTTGGCCGCCCCTGCACCTCCAGAGAGCCCGCACCACCTCAGACTGGCCACGGAAGAGATGGTAATTTCCCCGAGTCCATTTGAAGCTAGAGATTGAAGGTGAGGGATCCCCACAGCGGACAGTGCTCTTTGAGATGATTGTGGCTGTTTTAAGGTTCGGGACCTGGCAGGACAGTCATCGGGAGACGGGCTCTGAGGCTGACAGGCTGGCTCTCCTACTGGTACAAGTGCTTGAATCTGCTGAGCTAGGAAGAGGCTGAGTTCCCTCCATCGTGGCTTCCCCATTTAACCACATCCTCTGAAGCTGCAATAAGCCCTCCCTCTCTTACATTGCCTCTGTCTGCCATCTGTTCACAGTGACCAGAAACAAACAAACAAAAACCCAATACAAAAAATCGGCACTGAAAAGTCAAACCTGACCAGTTTGGTTCGTAGCCTTTTGACCCTGGCTTGCAGGAGTGTGGAAGGATTTAGAGATGTGGGCTAGAGAAGACCTGAAGTGCTCCAGCAGAGCGTAGTGGGCAGCTCTGGTGGGGGCCTGGCAACCCAGAAGCAGACAAAAACGTGGGCCACCGAGGCTGGCTCATGAAGGCTTAGATGGGGATTGGACCGGAGGCCATTAATGTCCCATTCAGGCACAGAAGGTGGCTGTGCCCACGAGGCTGCATTAGAGAATAATGGGCCAATTAAAGCAGCAGAGGAAACTTCCAGACAGAATAACGTCCAGATTGCTTACTACTCAGTGCTTTTAGGCCAAGTTTACCAGGAAGCGGGGAAGGAGGGAGGGCGAAGTTTTGTTTTTAAATGAGAATGGTGTCCTGGGAGGAAATGTGAACTTGCATAAAGTTGTGGAAAGGGCGGGGCAAACAAGGACAAAGGCGGTGCCGTAGCGGAAGATGTAGCATTAGTGGAAACTGAGAGCTTCGCACCGGGGTGATAGCAAAGGTTCACTGGAGGCAAAACCCCCGTCTATCCCGGGTTCCAGGACATAAAACAGCAACTTCATCTAAAAAAAAAAACAAACAGCAACAAAAAAAAAAAACCCACAAAAAACCAAAAAAACCCTTCATCTGAGCATTGGGTGCTGCAGTAGGGGTTCCCCGCCTGAGCAGGGCTACCTCGGGGGAATGTTTGTCGCAGCTCATTCTCAAAGGCCGGAGCTGCAGCTGTAGCGCATGGGGCTCAGGCTTCGTCCTAGGGTGACAACAGAGAGCAGAGGTTGGCACTGTCTAGGACATCCTGGAATCGCAAGCACGCATAATGCAAGAGTTATGAGGACATGGATGGTTCCACCAAGAGACCAGAAAACAACCTGTAAGGCTGGAAGATGTGTCAGGGGAAACCACACAGCGAGACCAATGCTGGAGATGCCAAGATCATGAGAAATTGCCAGCATGGACACTGAGTAGAGATAGCCCAAGAAAGAGGCTACGTGGGCAGCAGCCTGTAGAGGTGGGGCTCCCCCAAGACCAGTTTAACCCAGATGATGCCACCGTAGACCAGACACTGGTGTGGAGTGTGCCCTACACAGGGTTGGTCTTGCTTCCGTCTGACCTTTGCTTCTGTCACTCTCTCTCTCTGCTAGAGAATAAGACGGTTTACCGTTGTGTGAAGGTGCCATTGTGTGTTGATTGTATACAAATTGGTTTTGGATTTTTTTTTCCATCAGCTCATAGATAAAGGATCAATTTGAGTCTCCAAAGAGGCCTCTGATTTTTTTTTACCATGATAAGCTTAAGATGGAGGGGAGTTTTGAAGGTGTGTGGAAGCAGCTTGCATTGTGAGATGACCTTGAACCTATAGAGGTTAAGGATGAAATGTTTTGGTTTGAGTGCAACATGCCCCCACAGGCTCATGCATTTGAGCACCTTGAGGGAGGTTTTGGAACCTTTAGAAGACAAAGCTGCTGGTGGTTCACTGCAGGGCAGGGGGAGCATTGGGTGGAGTTTGAAGCCTTACAGAAGCCATGAGCAAGAAGCTTCGGAGGCAATATACAGTCAAATAGCTCCTGCAGGGGGCCTGTTCTCTGGGTTTCTGTTTCATTTACTCTTGATGGAACACAGGGAGGCCTCAGAATAGCTGCCCTCTAAAAGGCTGATTTTTGAGAGGCCAAAATTGCCCATTTTCAAAATTCTATGAAGCCCGAATCTTCTCTTGTTAGTCTTTTTTAAAAAATAGAATATAGAATTATTAAAGTAATTTTTATTCATGTAAACACCAGAACCTGACTTTGTAGTGTGCCCCAGAAATCTCCAAAACAAATAATTTTCACTTCAACATCATATAGTCTACCCTTTTTTCCTCCTCACGTCTCCTCCAAGAGAGATTATGACTGATTATGTAAGACACAGTCTTTAAAGAGTATATTAATAAGAATGTGGTGTCCTCAGAGAGAAAGTTTCTTCTGTTTCAAGGTACATTCTGTGGCTTGGGGAAACTGTGAAAAATTCTGAATTAATTTAGGTGAAGCTATATCTCTGGGTTTCCAATAAATGGAATTTTTCCCCCCTGTGGAGAGCTGGCTGTGTGACTCACAGCTTTTAGCCCCTAAAGGAAATAGTTGGAAATGGTCTCTGGTGAGTCATTCTGTATTTGGACAGTATGTTCCCCCAGAACACGAAGGTAAGTGCCAGGTAAGTAGGAAGCTCTAACTTTTAGTGCAGTTTCCTGAGAAAGAGGCAGAAACAGAGACAGACCGAGGAAAGGAACAGAGGCACGAGAGACAGGGAAGAGGCACAGAGAAGAGAGAAAGATTCTTGAAGTGAAATCAAGGCAGGAAGTGCAAACCTCTATGAGGCCTCATGGTTTGAATGCATAGCTATTGATTTCTCTCCTAAGAACCCATGTGGTACACTAGACAGAAAAGTCCTGGGTACACTAGACAGAAAAGGGCACGCTGTCTAGTCTCAAGGAATTCCTGGTTAAATCACAGTTCGTATCAAAATCAGTTGCAATGCAAATGAGGTTTTCATAACAGTTCCCAATGGCAAGGGAGACAGACTGGGCACTGCCCAGCCCATTCAGGGCAACTCGGGAAGACTTACAGAGGCAACGCCTCTAGACCAAAGACCTGGGTATTGACAAGTGTTTGCAGAACTTATGTGAGGAAGAGCATTGAAGCTAAAGGGAGCAGCAGCAGCCAAAGAGGAGCTGTGTTAGGAAGGGGGCGGGGCAGGCACTGTACCAAGTGATTCTCTGGAGCTTTTAACACAGCGTCTGGGGCCGACAGTTAAGTTCTCAAGGGTGTTTTTATAAAGGGATTATGGAGTTAGGACCATACTTACAATTTATGGGTAACACAAGAGCTTTGTATAGTTGTAAATGAGAGCAAACCATAACAATGTTTGCATTTTCAAAGACACAGCCCACTCTGGGGATAGAATTAAACATGGATTGCTAGAAGCTAAGTGGGGGTGGGGGGGCTGTAGAATGGCTCAGGGAGGAAACCCATCAGGAAACCCAAGTTTCATCCCCAGGACGAAATGGTTGAAGGAGAGAACCACCTGCCACAAGCTAGCCTCTCACCTCCATGTGTACGTGTTGGTGTGTAAAACTTGAGTGTGCGCACGTGTGTGTGTGTGTGTGTGTGTGTGTGTGTACACACACATACTCGTGCAACAAGAAAAAGAGGTAGTGGATCCTTTAAGTATGTCTGAACTGTGGGGTAGGCAGTCAAGGTTTTGGAGTGAAGGAGCATAGTTTTTAAATTATCCAGAAAAAACTAAACCAAAACAAAACAAAAAAACCAACAGCATCAGTAGACCATGCTCAGGTCCATTGGCAAATGTCCTTTTAAAGTGCACCATCCTTGGAGCATTCTTCTCTCTTCCCACCACATCCCACACATTAGCCCCACAGTGTTCCTGGTCCCCCTCTCCTTCACTGGCTGCTGGCTCCTTTGCCTTTTCCTACACACTAGCTATTAGAGTACACTTGGGTATTGCAGGATATTTGATCACATTGTGAACCCCGAGATTGTTATTTACTGGAAAAACCTTTTTCTAGTTGTGGTGTGTCTCAGCCCTAGCACACACTTTTAATCCAAAAGCTTTCTGCTTGAATGTTTAAAACAGGATAGAGTTTAATGAGGTCAACCATAGGTCAAGAGGTGGAGTAAACAACTAGTTGACAGAGAACATAGGGGAAAAAACCATAGAGGCTAAGAGGAAGCCAGGAGAATGGCTAGAGAGACACACAGGAAGTAGGGGAGGGACATTCAGTTTGAGGGGGTTTTTGAGGAGATGCGGGAAATGAACTTTATTTTGGGATGTCAGCTGAGAAGGAAGGTCAGCTGAGTGCTTTCTCTGCATCTCTGAGCTAGCAGGCTTTCACCCCAGCATCTGATTCCCAAGTCTTTACTGGTGGAATAGAATGAGTGAGATTTTGTTAAAAACAATACTTGGGAGCATGCCAAAGAGGACCTATGGGGGGGGTGGTGGTCAATGTAGCGATGTATCAGAGCGGATATTAAGACTCGAGATCAAGCCTCTGACAAAGGACGAGAGTAATGATAGATCTGGGGGAGGTTGTTGAGAC
>CM053752.1:4684234-4705985 GCA_028658305.1 Pachyuromys duprasi | reverse complement strand
GTGGAGAATGTCTTCCCTCTACCTGAGGAGGAGGCTCTGCCAAGGATGGAGGCCAGGATGCGGGCATAGGAGGTAACGATGAGCACCATGGGACTGAGCAGCACCACAATGGCATCAACAAAGATCAACTTCATGCTGAACTTGGGGTCCCCACAGGAGAGGGCAATCACGATGGGGGCCTCACAGAAGAAATTTTCTATGTGGTTGTCTTTGCAGAAGGGATTCCTGAACGATATATACTCAAGAAAGATGCCATTGACCATCCCAAAGATCCAGGAAGAACACACCAGCCGGACACACACTTGATGGCTCATGATCTGGGCATAGTTCAGTGGGTGGCAGATTGCAACATAACGGTCATAGGCCATAAAAGCCAAGAGGATGCACTCAGCCACACCCACAAAGAAGACCAGATACATCTGGGTCATGCAGGAGACAAAGGAGACAGTGTGGTTCTTGGTCACCAGATGGACCAACATCTGTGGGATGGTGGTGGTGATGAAGCAGATGTCCAGGAAAGACAGGTGTCCAAGGAAGAAGTACATGGGGCTGTTGAGTCTGGGGTCAGTCCAGGTGATGAAGATGATGAGGCCGTTCATGGCCATGGCGAGGCTGTAGAGCGCCAAGAACAGGGTGAAGAGCAATGCCCGAGTGGAAGGGGAACTCTGCTCAAAGCCCACGAGGATGAACTCGGTCACTGTGCTGCTGTTCCCGGGGTCTGCTGCCCGGGGCCTGTTTGAGGAGGAGGCAGGAGAAGCACAAAGCACACATTTGTATGGAAGGTTAGATGTCACTGGGACCTAGAACCCGGGTGACAGTGAAGCTTTGGAACTTAGCTCTCACTGGTAAATCTCTGTATAGTGGCATAGTTGTAAAAATGCCACAGGCTTTACACAGGGAGTGACGGTTCCCCTTTACTCTCGATTGTTTGGCTGCTCTATGAAGTAGTGTGTGTGTGTGTGTGTGTTTTTCCAGGACCTTCAACATCAAAGGACTACTTATGGCTGGATGCATTCAGAGGGGAGCGAATAAAAGATCTACATGTAAGACTCATGTCAGATGAGGAAAGTTTTAAGAAACTGAGGAATGTAGGCGGATGGAAGGTGGTGGTGGTTGGCAGAAAGAGGGTCACTGTAGGACCCACCCGAGAGGTATCTGAAAGTGTGCCTTCTTCCTTCCTCCCTTCCTCCTTTCCTTCCCCTCTTCCTCCTTTTTTCTTTTCCTCTTTCCTTGCCTTTTTTCTACCTTTCACTTTTCCTTTTCTGAGACCAAGTCTCAGGCAGCACCAGCTGGTCTTGAGCTCACTGTGCTGCCAAGGACGGCATTCACTTCTGCCTGCAGCTCCCGAGGACTGTAATCACAGGCAGATGCCATTACAAGCTGCACAAAGGTGGTATTTTCCAGAAGAGAACAATGTTCAGTCTTTTTGTACCTAATTGGAGGTGCTGAATGGGTTGGAATTTGGGGGGAAGCTAAGCAGGGTGGTCTCCGCGGAACTTACAGGTTTCTGGGTGCAGTCTTGTCTAGAGCTCTACTGTAATGCACCTTTTCTCAGACACACTCCTGGTACTTGTTGCTATTACACATATGACCACATTGTACGTGCTGGGGAAGCGCGTACAGCGCTTGCATTTTTTTTTTAAATCAGGAAACACCTTTCCCTCAGCGGTTGGAATTTACCCACCATTGGGTGGAAATAATTCAGCCATGTTTGTGAGGAGGAATCTGTGAGCAGGCCACATACATCCCAGCCCTTTTTCCTCTGTGAGTAAATGGTGTTCACAGTATATCTTCAGGAACTTACCTCTTATTACGGTAACTTTCAGGAAGTCCCTATGTTTTTTTTTTTTAATTTTAACATTTTATTTTATATTAATCACAGGTTATATACTTTCTATCCCAGCCGTAGCCCCTCCCCCATTCCCTCCCTATCCCACCCTTCCCTCCCTCATCTCCTCCCTGCCCCTTACCAAGTCCACTGATAAGGGAGGACCTCCTCCCCTTCCATCTAACTCTAGCTTATCAGGTCTCTTCAGGAATGGCTGCAGTGTCCTCTTCTGTGGCCTAGCAAGGCTGCTCCTCCCTCGGGGAGAAGGGAGGGAGGGGTCGAAGAGCCAACCATTGAGTTCATGTCCAAAATAGTCCCTGTTCCCCTTACTGGTGTACCCACTTGGGTATTGAGCTACCATTTGCTACATACAAGCAGGGGTTCTAGGTTATTACCATACTTGGTCCTTGGTTGGAGAGACAGTCTCATAAAAGACCCCTGTGCCCTGATATATTTGGTCCTTGCAGAGCTCCTGTCCTCTCCAGGTCATACTAACTCCCCATTCTTTCATGTGATTCCCTGCATTCTGCCAAAGAGTTGGTTATGTTTCTTTTTTTTTAATGTAATTTATTTATTTTTATATCAAGCACAGGTTAGGTACTTTGCATCCCAGGCATAACCCCCTCCCTCATTCCCTCTCACTCTCCCCATCCCTCCCTCATCTCCTCCCTGTCCCCTCCAAGTCCACCGACAGGGGAGGACCTCCTCCTCTTCCATCCAACCCCAGATCATCTTGTCTCCTCAGGGCTGGCTACAACGTTCTCCCCTGGGATCTAGCCAGGCTGTTACTCCCTGGCGTGTATGGGGGAGGGTCAAAGAGCCAGCCATTGATTCATGACTGAAACAGTCCCTGTTCCCCTTACTAGGGTCTTCAGTTGGACACCGAGCTACCATGGGGCCACATCTGAGCGGGGGTTCTAGGCCATATCCATATATGGTCCTTGGTTGGAGAAACTGTCTCATATAAGGCCTCTGTGCCCTGCTCAGTTTGGTCTTTGTGGAATTCTTGTTCTCCCCAAGTCTTACTAATTTCCCCTATTTTTATTATTATTTCCCACCCTCTGCCGAAGGCTTGGTTGTGAGTAGGAAGTCCCTATGTTAATGTCATATCTGTTGTACTTTTCATCTTGTATGGAGTTAGCCTGTCTCTGATGCTTGCAAGAGGCCAGCATATCCCTGCTTAACTTTTTTTCTCTGCACCAATTTTTCTATTTTCTTTTTTGTACATTCTTAGCCTTCTCTGTGAGCCCTTTGTTCCCTTTGCCCATCTCTTTTTTTACTCCACAAAGTACTAGATTTCCTTTAAGTGAGAGTTCTTGGTTGATTGAGGCATGGGCTGGGCCTTCTCCTATCATCTACACACTGGAAGGTTCTGGTATCTAGGATTACTCTGGTCCAGAAAGGTTAGGGAAGGTAGAGGACATAGTTTAATATGTGCCCACAATCCTTCACTCAGCAGACATGTGGAGACCAAGCTTGTGTTTGGACAATGTGAGTCAGCAGTGAGCTAGAAACCACAGAATTCTTAGAGAGTTCCTGTAGTTCACTGAGCAGACAATACTATTCTGTGCCGGCCAACATCCAGGGCCTTGTGAGGTACCTTTAGCAGCTGTGCAGTCAGGCGTCTGTGAACACACATGGGGTTGTGTAAAGCACACCACACCTACCTCATCCCGTGGCTCTGGTGCTCACACTGTCACTGAATCGCTGTCCCCATTAACCAGAGATGGCACGGTGTTTGGGGAAGAGCTGCTCCAGAGAGGGTTGGTCTGAGCTGGCGGGCCACTCTGGAAGACAGTGGTGTCTGGTGAGAATTTTGTTCTTGGACATTTTTTTGACATCTATACTTTACAGACAGAAACAATGTTGCCACATTGCATGTGCACAGCACCTTACAGTGTGGGTGAGACTATCTGCCCCTTGTTGCACTTGGTATTTTAACTCTTATCTTTTCACTGGCCTTTCAGATTGTATGTTTTGATCTTCTTGCCTCTTTAAAAATTTTGTGCCCATGCTTGACTTAAAAATGCCATGCTCTACAAGAACACATCAAAGATATCATCCACCATGACCAAGTAGGCTTCATCCCAGGTATGCAGGGGTGGTTCAATATATGGAAATCCATCAATGTGATCCACCATATTAACAAACTGAAAGAAAAAACCACATGATAATCTCCTTAGATGCTGAAAAAGCATTTGACAAAATCCAACATTCGTTCATGTTTAAATTATTGGAGAGATCAGGGATAGAAGGCACATACCTAAACATAGTAAAGGCAATATACAGCAAGCCTATAGCCAACATCAAACTAAATGGAGAGAAACTTAAAGCAATCCCACTGAAATCAGGGACAAGTCAAGGCTGCCCACTCTCTCCATATCTCTTCAACATAGTTCTTGAAGTCCTTGCTAGAGCAGTAAGACAAGTAAAGGAGATCAAGGGGATACAAATCAGAAAGGAAGAAGTCAAAGTCTATTTGCAGATGATATGATAGTATACATGAGTGACCCCCCAAATTCTATCAGGGAACTCCTACAGCTGATAAACACCTTCAGCAAAGTGGCTGGATACAAAATTAACTAAAAAATATCAGTAGCTCTCCTGTATACAAAAGACAAAAGGGCTGAGAAAGGAACAACACCCTTCACAATATCCACAAAAGACATAAAGTACCTTGGTGTGACCCTAACCAAGCAAGTCAAAAACTTGTATGAAAAAAATTTCAAGTCTCTGAAGAAAGAATTAGAAGAAGATATCAGAAGATGGAAAGACCTCCCATTCTCATGGCGTGGCAGGATTAACATAGTAAAAATGGCCATCTTACCAAAAGCAATCTACAGATTCAATGCAATTCCCATCAAATTACCAACACAATTCTTTACAGACATCGAAAGAAAAATTCTCAACTTCATATGGAATAACAAGAAACCCAGAATTGCTAAAACAATCCTCTATAATAAAAGATCTCAAGCTGTACTATAGAGCAACAGTAATAAAAACTGCATGGCAGTGGCATCGAAACAGAATAGTGGGTCAATGGAACGGAATAGAAGACCCAGAAATAAACCCACATACTTACAGATACCTGATTTTTGACAAAGATGTCAAAACCATACAATGGAAAAAAGACAGCATCTTCAACAAATGGTGCTGGTCTAACTGAATGTCTACATGTAGAAAAATGCAAATAGATCCATACTTAGACCCTGTACAAAACTAAAGTCCAAGTGGATCAAAGACCTCAACATAAAACCAGACACATTAAATCGGTTAGAAGAAAAAGTGGGGAAGAGCCTCGAACTCATTGGCAAAGGAGACAACTTCCTGAACAGAACACCAACAGTACAGGCTCTAAGAGCAACAATCAATAAATGGGACCTCATGAAACTGAAAACCTTCTGTAAATTAGCAAAGGACACTGTTGTCAGAACAAAATGACAGCCTACAGATTGGGAAAGGATCTTCACCAACCCTATATCTAACGGAGGGCTAATATCCAGTATATATAAAGAACTAAAGAAGTTGAAAAGCAACAAATTAGGTAATCCAATTAAAAATGGGGAACAGAGCTAAACAGAATTCTCGATAGAAGAATATTGAATGGCAGAGAAACACTTAAAGAAATGCTCAACATCATTAGCCATCAGGGAGATGCAAATCAAAACGACCCTGAGATTTCACTTTACACCCATCAGAATGGCCAAGATCAAAAACTCAAGTGACAACACATGCTGGAGAGGATGTGGAGAAAGGGGAACCCTCCTCCACTGCTGGTGGGAATGTAAACTTGTACAACCACTCTGGAAGTCAATCTGGCATTTTCTCAGACAATTAGGAATAGCACTTCCTCAAGAGCCAGCTATACCACTCCTAGGCATATATCCAAAAGAGGCTCAAGTACACAACAAGGACATTTGTTCAACCATGTTTGTAGCAGCTTTATTTGTAATATCCAGAAATTAGAAACAACCCAGATGCCCCTCAACTGAGGAATGGATACAGAAATTGTGGTACATCTACACAATGGAATATTACTCAGCAATAAAAAACAAGGAAATCATGAAATTTGCAGGTAAATGGTGGGAACTGGAAAAGATCATCCTGAGTGAGCTATCCCAGAAGCAGAAAGACGCACACGGTATATACTCACTCATATGGACATATAAATAGGATGAACCTACTAAAATCTGTACACCTAAAGAAACTAATCAAGAGGGAGAACTCTGGCTAAAATGCTCAATTCCCATTCAGAAAGGCAAAGAGGATGGACATCAGAAGAAGGAGAAAACAGGGAACAAGGTAGGAGCCTGCCACAGAGGGCCTCTGAAAGGCTCTGCCCTACAGACTATCAAAGCAGATGCAGAGACTTATGGCCAACTGTTGGGCAGAATGCAGGGAATCTTATGAAAGAAGTGGGAAATAGTAAGATCTGGAGAGAACAGGAGCTCCACAAGGAGAGCAACAGAACCAAAAAAAAAAAAAAATCTGGGCCCAAGGGTCTTTCCTGAGACTGATACTCCAACCAAGTTCCATGTATGGAGATAACCTAGAACCCTGGCACAGATGTAGCCCATGGTAGGTCAGTGTCCAAGTGGGTTCCATAGTAATGGGAACAGGGACTGCCCCTGACATGAACTGATTGGCCTGCTCTTTGATCACCTCACCCTGAGGGGGGGGCAGCCTTACCAGGCCACAGAAGAAGACAGTGCAGCCATTCCTGATGAGAGCTGATAGACTAGGATCAGAAGGAAGGAAAAGAAGACCTCCCCTATCAGTGGACTTTGGGAGGGACATGCATGCAGAAGAGGGAAGAAGGGAAGGATTGGGAGGAGAGGAGGGGGGAACTACAGGGGAGATACAAAGTGAATAAAGTGTAATTAATAAAAAATTAAAAATAAAAAAATGCCATGCTCTTTTGTTAACTTAAGAAATACAAGAAAAAGAAAACGTTGATTCTCTAGTTTTAGATAAACATATAGTATTCTATTGAGAAAACAAAAAATATCTTCATTCTCAAAAATATTACTTCTGACAAAAATGTCTTTAAAATGCACTGCAGTGGGGTCTGGAGAGGGGTTTTGTGGGTAAGAGCACTGGCTGCTCCTCCAGAGGATCCGGGTTCACTTCCCAGCACCCACACGGCAGCTCACAACTGTCTGTGACTCCAGATTCAGGGGATCTGACGCCCTCACACAGACATACATGCAGGCAAAACACCAAAGCACATAAAACAAAAATAAATAAACCGTTTAAAATATGTTTAAAAATAATATAATCCTTTCTTCTTTTCTTCTTCTTTATACTTTATTTGCTTTGTTTCCCAATTGTAGCCCTTCCTTATCTCCTCCCAGTCTCACCCTACTTCCCTCTTCCTCCCCTATCCTTCTTCCCTAGTCCACTGATAGGGGAAGTCCTCCTGAAAAGCTTCTGTAAAGCAAAGGACTTGGTCAACAAAACAAAACCACAGCCTACAGACTGGGAAAAGATCTTCACGAACCCCACATCTGACAGAGGGCTAATATCCAGAATATATAAAGAATGCAGGAAATTAAACACAAACTAAAGAATTCAATTAAAATATGGGGTGCAGAGATAAACAGAGAATTCTCAACAGAGGAATATAGAATAGTGGAGAAACACTTAGAGAAATGCCAACATCCTTAATCATCAGGGAGATGCAAATCAAAGCGACCCAGAGATTTCACCTTACACCCATCAGAATGGCTAAGATCAAAAACTCAAGTGACAACAGATGCTGGAGAGGATGTGGAGAAAGGGGAACCCTCCTCCATTGCTGGTGGGAATTTAAACTTGCACAACCATTTTGGAAATCAATCTGGTGCTTTCTTAGAAAGCTGGGAATAATGCTACCTCAAGACTCAGCAATACTAGTCCTGGGCATATATCCAAAAGATGCTCAATAATAAAATTCTTAAAATATTAAAATAAATTTATTTTTTAATGTGTATGAATGTTTGTATACATATACTTCTTTCATGCATGGTCCCTGCAAAGTCCAGAAGAGCCTAATCAGATCCCCTGGAACTGGAATTATAGATGGTTATGAGCCACCATGTGGCTGCTGGGAACTGAACCTGGGTCTGCTGAAAGAGCAGCCAGTGCTATTTACCACTGAGCTATTTCTCCAGGCCTAAAATAAATCTTAGAAATAAGAACTAAATGGTAGAAGTTATTACATCCTCTGCAACTATTCATAAGCTGTGAAGTACATTTACAATGGTCTTAAATAATAGCTATGGTGATATCAACATACATCTCTTTCTAAATGCTATTTCTGCGTACACTGACACACACACTTGTGGGATTTCTTTGTTAAACCAGAAGAACATCATAATTGTCCTCTGCAGACTACACAGAGAAAATGCACCATTCACAATTGTATTGATTCCCTATTCAAAGGCCAGAGGATCTGTGATCTCTTAAATTAGCAACACTTTTCAAAGTAGTCCATATGTATCATGCTGTCTGAGCCTGTATTTTGTTAATGTCCTCTAACGAGGCAATTTAATCTCATTGAAAACTTGCTGATAAGTTATATTGGACAATGAAGCTGCACATGGTTTGGCAGTAGAAAAAGGACAAAACACATTTTCTGTGGGTGTAGTGTAATCATAGTTGACTTAACCGACCCAGGTTTTGTTCTGAGCATTTCAGAACCATCTGCAAGTAAAGCAGGGACTTCCGAAATGTCCAAGATCTCTGGAGAGCAGTGATTTGTACTGGGGCATCAGCCCTGGGAGGGTGAAAGCTGGTCAGCCATAGACATAACAAGGTAGATGGACACAATGGTAGACACTGTTAAGTGCAGAAAGAGAAATGGGGAGGAGAGATGCTTCTGCATTTTTGCTATTTCCTTCCACACGAAGGGTATCATCTGATTTTCTTTACACTGTCACAGAGGACAGGAAATGGCTACCTGAGCTTTTTTTTAACCTGTCACTTCTGTTCTCTAGGGTGGGCTCTGCCCCTGTTGCCGTCTGGTGCTGCAGTGGCTGGGAAAGGAGTCTATCCAAGAGCAGGCTTCAGCACACACAAGTCCACGTAGGTTTGTCGTTGTTGTTATTGTTAATAAGTATTGTATTGACCACTCTATCTGCTGACTCTTCCCCGCCCCTCCCCCTTTTCTCCAGCTCATTCAAGACCAGGTGAAAGTGCAGTAAGTACTTACTGGACCTGTCAAAGTCCCAAGTTGTTATCCCATATATAAAGACACAGTATAAACAATGGGATACAACAGAGTTTGGGCTGTAATGACAAGCATCTCTAAGCTAATTACAATATGTGGCAGATCCCCAAAAGGAAAAGAATTCTGAATCTTCCATATTCTGAATTATGAAAGCACAGGGATGGAGAGCTAAAGAAGGTATCCATCCATGACACAGGAGCACACAGAACACGGTGTGATGCTGCAGACCAGACCCAGCCTGAAGCTGGGTACACACATGAAACACATTACACTGAACACATGCATGCACACCACACACACACACACACACACACACACACACACAGAAATCAGTATAATCAGATCAAAAGTAGGTAAAAGATTTGAATAGACATTTCTCAAGAAAAGAAAGATATATTGTCAACAGGCAAATGAAAAAAAGTTCAAGCCTATTAATGATCAGGGAATCAGACTATGACTTCAGGGACCTATGACTCCCATCAGCTAAGATGGTATTGTAAAAGAAGGCAAAGGGGCTGGTGTGAAGGCTCAATAGCAAGAGTGTGAACTGCTTTTGCAATGGACTGAAGTGTGGTTCCCAGCCCCAACACAGGGTGGGCCACAACCACCTGTAACTCAGCTCGGGAGCTCTGACATCTTCCTCTGGTCTCTGTGGGCACTGCACTCATGTGCAAAGATATCCTCATAGACAAAAATACTCATAACTACATATAATAATGCAATCAGGACTAGAGAGACAGCTAAGCTGCTAAGAATGTGCACGGTCCTCCCAGAGGATGAGTTTGGCTCCCAGCACTTCTGGCAGCTCCCAGCTGCCTGTAACTCCAGCTTTAGCTCCAGCAAATCTGATGCCCTCTCCTGGCTTCCAAGGCTCTGTGCTCACTCACACGCATGTGTACATACACAAACACAATTAAAAATAAAAACAAAATTTTTACAAATAAAATCTTAAACAAAGATCTGAAAGTTAAGCATTGGCCAGGATATAGAGGAAAAGGACCTTTTTTGCACACTGTTGGTGGGAATATGAGTTCAACTGTTATATTAGACATTATGGGGGTTCCAAAAGAAATTTAAGATATATGTATCATTTGATGCGACATAGTCAAAGGAAATTAAATAATCATGTTGGAGACACCTCTTTACTGCAGTGTTCAGTGTAGCGTTGTTTACGATCATTAAGATGAAGATTTAATGATCACACCCATCACAAGCAGCACACAGTTTTTAAAAGGTGGTATTTACTAATGAAATAAAGGGCAATCTTAAAACATTAGGGCATCCTTTCATTTTGGATTACAAGGATTAAACTTAAAGAATATCCTCGTAAGAAAAGTCAATACAGAGACTCTTTCATTCATACCACATGATATCACTGTATGTGGAGTCTAACACTGTCAGAGTCGTGGAGAGCAGAGAGGCAGGGCAAAGGCAGGGACTGCTCTAAGGTCATAGTCATAGGAAATAAACTCATGAAATCTATTCTACATCATGGTAGCTACATTTAATAATTACATACCATACACTTGAAAACTGCTCAGTAAATATTTTTTTAACTCTCATCACCTCACACAGAGATAATTTTATGAGGCGAGCAATATGTCAATTGGCTTAATTTAGCCCTTTTTCTACAATATTTGCATATATGAACACATAAAGGTGCACCGAGGATGAAATTCAGCAGGAGGAAACTTGCCTACGAGGTGCAAAGCCCTGGTTCCAATCTCAAGAAGTTCAGGAGCACACAAACCAGTAGAAGAACCGCGCCTTTTGTTCTGAGGCAGGCCCTCACGTAGCTCCAGCTGTCCTGCAGCTCACTGTGTAGACCAGGCTGGCCCAGAACTTGGAAAGCTCCACCTGCGTCTGCCTCCCCATTAAAAGTGTGTGCCCACACCTGACCAAGAAATACCGTCTTTGGCACCACATATATGTGGAACATTTATTTGCAAATGAAAAAAAGTTTTTCTTATTTTGAGTCATATTTGAAGCACAAAGTGAAATGACATCGCTACCTCAAGCTAAGTGCCTTACAAGAGAGTTATTTTCCTTGAGTATATAATCTTTCCCCATATGGAATCATTTAAAAATGACCTATAAAGCTAATGTTTACATTTAAAAATAAAATGCATTAATGTTAATGTATCAAAAAGCAACACACCCACTTTCAGCTCATTCCAGGTAGAGGCAGGGAGCTTTGGTTCAGTTTAGGCATGTCTGAAATTAAACTCTAAGCATGAGCTACAGGCTGTCTTAAGCTTTTCTCCTAGGACATGAGAATTCACGCAAGGCAGAGAATTAGTTTTGATTTAGTCTCCTCTCGTCTTCCCATGGCCTCACTTCATACATCCAAGGACTGCTTCCAAGACTACCAATCAAGCTCTAGTTGTTCTAGAAACTGAGAGAGGGGAGGTTTCCACCCACCTTTCCCAGTCTCCCCTAATGTTTCCTGCTTCTTATTCTCAGGGAGATCTCCTCACCTAACTTGTTTCTTTAATGTTACAAGTACCCTTTCTTCTTAGCTATCTCCCATAGACATCGCAAACACTAGCCCCTACCCTATCCCCATCCCCAAAAGTCCCCAGCAGATTGTGGAAGGCATGTTCTTTACCACAGTCTTTGAAAGAGAAGCATCCATGAGATACTTCCTAGCCTCCCTTTCCGCAGGGAAGAAGGAGGAAAAAAATAAAAAACACCAAGTAAGTAGAAAATACCAAGATGTACAGGCATAAAGACAAAGGCTTAGGAAAAGCAAAAAATGAAAGAAAGTGATCAGAGAAAGGGGGATTCTCACCAAACAATATAGAAAGAAAGGCTTGGAAAACCAAGGAATTCAATCGACCAAAATATGATAAGCTACGGAAAGTGTGAAAATGAACAGGTCGGTATAGAAGAGGACAGTAGGAGGGATACGGGACCCTCCACTGACAGTGGAGATGTAAATGAGACAAAACCCAACATGGAAGGTCTGATGTACTGGCAGAGAACTAGGCATGCTTGGCTGTTGATATAGAACCAGCAGTAGGGAGCCTGGTTCTCCAAGTTCTAGTAAGAAAGATTGAGCTGGTTTCCCCCCTCCCCCTTTCCAGCCTCCTAAATAGGACTCACTCAGCAAGGCCCAAAGGCTCTCCCTGCCATGTCTTAATGATGTCTTCTCCAGCCAGGAAGGCAGGTGAGCAGGCTGAGATCCTGATGGAAGTATGTAGGGGGAACACAGAGGAAGAAGTGATCCATGAAAGATCCAGGACAGCAGAGACCCTGGTGGACTCCAGAGAGGGAGAGACTGAGCAAGGGGAAGGTTAAGAGTCAAAGCTGTGACCTCTGTCTACGGCCACCTCCCACCTCGTACAGAGCCCTGTGTGATGTGAATGCAGGTGGTCTGAGAAGGCCAGAGAGTGCTTGGCTCTGTGCCGAGGTCAGAGAGAGTTAGCTTCCCAGCGGAGGAGACTTCACTGACCTTGACATACTGCTGAGGACATTGTTTGTGCTGGTATTGGATGCAAAAGAGGAATCCAGAGGTTCAGAGTGAGGGTGAACTGCAGACTGGCTGTGCATTTACAGGGCTAGACATCTGGGCTCCGCTCCCCACTGCCCTCCTTCCTGTCTCTCAGGTGTGTTTGCCTGAGCACGTGAACCCCTGCCCCTTCCCCAGACAGACAGAAGCTGCCAGTAGGTTACCATAGCAGCCGGCTGTAATAAGGCCAGCTACTTGTTCTTGGGGCCTGACCACTCCAAGTGTGTCCCTGAGGGTTAGTTCCACTTGGTCCCTTTCAAGGCTCCCCTGTGAGCCTATGCTCGTGGCAAGTGACCTAGAGAGCCAAACATAATCCCAGGTTTTCTTGAAAAATTTGTGTTCTTCTGTACCTAAGGGACCTGGCAAATACAATCCTTCTATCCTCAGCTTCAAGTCATAGGGCCCCTTATAACTCTTTAAACAGTATTTTTGAGATTATAATAAAATTGTGTAATTTTTCTCTTCCCTTTCCTCCATCTATAATTTCCCATATATCCATCCCTGCTCTCCCTCAAATTCATGCCCCCTTTTCATCAACTGTTATTGCATGAATACACACACACACACACATAAAGAGAGAGAGGGAGTCTCATCCATACAGTGTTACTTGCATGTTTTCAGGGTTGCAGGGTTGATTGATTGTCAGTGGACAACCAACTGGTATGCTCTTCTCCGGGGAGAGCCACCTCTCCTGCTTCTAGCTTTCCTCAGTTGTCTGTTGTTTTTTTGTGTAAAGTTGAAGACTCACGGAGTTTTCCCTGTCCACCCTGTCATGTTCGTCGATGTTATCTGTGTTCAGCTCACATTTTGGCAGCTACGTTGGTGAGACTTCATGGATATTGTTTCTGATGCTGCTAGAAGACACAATCTCACAGAAAAGTCCCTTATCTTCTGGCTCTTGCAAACTTCCTGCCATCTTTTGCATGGTTTCCTGAGTGTGGGAGTTCATCCATTGAGGCTGGGCTCCACAATCTGCATATTGATTGGTTGTGGTTCCCTATACTGTTCTCTATCGGTGGTAAAGAGAAGTTTTCTTGATGAGAGGTAAAGACTGCCCTTGTCTGTGGCTGTAAGGACAGCTCCACAGATTGTCGTTAGCAATTATGGTGCTCTGGTAACTCAGTGGTTGTAGATTCTCTGTTGTGGTCTTTTTCTTGTTGAGCGGATCTTAAGTCCAAGTAGAGAGCAGTTAGTATCACCAAGGTATGCATTCCACTAGAGCACCCCTTAGGGTTATGATACCATGATGGTTGTTGATGTACGTCATAGGTGTCATGGCTGGGTAGGACTGTTGGTTGCCTCCCTCCTTTGGAAGCTTGCATGACAGCTTCTGGCACCATGAAAACTTGTCCTCGGGGAGAGAGCATTCAGGTCAGTTCTAGCTCAGGAACCTCTGGGTCCTAGTTCTGAAGCACATGTTGTTTTCAGCAATAGAGACTAACTCCCACCTCTGGGTGGTGGTGTGTGGTAACCAAGAGCAATAGCAACAGGCTGCATGTTCTTGGGAGTCTCTTAGACATCTCTGGCCAGCAACTTAAAATCTCATGTCTGAGGCTGAGGTTTTTGTTAGGTGGTTTTGGCTCTTGGAGAATGTGCCATCAGCTCAAATGAGAAAAGTTCACTGAAACTATGTATGCATTTTTATGCACCGAATCACATACCTTACAGGATTTTTAATGGTAAATAGTTAATAGTAAGATTTCTTGTGGCTTTTTCAGCCATGCAAATCGCTTTTGTTACTTCCTCCTGTCCCCCTTTATTTACTTCCCTCCTCCCTTACCTAAGGAACCCTCCCTTTTCCTATTTTCCCCATCAGCTCACTTGTATCCTGCTATTGACCTTTACCCTCTTCCTACCTCTGCATTTACCTTCCTCCCTCTCCCTCAGAAGCCCCCTTCCCATTTCCCTGGTCAGACGTACCCTGCTGTCCTCTCTCTATTGTCTCCAGTGCCTCTCTCCTGGCAGTGGTCGCGGTTTGCTTTCCTGGTTTTTGTAGTCACTGCAGGCTATGTATTCACATCTGAAGATTTGGAGCTAGGAGCCTCCAAGAGAGAACATGTGACATTTGTCTTTTGGGGCCTGGGTCTCATCACTCAATATATTCTTTCTAGTTCCATTCATGAACCTGCAAAGTTCATGATTTCATTTTCCTTTACAGCTGAATACTATTCCATAGAGTATATGTAACACATTTTCATTATCTCCTCATGGTTGAACAGCATTTAGGTCATTTCCATTCCCTGTGTGTAGCTGACCTCTGCTACTTTGTGGGTCCTTCCCCCCCCTTTATTCCCCCCTATTTTACCAAGTATCACTAGATAGGAGAGAAAGAAGGGAGGAGAAAGGAGAGAGAGAGAGAGAGAGAATCTCTGAATCTAATTTCTTTCTTCTCGTTTCTTCTTTGCTTGCACCTGGTCTTTGCTACTTTGTGGGGTCTTTTTTCCACCCTTTATCACTAGATAGGAGAGAGAGAAGGGGGGAGGGAGTTATCTCGGAATCTAATTTCTTTGTTCTTGTTTCTTCTTTGAGCATGACTACTAACAAACTGACTCCCACTCCCAAGCAATCAACAACAACCCACCACACCTCTCGGGGCTCTGGCATCTATACATCCTCTGAAAAGTTCCCACAATTCCAGACATCTCACAATTGCAGAAACTACCTGTAGCTGGCAAAACCACGACTCTGCTAACGAGGCAAATTATAGCCAGCTGCTGCAGACATCCAGTGCAGCCCCACATCCCTACATCTGAGATTAAAATGAAAACATATATTTCTGTGGTTTTTAAAGAAGCCAAAATTCCAGAATGGCACTACACCTATCTATTATGAAGGGAGCAGCAATGAATGTGGCCGAGTAATTATCTGCTGGCATATGCCCAGGATTGATAGAGTTGGGTCATTTGGTAGATTTGTTTTTAGCTGTTTGAGAATTCTCCACACTGATTTCCAGAGCGGCAGCACCAGTTTGCAATCCACCAGCAATGAATGAGGGTCTCCTCCCACCGCATACTCGCTGGCATTTGTTGCCTGTTGTTTTGTTGATTTTTGCCATTCTGATTTGAGTAAGATGAAATCTCAAAGTTTGATTTTTATTTCTCTAATTGCTAGGGATGATAAGAATTTTTTGAGATATTTTCTTAGCCATTTTTTTTTCTTCTTTTGAGAACTCTCTATTGAGGAATCAGGCTCAGTTTTTATATTATTTTATTTATGTATTTTTTTATTGAGTCGCTTTTTTTTTACTCTGTTTTTTGGGCTCTTTGTATATTCTGGATACTAATACTCTGTCAGATGGACATCTGGGGAAGATCCTCTTCCATTCTGTGACCTTCATCTTCACTCGATTGCTTGTTTCTTTCACTGTGCAGAAGCTTTTTAGTTTTCTGAAATCCCCTTTGTCAATTGTCCGTAGTTCTCAAATGGAGTTCTGTTCAGGAAGTGCCTCCCTGCACCTGTAGCATATAGGCACTACCTATGTTTCTTTAAAGAAAAAGTTTATTCTTCTCTCATACAGTACATCCTAACTGCAGGTTCCCCTCCCTTCTCTCCCTCTAGCCTCTCCCCCTCACCTCCTCTTTCCCCCAGATCAACTCCCCCATCACTCCCCTCAGAAAAGAGCTGGCCTTCCAGGGACATCAACCGAATATAGCATAATGAGCTACAATAAGACCAGGAAGATATTCTCACATCAAGGTTGGGTGAGGCAACCCAGTAGGAGGAAAAGGGTCCCAGCATCAGGCAAAAGAGTCAGAGACAGCCCCCACTCTCACTATTGGTAGTACCACAAAAACACTGAGCTACCATAACATACACAGATGAACTATGTCACACCTATAGACGCTCATCTCTCTGAGCCTACTTGAGTCCCAGTCAGTTGGTGCTGTGGGTGTGTTCTTTTGGTGTCCTTGATCCCTCGGCTCCTCCAATCCTCCCTCCTCCACACACCTAGCATCTGGCTGTGGGCTCTGCTTCTCCTCCCACCAGCTGCTGGATGAAGCTTCTCTGGTCTCTCTGATGATGATTATGCTAGGCTCTGGTCCCTGCATATCAGTTTTGTCTTTTTGGGTCTGGGCTACCTCATTCGCGATGATTTTCTTTTTCTGGTCTGCCTATGTTTTCTTGTAGCAGTTTTAATGCCTCAGGTTTCGGTTTTAGGGGTTTGCTTTATGTGGGGTTACTTTTCATGCACAGTGAATGTTTTAGGTGCCTCTGTCAAGTAATTAAGTGGCTGAATTTACATGTGCTCATGTTTGAATCTTTGATTTTGTTTCGTTGGTCTACGTGTCTGCTTTTGCCAATACCATCTTGTTTTTATTACTATGTCTCTGCAGTATACCTTTAAATCTGGAACTGTAATACTTCCAACATTTTCCCCCATGCTGAGGATTGTTTTGGCTATCTCTTATCTTCTGTGGTTCCATATGAATTTTAGTTTAGTTTTTTTTCTATTTCTTCAAAGAATGAGATGGGGATTTTGATTGGTATTGCACTGAATCTATAAATAGCTTTTGGTAGAAGAAGCATTTTCACAATCTTAAATCTACCAGTCCATGAGCATTGGATACCTTTCCATTTTCTGTTGTCTTTATCTTTTTCTTCAGAGGTTTGAAAATTTAAGTGTTGAGATTTTTCACTTTCTTGGGTAGGTTTATTATACACCACCAACAAACATATAGAGAAGAAGGTCATGGACACACTTCCATCATAGCAGTCCTCAGACAAAATAAAATATCCTTGCTCTCTTTTGCATTTTGGTCATAATGTGTTTTGCCTCACTTCATGCTCAGGCAAAAGTATGCTGCCTTCCACAGGCCTGAAGAAATGAAGACAGTCAATCAAAATTATCAACTCAAATAAGACTTTCCTCCATACACATTTCTTGTCTTCAGTATTTTGTGATAATGGCAACAAATAAAGATAAAAGAAACAAACAAAAACTAATACAAATATATTACAAAAAGGAAACATCTCAAATTTTAAATGAAGTTAGCATAACTTCAATATCCAAATCTGACAAAACAAAATAAATTAATTTCCTTAGAATTATAGTTACAGAATTTAGACAAACTTTTAGCAAACTGCATATTACATTGTGTTAAAAATTAATACCTTAGAAGTTGAGTTTATTATGATGATTCAAAATTGATTGAACATTAGGAAGTGAATTAATATAAATCACCATATTAATAGACAAATAAAGAAAAAGATAGAAGACCGTTTATCTAGAAAATCCATCTCAACTACATTTAATTTTTTAAAATGCTGAAAGATAGCCAGGAATGTAAGAGACTAACAACTTACAGACTAACCAATACAAACCCAGTTCCAGGAAATAATTATCTATTTTACATTTGCTGGCCAGGATGGTCCCATAGAGCCCCAAATATCATAGGCTGTTGTCATTGCTCTCAGAAAAATATCAAGCTGATAATTGACCTGGAAACATCATTCCTACTGGCTAGCTTCACAGTGCCAGAAGATACTATGAATGCTACCAGAGGAGAAAATTAATTGTCCATCTCACCCAGCTGTGTACCCTTTGAACTACAATAACAAGCAGTCTGATATGATGACATGGCTACTAGCTCTAGGGTAGCACAAATACCGTGGCGGTAACCAACAACTCTGTACTTAAGTTGTGACTATTATTCTGTCTCATGGTGAGTTAACTCCTGGGTACTGACTACTGTTACAGATAGAAACTGACCCTTACAGGAGAGCCTGGGGTCCTGAACCCATCTCAACAGAAGAAAATGACTCCTCAGCCATACTACCTCACATCCCCTGAGCATTGCAAACACCTCCACTAAAGGAAGATGACTTAAATAAATAAACCCCACCCACAACCATCCACCTAACACCAGATACAAGAACCCCAATACATAGGTAAAAACGTCTTTAATGTATTGGTTGCTTTTGTGTCACCTTGATACAAGCTAAGACTCATCAGAGGGGAAGGAGCTTCAGTTGGGGAACCACCTCCATGAGATCCAGCTGTAAGGCATTTTCTCAGTTAGCAATCAATGGGGGGAGGGCCCAGCAACTTTCTGGTTGGGTTTAAGGTGATAAGACCTATATGTAGAACCATTATTAGAGCCAAGAACCTGTGGCTGGGCAACAGGTTCTCATAATATTGTTCTGCTTAGTATATGTAGTATAAAGTGAAATTCTGATGACTTACCATCACATCATAGATTAATGCTACCCTTATCAGAGGAGCTATGTGGGCATCTGGATGGTAAATGCTACAGAGACCTACAGTTGGTCATGGTGCAGAGAATGAGAGACTAGAGAGTGTTCAACCCTCTTTGAGACATCTAAGTCACTCCCCCTCCCCCAAGGTGTAGTGATTACCGCAGAAGAGTGAGAGCATAGACTGTAAGAGCCAGAAGGGCTATGTGACTACAGTAAATACACAACAGGGTAACTGCAAAAATAAGCTCACAAAAGTTGTGACATCATGTATAATGCCCCTAAGAGCTCAAGCCATATCATACAAAATCCTCCCAGCATGCAAAGGGGATGGCCATGACCGCTCACCCCTGGCTGAAGAGCTGTTGGCACCGGCAGTCGGGAGGGCGGGCCCTTCCCCCCACATCGCAGCTCAGTAAAGCTGACTTTGGTGGCAGAGGTGTCGGGGGTACAGCACCGGGCAGAGCCGTCCTGAGGGTGTGAGAACTGCTGCCCCCCACCTGGGTAAAGCAGGAGATCTGACCCTGTGGGCATGGGAACAGAGGAGCAGGTGGCTGACCAACTCAGCTTCCACCCAGGCCCAGATCCGGGGCTTTGAGTTGGTCCCACCCCAACATCTACCCCATCGACGATCTGCTGGAGCAGGTGAAGGGGCTGGTGTTACAAATCCAAAGCTGCAGGATCTCCATGACACAGGGCAACAACAGGATACCCCAGAGTAGTCCTGGTGGGGATCCGGTACTGATGGTGCAGCAGAAGCCAGAGGCCTGGAACCAGACCAGTGGCTCATTGCAATGAACATTTGCAAGTAAAGCTGTTTGGGCGAAAAAGGTGACTGTGGGACACACTGTGACACACCGCAGCTTCCACGATGAGATTTTTCTTTCCTTTTTAAAAATTTCTGTTTTATTTATTTGTTTTTCGAGGGGAGGTTGCAAGGGCAGAGGGCAGATATGAAAGAAGGGGTGATGAACGGCACTGGGGTGCGTAATGCAAAATTCAGAGTCAATAAAAGTTTTCAAAAGGATAATCATATCCCAGGGCAAATAAACAAGCCTGTGACAGTCTATGACAGTTGTTACTTGAACAAAAACTAAGAAAGTACCAAACAGAATAAAATCAACCCAAGTGATTGGAGAGTAGGGGTAGACAGATGGAGACAAACACAGAGGTTTCAAGGCAGGTTTTGTTATGAGTGCATATAGAGACGAAATTCCTGCCCACAGACTGCTGGGCGAAGCTCTGCAGACAGAATCCAGCACTTTATTCTCTTCTCAGCTTCAAGAGTTTCTTTTCTTCCCACAGTACCACTTCTCATTAGCTTCTGCCCTTGACCTCTTTCAACTTTTGTTCACGGTTGAGATCTTAGGACATTAAGTTCTGGTGTGCAGTTGTCCTATTTTAGGATGGTTAGCACCCGTTCTGCCTTAAAGGCCAGTAGCAGCTCTTTCCCACATTGCTGAACTGTCATTCGTTGAGAGCCACTGATCTTGACCATAGACAGGGACAGAGGTCAGAGAGAGCAAGGGAAAGGATGAGGCAGGCAGACTCACCAACTGTGAGTGAATTATGAGTAAAACAGAAGAGGGAAGCTTCGAACACTATAAAGCTCAATTATGCAAATGCATATTCATGCTAATGATGCCATTTCCAGGCAGAACCAAGAATTGCTGTGCATCCTAGCAATACTAGTATTTAGGAGATTACACTAAGGGGATCAGGACTTGAAGACCCTGCCTCAAATAAAGTAAAAAAATGTTTAAAACATTTGTAAATAAATATGAGTGTATAACAGAATATTCCCATCCTATCAGTTCACATGCCTTTGCACCTGCACACACAAGTAACACACACACACACACACACACACACAGGACTGCTCCCCAGACATGATCTGATTCTTTTCTTTAATTGCTTTTCTAGGAAAACCATCCACATGTCTTCTCAATGAATGAAATAAATTCTTTGCATTGCACGTATGCCTCCAGGAATGGAAGTATGTTACTAAGACAAAGGTCATGGTGCTTACAGACATGCACTAGGAGAACCTGGGGTGTTAAGCACACAGGGTTGTTCCTTCAGTGGAAGGAATCCCAAACCTGTTTTCCAACCAGAAGGCTAGAGTGGACATGCTTTCCAGCTTGGTGGCCTTTGTATGATCTGTGTAGCCAGGGACATTCTAGCCCAGTACCCTCTTTCAGACCCTTCCAGTAAACTTGTTTTTCCCAGTCAATCTATAGAACCTATCTTTGCAGAAGACGTCACTTGTATTTTACAAAGAGTTTTGATGTAGTCACATCTGAGCTGTACTTAGTTGACTTTGTTCCTCAAAGAGATTTAGGAATGCCCTGTTGTACACACAGGGTTGACATATTCATTGCAAGTACAGTTTTCACCAGATTGTGCCATGCTTAAATACGCCTAAAATAAAATAAAAACTTCACACATCTGAAGTTTGAACCATAATTGGCTAATGGGTCATGTTCTGTTGTCTCCCTGGTGTGTCTCCCTGCTGCCCCCCAATAATGGAAGACACCTCCCCAATAATGGAAGTCAGAGAACATTCATCTGTGCTGAAAGTCAACTAGAGATATGAGATATGGACACAAAAATTTCCTCTTGAGTCCAACGCTAAGGTGGCCATGAATGCTCGCTCTTGGAGTCTGGCAGAAACAGTGAGGCTCAGGAACGGAGTTAACTTCCCACTCTCCAGCAGAAGAAATGTCAGAAGATCCCTATAGATCTTCCTCCTAAACTGACTCTGCCTGAGCCAGGCTGCCTCTCCCAAGAGCCCTCGCCATGGCCCCTTTCATTTCCTTGTTGCGGAAGCTGTAGATGATGGGGTTGCACATGGGGGTGATGATGGTGTAGAGGAGAGAGAAAGGTTTGTCTTTGTCAGGCCCGTGGGTGCTGCGGGGATTCATGTAGGAGAACATGGCTGAGGTGTAGAAAAAGATGACCACAGTCAGGTGGGAGGCACAAGTGGAGAATGTCTTCCCTCTACCTG
>CM053752.1:4665618-4683734 GCA_028658305.1 Pachyuromys duprasi | reverse complement strand
GGAGAGGATGAGGGCTCTGAAGAAGTCAGCCTGGAGAGGATGAGGGCTCTGAAGAAGTCAGCCTGGAGAGGATGAGGGCTCTGAAGAAGTCAACCTGGAGAGGATGAGGGCTCTGAAGAAGTCAACCTGGAGACGTGCCTGCTCCATCGGGGAGACCTTTTGTCTATTCCTTTTTTTTTTTGTAATTTTATTATTTTTATTTTTTAACATTTTTATTTTATATTAATCACAGGTTATATACTTTGTATTCCAGCCGTAGCCCCGTCCCGCATTCCCTCCCTATCCTTCCCATCCCTCCCTCATCTCCTCCCTGCCCCTTTCCAAGTCCACTGATAGGGGAGGACCTCCTCCCCTTCCATCTAACTCTGGCTTATCAGTCTCTTCAGGACTGGCTGCATGTCCTCCTCTGTGGCCTAGCAAGGCTGCTCCTCCCTCTGGGGTGGGGGTGGGGGCTGTCGAAGAGCCAGGCATTGAGTTCATGTCCAAAATAGTCCCTGTTCCCCTTACTATTCTTATTGTGATGCTGATACAGTGTGCGTGCTCAGCTTACATTGACTGTTGGGTTGAACGTAGCATGGTGATGCAAGAAAATGAGATAAAGATACAGTAGAGATTGAGGGACTGTCCAATCAGTCCCTGGCCCAACCTGAGACCCACCCCATGGGAGAGAGCCAACCCCTGACACTAACAATGACACTCTGCTATATTTGCAGATGGCAGCCTAGTATAGCTGTCTTCTGAGAGGCTCTACCCAGCAAAGAATTGAAACAGTTGCTGAGACTCACAGCCAAAGATTGGGTGGAGCTCAGGAGTTGTGGAAGAGTTGGGGTAAGGGTAGAGGGACCCAGAGTGGAAGAAGTTTCACAAGGACACCAACAGAGCCAATTAACCTGGGCCCAGGAGGTCCTGCAGAGACTGAAGCACCAACCAAGGACCATGCCTAGACCCCCTACACAGATGTACCTGATGGCCAACTTGGTTTTCTTGTGGGTGCATTAGTAAAGGGAGTGAGGGGATGTTTTTGACATGGCTCTGCTGCATGCTTTTTGATGACTTCCCCTTGGTGGGGCTGCCTTGCCAGCTGCCATGGAAGAGGATGTGCTAAGTACTGAGGTGACTTGAAGTGTTGGGGTGGGTTGGTGAGGTGGGTACTTTCCTGAGATGTAGGGGAAGGGGGAGGGAAGGGAGGGAGAGTGGAACCAGGAGGAGAGGAAGATGGGAATTATGATTGAAATATAAAGTGAATAACTAAATAAATAAAGTTAAAAGTTAAAAAGAAAAGAAAAGAAAATGACTTGCGAAACATAAGAGATAGCAATTAAGACAGGAGAAACATTAGCAAAAGAAAATTAATTAAAAGTTAAGTTGGGAAATAAGTGGACAAGAGTTAAAGGGCTCCCTGACCTAAAGCTGAGGGTAAATGATCATGTTTGCTAGATCCCTATCTATACTAGAACACATCTCTCAAGAAAACCTAGGAGTATGATCGGCCCTCCAGGCCACTTGCCATGAGCAAGGCTTCACAAGGGAGCCTTGGAAAGTCCAAATAAAACTACCCCTCCAGGGACACACTTGGAATGGTCAGGCCCCAAGAACAAGTAGCTGGCCTTATTACAGTCGGCTGCCATAGAAACCAACTGAAAACCTCTGTCTGTCTGGGGAAGGGACAGGTGTTCACGTGCTCAGGCAAACACACCTGAGAGATAGGAAGGAGGGCAGTGGGGAGCGGAGCCCAAGTGTCCAGCCCTGTAAATAAATGCACAGCCAGTCTGCAGCAACGCCCTGCACCCTCACTCTGAACCTCCGGATTCCTCTTCTGATCCAAGACAAGCACGGACAATGTCCTCATCAGCATGGCCCAAACCCCACGGTCAAGGTCAGTGAACTCTCTTCTGCTATGTAGCTGACCTTGTCTCTGATCTTGTCACAGAGCCAAACATTCTCTGGGTTTCTCAGACAACATCTGCATTCACATCACATGGGGCTCACCTCACACATGGTGGCCGTGAGACAGACGTCACCGCTTTGACTCTTAACCTTCCCCTTGCTCAGTTTCTCCCTCTCTGGAGTCCACCAGGGTCTCATCCTAGATCTTTCACTGTTCACTTCTTCCTCTGTATCTTCTCTCCATAATTCCATCAGGATCTCAGTCTGCTCAGCTGCCTTCCTTCCTGGGGCAGGAGGTCCGTGGTTTGGATGGGACTGACACACAGATCTGGTTTCCAAAGCCAGGATAAAAGAGAGAACTCAGTTCCACCTCTCCTTCCTAGACCGTGAGCAGGTACCCAGCTCCAGGGATCTGTTTCCACATCACTTGGCAAGCATGTTCAGCCTCCCTGGCTCTTCTGCGATGGGTTTTTTAAATCTCATTTCTCTGTCCTTGTGGGCAGGTGAAGGCTTTCGGAATCTGTGTGTCCCAGTGTGCTTCTCTTTACTAACCTCTTCTATATCCTCAGGCATCTCTTTTCTGGAATTTGTGTTAGTTCATTGAGGAGTTTGTGTATGTTTGATCATACTCTCTCCTCTATTCCAGCTCCTCTCAGATCCATTTCTATCTCTCCAACTTTGTGCATTTTTTTTGTAATTAACTCAACAAGTATAACTTGTTCTGTCCATATTCTTGAGTGTATGGCCTTCCACTGGAACGTGGACAGGGGCCACACCCTTAGTCGCTTCCTCAGCTAGGAGTTGAACTTCCTTCCCACTTCCCTCTCCGTGCTGGAGTTTCTGCCTGGAGATTATGTAGGTTTCACACATGCTGTCACTATTGTTGAGTTCGTATGTGCCATGACCCTGGCGTGTCTGGGAAACACTGTTTCCTTGCAGTCATCCACCACCACTGGCTCTTAAAATCTTCTTGCCCTTTCACCCACGATGATCCCTGACTTTGAGAGGAAGGGTTTGATAGAAGATGTTGATTTAGGGCCAAGTATTCCTCAGTCCCTCATCTCTGCACCTTGACCAATTCCAAGTCTCTGTATTAATTGTCACTTTCTGCAAAAACAGAAATTCTCTGGTGAGGGTTGAGAGGGGCACTGTCTGTGGGCACATTAGCCATCAGAAGTCTGTTTCATTTTATGCCCATTTAACTGAGTAACAAGGGGTTCTTATTTGGGCTTTGTGACCTGGCTAGCCACAAGTTCTTAACCTGGGTAACAATGCCAGCAAGCAGATGGTTACTCTCATGAAGTTAATGACATTATTATACCAGTTGACATGTCCTGTCAGGCCAGTCATTCTAGCTCTCAGAGTTCACAGCTGGGTACAACTGACGATAACTTTTCTCCTCTCTAGCATGCATACTACCTCCCAGCGCTAACTACGAAAGCTAGCCAATCGGAACAAGGCTGCCAGGTTCACTATATGTGTGATTTCATTTCTCATTGTGTTTCAGTCCATTTAGATCTTTGTTCTTCCCCTTGTCTTTCTGTATTGTTTAGTGTAGTGGTTCTCAGCCTGTGGGTCATAACCATGGGAAACATGTGACTGTGATGGTGTGAGGAAGAGGTTGAGGATGGCTGGTTTGGTGGGCATCCTCCCTCTCTCTGGCATTGTTGCCTTGTTTCTGTCTTTTCTCCCTCTTTATGTTTGTGTATCTGCTTTTCCATTTGGCATTTTCTTTCCTTTTCATTGGGAAAAGGAGGCTGAGAAGTGACCCATGGACAGCACTCTCTTCAAGATCATGGTAAGGAGCATGTATCCCACATTATACTGTTATGTGTGTGTCTTGAGGAAGTGGAGGGAGGTTATTTCCAGGAGCCAAGTAAAAAAAAACAGGAAAGGATACTTAAAAAGAACAGGAAAAGGTGTGTTGTGTCTGGATAGATAAGCCCAGGGTTTATGGGTAAAACACCAAATAAAAATTCATATAAACATTTCAATGAAAAATAAACAGTATAGACAAAAACAAAAAATATCTTTTTCAGAGAAGAGGTGAGGGGAAAGATGGGGAGTAAATCAGCTCTACTGAGGAGAAACGAGGCCCTTTTATAGCTCTTAAGAAAAGTCACCTGGCTTCTTGATCTATTTGTGTTGAGTTCTAGTTGGACAGATGACTAGCTAGTTAGAAAGTACATTTTATAGCATCCCTTGTCCCTCCTGAGACTGGCTGTTGGGGTGAGGTGCCAGTGGTCACTAGGCTCTAATTGTTCGGCATCATGATTTTCTGGGTCGCACTCCTAGCTGCTAGGGACTGTGTTAGTGAGAAGGGATTTTGCTTTATGCTTTCAGCCCTTTACGTTCGGCTTCCTTGTCTCTGCATTTATCCCCTGACAAACCAACAAGATCAAGTCATTGACAAAGTTCTCTTTTCTCCTGGCACTGCTCTGGAGATGAGAAGGGTCAGTAGCATCTTTGCTGCGTTGTAGGGTGAAATGACCAGGCATCATAAAATGCTTGAGCCACACTGTGGAGGGAAGAGGGGCTGCACGAAGCTAAAGGCTGGACTGTGGCATGGCTTAGAAGTCAAGAGATCCTTGGTGGTTGGAGAGCGGTTTTGATGTAGGTGATAATGACTAGTTAAAGGCCTGTAATGTGGACGATACTAATCTCACCAGAAAATCAAATAAGCAGGGGCCAAAGAAACAGCAGAATTCAAACAGAAACAAAGGGTCTATGCTCAGAAGTAAGAAAAAAAATATAACAAAAGTCATCATAGTTTAAAATGACAGCATGAGAAGATTTGGAAAAGAGAGGTAAATGTGAGAATTGTGATTGTGAGGAAGAGAAGTCCTGTACCCAGCATGGGGACCCATGACGCTGTACTAAGGGAGTGTAGCCAGTGGTGGGGATGTAGGACTGTGACTTATCCAGCATGGGGGCCCAAGGACACTGCAGTAAGGGGTGCAACCAGCAGTCAGGACCTAGGACTATGATTTACCATTGGTATCTGAGGTGTGTAAGGATGGGTTTCACCTGGGTCTTGCCAGAAAAGGAGACAAAGACTCCAAGAGTCTGACAGGAATAGACCATCTGAGCTTCTGGGAACAGAGCGACCCTTGACACAGGACAGATGAACCCACACCATGACAGACTTTGTAACTTGACCGCAGTTAAGGACATATCAGGACTTGACAGGGTCCTGTGCAAACAGCTGAGAGGGCATTTTATCTTGTGGGAAAGTATGAAAATAGACCCAGTCTTTGACTTAAGGTAAGGAGATGATCCCCTCCCCAAAAAAAGATGATCACCCTTAAAAAGAGCAGAATCTGGTTTGGGTTGTACTTAACCTGGTACCCAGTAACATCCTTGATCGTCTCTTCTAAGGATTCTAACATTGAAATAGATAATGGGTCTCTGGATCTAGTGAGACTTGTGTCTGGAGGTAAGCCCTACCATCAGGGACTTTAAAAGCTTATGGATGAGTTGTTGTCTTGGGAGTAATGTGAGATGGTAAAGTGGAGTAGGCCAGGGCTGTTGAGTCTGAAGTGTGAGCATAGAAAACCCTCTTAAGAGTTCCATTAGCCCTCTTCACCTTCCCAGAGCATTGAGGATGCCGAGCTTTGTAGAGGTGACAGTTTCTCTCTCTCTCCCTGAGTAGTGTTAGAAATGAAAGCCAGGCTACTGTCAAACTGTGAGGAGGGAGAAGTCTGCTTTAGTGGGGAATGTCTCTGTCTGCCCGGTGAAGGTATGTGTTAGAACTAATGGGTATCTGTGTCCCTTGCACTGGGGCGTCTGAGTGAAATGTAGGTGCCAATCTTCTCCCAACATGGCTCCGCTTTGCTGGACAGGCTGCAAGGGGGGTCTGGAAGCTCCTTCAGGGCCTGACGGCAGGCACAACAAGCTTTGGAGACGGACTACAAGGTCTAAAGAATTCCCAAGACAGTGGCTTTAAGACTTTATCCCCACCCCACCCAGATGTGTGGCTTGGTGAAGATTGCTAAGGGTCCTCTGTTGGGAGGATCCAGGCAGCAACAGCTTGTTTTCTAGCTCTATAGGAATGCCCCAGAGTGACAGTGAAGCCCTGATTGAATTTTCTGGGAGATATATTGAGGACAAGTGTGGGGTTAGAAACTGAGGCAGCCTGAGCAGAAGCCAAGCTGTGTGTCCTGCCTCTGTTATCAGAACACCCTCCTTGAAGGACTCACAGTGCATACTGGCCACACAAGTCAGGAGCTGCATGGCTTCTCGTAAAGCCAAAATCTCAGGGGCGTTTTGAATAGGAGGGATGTGGACAGTGAGAAAAATTTTCTAGAAGGCTGCCCGGGTGTGGGTCATATGGGATACATAGGCCAAATCTGTATAAATACTAAGTCTTATTCCTTCCCCTCCCCCAGATGGAGAGTCCTAAGTAAGAGAGTTTATTTCAGGTTTGGGGCTGAAGTAGAATGACTCAGAACGGGGTCCAGAATGTATGACTACCACATAGCCGGAAGCCTATGTCTTGCCACCATAAAACTATTTCCATCTGTGAGCCATCTTGAGACATTGGGATTTAAAATTTGTCAGTTTTACAGTAGGTTCTGGAGCTGCATCTAGTACTTGTTGATTCTGTCATCTGACGCCCAGGGGAAGACCTTTTAGTTGAGAGCTTTAAGGACTGGTAAGGTTTTCAAATCTGATTAAGTTGTCTTTTTTAGGGCGTCTAAATCATCAGGTCACCAGCTGAACTTCCCTGAGGGGCATTGTGGTCCTCTCGTAGATGTTAGGAGAACTTGCTGGGAAAAGAGGATGCAGCCAGTCCTGAGGAGACCTGATCGGCTTGGGTCAGAGGGAAGGGGAGGAGGACCTCCCCTATCAGTGGGCTGGGGGAGGGGAATAAGGGAGAAGAGGAAGGGAGAGTGGGACTGGGAGGAGATGAGGGAGGGAGCTACAGCCAGGATCCAAAGTGAAAAAAAGTCATAATAAATAATAAATCAATAAGAGAGAGAGAGAAAGAACTTGGCTGCCTTGCCTCCTGGGCTATTTGCATGGTGTCAGGTTAAAGTAGAAAAGAGGTACGTGATCATTTCCTTGTTGTACAGTAAATTTTATAGCACCACGTGTCATTCCTAAGTCCAGCCATTTGGAGTCCTTAGGAATTGGGCTGTAATTGTGTGGGTTTACAGGTCACTGAGTTAGCCTCTAAGCAATTGGGGACAGATGACTGAAGAGTAAAGGAGGGCACTCCCCCTGACAGTGAGACAGTGGGAAGGATTCTAGAGGGGGGCTGCATCCTCTGCCCTCGCCACTGCTTCGGGAGCAGTCGGGCTATGGATGGGAACTGGACAAGTCTGTCGCATTCCGTGCATATGAAGGGAAGCCATACACAGACCAGGGGAAACTGAGCCGAAGCCAATGTTAATTGTCAAATCTGTGCCATCCACAAGATATATGAGTTCATTCTCATTTTGCAGGAGAAAAAAACTTGAGTTTCAGCTGACCAACCCTTCTCTAGAACTGAGTTTCAGGTATTCCTGGCCCAAACCAAAGTCCCTCTGCTTATATGTACTGGATTTCACTGTTCTCTGAACAGTGTGTGATCTGGGGAAAGGGATGTGTGAGGATTTGCATAGTTTGTTTTTAAATTTATGCATTAGTCTTGAAAATCATTTTTCAATGATTAAGTCTGGAAAAACTGGGTTATTTATTTGAGAGGTCACACTTGGTGCCCAAGAAGCCAGGTCTCCCAGGGTGGGGTGACCAATGTTCGCTTTGATGGACAAACGGGATGGACATTGAATGTAGGAAAAAACAAGCAACAGGACAGGAGCATACCAAAGAGGGCCTCCGAAAGACTCTATATAGCAATGAATCAAAGCAGATATTAAGACTCACAACCAAGCCTTCGGCAGAGGGCAGGGAATAATATAGAAATAGGAAGAGTTAGTAAGACTTGGCAAGAACAAGAGCTACATAAAGACCAAATAGATCAGGGCACAGGGGTCTTTTATGAGACTGTTTCTCCAACCAAGGACCATATATGGATATAACCTAGAACCCCTGCTTGGATGTGGTCCATGGTAGCTCAGTATCCAACTGGGTATCCTAGTAAGGGGAACAGGGAGTATTTCTGTCATGAATTCAATGGCTGGCTCTTTGATCCTCCCACACACACACCTGGGAGGAACAACCTAGCTAGATCCCAGAAGAGGATATTGCAGCCAGCCCTGAAGAGACAAGATAAGCTAGGGTCAGATGGAAGGGGAGGAGGTCCTCCCCCATCAGTGGACTTGGAGGGGGCCAGGGAGGAGATGAGGGAGGGATGGGGAGAGTAGGAGGGAATGAGGGAGGGGGCTACGACTGGGATACAAAGTACCTAACCTGTGATTAATATAAAAATAAATAAATTACATTTTTAAAAAAAGGAGCCAGAAATGACTATCCATAAGTCAATGCAAACAGCCAGGTTGGGGCTGGAGAGATTCGGCAGCTAAGAGCACTTGCTGCTCCTGCAGAGGACCCAGGTTCCATTCCCAGCTCCCCTAGCAGACAGCTCACAACTATATACAACTCCAGCACCAAAGGACCCAATGCTCTCTTCTTACTTCCCTGGTTACCCATACACTCACACAGACACACACACACACAAGATAACAATGCTAAAAACCTTTCCTTTAAAATGAAATTAATAATGAAAAGCAGAGAAAAGAAACTTCTTCAATGTGGCCACATCAGGAATAGGAACAAGTAGATGCAGGCATACTCCAAGTTCACTTGTGGGCCCTGAAGTGGGAGTTAGGGATTAATAAGCAGCCAGAGATATGCACCCTAAGTGGTTCTAGGCCCGGGTGAGGTCCCACCCATCACTTTGTCTTCTGTAAAGTGGCCTAACAACTGCCAAAACTCCTCTCCCCTGGCTGGCCCGGACCTCAGGCTTTCTCTTCTTTCAGTATGAGATTCTGGAGGAATTCCAGTTTCTTGGGGTCCAGTGTTTCAATGGTCTGATAGCAGAAATAAGGGGTGCAAGTGACCTTCTAAAATAGTGTTACCCCTGCCAGGCAAGACTGAACCGCTTATTAAAACATAAATAGTATATATGTACATATCTTTATGTATAACATGCTATCTCATTGCTTGTTTGCTTTCTGAAATGCTGGAGATAAAAACCATGTCTTACACATGCTAGGCAGGCACCTTAACATTCCATTTGGGCAGATCAGTCAGATGTAGGTTACCCCAAATTCCTTGTTCCAAAGTAGAAGCAGTTTCATGAAGTTTTACAGTTTACAGAACAAAGACGGTCATAAAGCAGCAGTGCTGGCTCATTTTATGTCAACTTGGCGGAAGCTATCGGCAACCCTGAAGGATAAGAACAGGACCACCACCACCATTTGGAAGCCAAATTTGAAGCAAGCGTTATCTTATTCAAGTGCACAAGAGAGCTGGTCAGCAACCTCCTCCTAGGTTGGGTTAGGCAGAGCAGTGCTGAGCCCGTTTCTCAGGACCCTTTGAAGGAATAAAATCACGAGTAATTGCAAAATAGTTTTATAGAAGCAGGTCAATGGAACAGTTAAGAAGTACAGAAAAAAATCTCAGGAAAATGTCATCATCTGGTGATCATTGACAGGGTGTCCTCAAAAACAAGTCAAGGACATGTTGAGCAGGTCAGGTTCCAGGAAACAGAAACTCAGCTCCCACAGTAAATAGGAAGTTGTTTTTAAACAATGCAACAAAATGGCTCCTGCCTTCAAAATGGAGTCAGGCACATTTCTCTGGAGCCTCAGTTGAGGAAATTCCTCCGTAAGATCGGCTGTACAAGCCAGTAGGCTGTTTTCTCAATCAGCAATTTAATGGGGGAGGGCCCAGCCCAGCGTGGGGGGTGCCTCCCCTGGGCTGGTGGTCCTGGTTCTACAAGAAACAGGCTGAGCAACAAGCAAACCAGTAAACAGCACTCTTCCATGGCTTCTGCATCAGTCATGTTCCTGCGCTGTTTGAGTTCTTGGCCTGACTTCCTTTGATGATGAGGTGTGATGTAGAAGCATAAGCCCTTGCCTCTCCAACTTCCTTTTTGGTCTTGGTGTTTCATCCTAGCAACAAGGCGAGCTTAAAACTCATTGATGGGAATATCAGAGAGGTGGTTACATCAAGGTGGGGTAAGCTTTTCTGTAGGCCCAACATGCTATCTGATAACGTTCTTAGATTTGGGGTTGGTGGAAGCTAGTGTCTGCTGGGTTAACATATTCCAAAATGTTTTTATCTATTAGTCACAGGATGTTAGTTCTGACAGGGATGGGCAAGGAATAAAGCTAAAGCTAAACCATCACACGGTAAGGGTATTAACCTTTCGACCCAGCACTCCAGTCTCTCCACAGCACTGCGGCTCTCATCAGCCAACCAGCCCCTGCTGCTTCTTTCCAGGAGTTTTCATCCACAGCCCTTCAGTGAGATAATTTACATTTGCCACTGCCAGGCACAGTCACTGTGGGGCCCCCGTGGGGCCCTTAGGTCTGCCCGCCCTTCTGAGTCCCGGCTCAGAACTTTTCTTTAGGTCACTGGCCAGAGCCTAAGTATGTTTCCTCTGGCAGTCTGGGCTTTTTCTTTCTCTGTAGTCCTCCTCCCCACCATGTGGCTGCTTACAAATGGCACAATTTCCTCTTCATTTTTCTGCTCTGGGCAGCTGCTAAGATTTACAGCTTTCCTGATCTGGGATTTTTCTCTTAACGGCTAATAAACATGCCCTTGAGCTTTCTTCAGGGTCTGTTCTTAAGTACTACTTATATTAGCAAGACCTAGAACTCCGATGTGATCCCTGATTTCATGTAGTGTGGTGACCATGGCAGGACTCCCAGATTTTCCAGTAACAACAAGATTTTCCATCTCACATCTTAGCTGGTGTAAACAGTGCCTCAGGGAACATGGGAGCAAAGATGCTCTTCAGCATGCTGATGATGCTAATTTAGACTCCTCCAGACAAGATACTGCCAAATCAATTGATACACATGTTTCAAACTTATTAGGGAAATGCCATGTTTAATATAGCAGCTGGACTCATATTCCCACCAAGAGTGTGCAAGAACGACCATTTTTCTCCACACCCTTGCCAACACTTATCTTTTATCTTTCTGATAACAGCTATTCTAAGAAGTATGAGTTCACATCTCATTTGCTTTCATTTGAATTTCCTGATCATTAGCTATTGAGTGATTTTTTTTCCTATACCTATTGGCTATTTGTGTATCTTATTTTGAGAAATGTCTATTCAAGTCCTTTGCCCATTTCTATTATTAATAGAATGATAACCTATTGTTTTAATAGAATAAATAATAACCTATTATTATCTTTCTTGCTAAACGAGTTGCTTTAAGCGTCTAAATTGCTTGAGCATACAACATTGCACAACTTATAATTGTCTATATTTAGCCAAAGACTCTCAGCATCTGAGTTTTTCTATTACACTTAAGGCCTGGAGGGTCACCTTTATGGTGAATAAGAACCAAGTCATCTTCTGATTATTACAAGTCTGCTACTGAATTTATTCACTCTGTTCCTGTTTGGTTCCCAATGTCCTTAGGTCATTTCTCCTTTTAACCATGAAGGCAAAATTGGAGCACAGGCCTGTGGGGAAAGCAGTCTAAAGTATTCTAGCTACTTTTAGCATTAGGTTATTAAGAGCCCCAGGAGAAAGAGCTCCTTGTGCATTCACCCAACTCATGAGGCCTAGGACATCTTCTCTGTAACAGTTGGGACACAAATAAATGATTTCCCTAGACTTCTCTGTAGAAGTCTTCCTCAAGAAAAACCTCAATCCTATGGAGAGGGGGCGAGGGGCATCTTTGCAACCACCAGGGCCAGTAGAGTGTCAATCCATGTAAGGCAAGAAGGAATTCGGTTCATCATGACTCAGTAGCCAATGTTGGTTCAAACTTCTAGAATCTCACACTGGACAGTTTATTTTAGGCACAGCACAATTCTGAAGAAAAGTTTCTTGAAGATACAACAAAGCTTAAGATATGACTCCACTGAAACGCTTTTCAAAGTAATGTGATCTCTTCCATGAAGATGGGTTCTGTTGACTGAGAAGCAACACCCAAGATAAGGGTCTAGGAGGGATGACTGAGATAAATATCAGAGTCTGGGGGTGCCAGGTGTGGCCTGGTCCTACAGAAAGCACAGAGTCACCAGGCTATTAACCATAGCCAACCCCAGCCTTCTGGGCAGAAAACAGACTATACATCTCTTTCTTCGAAGAGGCAACCCTGTGCGCTTAACGTACCTGGTTTCCCTAGAGCTTGTCTGTGAGCACAAGGACCACTGTGCCCTCAACACAATCCTATTGCAATCATGCTTCATGAGAGAAAATCTGAGGAAACAAGTCAGCAATTAAAATAGCAAATTTCAATCAAAAGAAGATAAGGCTATGGAACTTAAAAACTTCAAAAAAAATCCCACTCTGATATATTCAGCTTTTCCTACAATGTTTCAGGGATGCACTTATAGTATAAAGCATATTTGTCAATTTGTGGGGGTTCTTGAGTCCCAAGTTTGATCTACCTCATGGGCTTTATGTCCAGAAAACAGTGATTTTTTTTCTACACTACGAAATGAGGGTTTTAATCAAGAAAAGTAACAGTCTTAAGTGTGCATAAAAATAGTAAGAAGCACACATTAGTTGAAGGGGGAAAAAAAACCTACCAGAAGATAGCCAAACCTTGCAGACTGAAGCTCTTTTAAAAATGCATGTAATTTAAACAAGGCTGATAAATCTACATGAGGCTCACACGAACTAACCTCATTTCTAAAACAGGTTATTATATTATTAAATAATTAGCTAATAATGAAGGGCCATATTTCCCTTATTTCCTGTGTTTGGAGCATGACAGGAGAACAAGAATCCAAGCATCCCAACTGCAGTGAGACATTTTCCCACAGGTCACATTTCGTTCTTTGAGCTCCTGGTCACATCTGGAGACACGCCCTTAACTCATGAACCCTGTGCTTTTGTGGGCCTGGATGCGGAAGAGTGCAGGATTCTCTCAAAAAGAGCGTCTTCAAAAAGCAGAGATTTGTACCGTGGGATCATTCGTGTGAGAGGAACACAGCAGTCTTGATTACTGCCCCTTTGGTTAACCACGGGCTTACTGGGTAGAAAAACAAACTTAGACACTTAGAGGTCCTGGCACTTCCTTCCATGATGTGTATGAACTACTTTGAAAATTGTTGCTAATCTATGATCGCAGATCTGCTGTGTGTCTCTGCCCAGAAACCTGGAGCTAGGTAGCCTTGTTCTCTAGCCACTGGGAACTCCAGATGGCCACAGAGCCTCCCAAATGGGGCCAGAGAATGCCCTAGAGCAGTGGTTCTCAACCTCCCTAAAGCCGCCACCCTTTAATACAGTTCCTCATGTTGTATAAAATTAGTTTTGTTGCTACTTCATGACTGTAATTTTGCTACTGTTATGGCTTGTAATGTAAATACCTATGTTTTCTGGTAGTCTTAGGTGACCCCTGGCAAGGGTTGTTTGACCCCCAAAGGGGGCATGACTTACAGGTTGGGAACCACTGTCCTGGAGAAAGCCATGCTCCAGGAGAACCAGAAAAATCAAATGAATAAGTGAGGAGTTTTTCTTTCTACAGAAAGCAGCTAGGCTGGAGTATCCTGTCCCCTGTGATGGAGTGACGGAAGGGCTGGCACAGAGCAGGAGTGTTACATTGTGACAATTCTCCTCACATGGAAAACAGTATCAGAACCTTGGTGATAGTTGTTACTGGTTGTCAGCTTGACTACACCTAGAATTTTCTAAAAACCCAAGCAGCTGGGCACACCTATGAAAGATTTTCCTTAATCCATATCATGTGAGTTTTGAAGACCCACCTTAAAAGTGCAGATTATTCAAAGTAGGAAGATCACCTTTAATCTGGGCCATACCCTATAGAAAGGTGGAAGAAAGTCTTGCTTTCTGCCTCCTTGCCCTCATTCTCACTATATGACAAGTTCATATATCCTGCTGCTGAGGCGTTTCTTTCCTGCTGTCAGAGCCTGCTTCTTCAGGACTCAGTCATATACAGAAGACCAGCGGAGACATTCAGCCTCGTGGGATGAACAACTACTGGGTTCTTGGACTTCCTGTCAGGAAACAACTATTGGGCTAGCTGGACCACAGCCTGTAAAGTACTCTAATAAATCCCTTTATATATGTGTAGGTCATTCTATCAGTTCTGCTCCTCTAGGGAATCCTGACTGATATAACCTCTAACAGTGTATAGCTTTTATTTTCCTACCCATTAAGCCTATGGATAACCAAAGGGGCAGCCATAAAGATGGCTGTGCTCCATTTTCATAACACAGACTCCGCAGTACAGAGAGCTGCTCTTTTTAGAGACTCTTGGACCTTTGGGAAGTTTCTGTTTTGCTAATAGATGGTTCTGAAAGGTCTCAGAACAGTGGGCCAGTTAAATCAATTACGACCACACAGATTTACAGGAAACTCATTCTCTGTTCTGTTCTACTGCAAAGTGTACATGACTTCATTGTGAAAACTAAATTATCCATGCCTCTTCAAAGAGATTAAATTACCTCATTAAGGTAATAAAATAGAGGCTCAAATGTCATGATATGCATAAACTGTTTTCAAAATTGCTGCTAATTTAACTGAGCTCAAAGACCCTCTTGCCTTTAAATAGGGGTCAGTGGAGTTGAGGATGGCACTTTGTACCTACAGGGTCTGCAGAGGTTGCCATTATGATGCTCTTTTAGCTTCCCAAAGATATCACGAGTATGTACATAGGGAGGAGGGGTGGGAGGAGGTGTTTACATGCATAGCTTTCAGAAAGATGGCATCATTTTAAATACCATCATTTCAATAATTCAAATTACATTTCAGACGTTAAGATTAGGTAAAGAAATGCTGAGCCATGATGATGCATACCTTTGATCCCAGCACTCAGGAGGCAGAGGCAGGCAGATCCCTGTGAGTTCAAGGCTAGCCTGGTCTACAGAGTGAGTTCCAGGACAGCCAGGGCTACACAGAGAAACCCTGTCTCCAACACCCCCTCAATACAGTTGAAGAGAACATAGCTGCAATTTCTACATTTTATTGTCAGAAGTAATTTCTTTATAGTGAGGTTTGTTTGTTTGTTTTGTTTTGTTTTGTTTTTTGAGACAGGGTTTCTCTGTGTAACAGCTCTGGCTGTCCTGGAACTCACTCTTATAGACCAGGCTGGCCTCGAACTCACAGAGATCAGCCTGCCTGGGTCTCCCGAGTGCTGGGACTAAAGGTGTACCCACCATGCCTGGCGAGCAAGGCGGTTTTTGTTTTGTTTAATTTGTCTTTGCAGCAGAATTCTGTGGATTTAGCTAAAAATAATCAACATTTCCTCTTTTTTGTTAAAATTTCTTAAATTAACAAAAGAACATGGCATTCTTAAGTGTGGACACAAAAGCTTTAAAGAGGTGAGAAGGTCAAAACATCCGGTCTGAAAGGCCAGTGAGAGAATAAGAGTGCAGTACCAAGTGCAACAAGGGGCAGTCTCACCCGCGCTGTAAGGTGCTGTGCGCATGCAATGTGGCAACATTGTTTCTGTCTGTAAAGTATAGATGTCAAGAAATGTCCAAGAACAAAATTCTCACCAGACACCACTGTCTTCCAGAGTGGCCCGGCAGCTCAGACCACCCTCCCTGGAGCAGCTCTTCCCCAAACACCGTGCCATCTCTGTTACTGGGGACAGCGATTCAGTGACAGTGTGAGCACCAGAGCCACAGGATGAGGTAGGTGTGGTGTGCTTTACACAACCCCATGTGTGTTCACAGACGCCTGACTGCACAGCTGCTAAAGGTACCTCACAAGGCCCTGGATGTTGGCCAGCACAGAATAGTGAACTACAGGCAAAGGTTTGTCCTTTTGTGGGGGTTGATGAGTCCCTGAGTTAAATTCCAGCTTCTTCTTGGCCAAGTCCAACAATTCTGTGGTTTGTAGCTCACTGCTGACTCACATTGTCCAAACACAAGCTTAGTCTCCACATGTCTGCTGAGTGGACTGTGGGCTTATTTTAAACCATGCTTTTTGCCCTTCCCTTTCTTTTCCTTCCCCTCCACTCCCCTCTTTTCCCTTCTCTTCCTTTCCCATCCTTTCTCTTTGCAGACCACAAGAGTAATCCTAGACCAGAAATCTCCAATGTGAAGATGATAGAAATGGGCCCAGCTGATGCCTTGGTCAACCAGGAAATCTCACTTAGAGCAGATCTAGTCCCGCAAGGAGTGGCTGTAACCGGGGAGGTAGCCTCCATGAAGCAGCAAGGGAATACTGGGGAGATTAGAGGGCTCAGCTCCACTTAGAGAGCCTGCCGGTAGCCAGTAAAGGTGGGGAAGTGGGGGCGCTGAGGGCTAAGAATTCGTAGGTGTGGGAAACATGAAAAAGTGAAATTAGGGTGTTCCAGAAAGAGAACAGAAGAACACGGAGCTAAGTAGGCGTCCGTACACTGGCCACTTAAAACACCTGCAGGTGGAAGGGATCGCACACATCTTAACTCCAAAAAATGAAAATACAAGGGACTTGATCTGAACATACTGTAACAGGCCCTAAATATCACAGCAGTGAGAAAAGAGCATAGTGATAGTGAACACTAACTCTCCTAAAATAAAGACTGTGTACTCACGGGGCCTCTAGTTCCCTGCAGATCCAGTTCCAGAAAGGCCGCCATCTGTGCGCCTTGCTCCTTCATTCCCCATTCTCAGAGACGTGCTTGAACTTTTTTAAAAAATAGATTCTTCTCTCAGTACATCGCAACCACACTCTTCCCTCCCAGCTCCACCCCTCCCCCAATACTAACCTCCCTCCTCTAGATCCTTTCTGCCCAATGGTATGTAAAACAGACTGTAAAGTAAAGGTGTCATGGATTAAAGTATTAAGGAATCTCCAGCCAGGCCCCTTTCCCTTGTGCACAACATGGTTCTGAACACGTCAAGGGGAGTCTGGCTGGGGAAGCACGGATCACTGGAAGGATCTAGAAATGGCTGTCGGCCACTCGCACCTGGATGATTTGACTCCTATACTTTGAAATATCAAGACTGCCCCCTCTTAAATTAAGGACACAAAGACAGGATTACATTTCTTCTACATGACACTTTCTCCTGTGTTTTGTACCAATGCCCTTTAATAAACTACTTGCCATCACCATCACTCACTCTATTCCTCGGTGTCTTGAAACTTTCCTCAACTGACAGGAGTCCTAGACATAGCTCTTTCATTCGCTCCCCTCTGAATGCACCCAGCCAGAGCAGTCCTCTGCTGCTGAAGGTCCTAGAACACACACACAGCTACGTAGGCATCTGATCAATGCAGAGGAAAGGGGAACCGTCACTCCCTGTGTAAAGCCTGTGGCATTTTTACAACTATGCCACTATACAGAGATTTACCAGTGAGAGCTAAGTTCCAAAGCTTCACTGTCACCCGGGTTCTAGGTCCCAGTGACATCTAACCTTCCATACAAATGTGTGCTTTGTGCTTCTCCTGCCTCCTCCTCAAACAGGCCCCGGGCAGCAGACCCCGGGAACAGCAGCACAGTGACCGAGTTCATCCTCGTGGGCTTTGAGCAGAGTTCCCCTTCCACTCGGGCATTGCTCTTCACCCTGTTCTTGGCGCTCTACAGTCTCGCCATGGCCATGAACGGCCTCATCATCTTCATCACCTGGACTGACCCCAGACTCAACAGCCCCATGTACTTCTTCCTTGGACACCTGTCTTTCCTGGACATCTGCTTCATCACCACCACCATCCCACAGATGTTGGTCCATCTGGTGACCAAGAACCACACTGTCTCCTTTGTCTCCTGCATGACCCAGATGTATCTGGTCTTCTTTGTGGGTGTGGCTGAGTGCATCCTCTTGGCTTTTATGGCCTATGACCGTTATGTTGCAATCTGCCACCCACTGAACTATGCCCAGATCATGAGCCATCAAGTGTGTGTCCGGCTGGTGTGTTCTTCCTGGATCTTTGGGATGGTCAATGGCATCTTTCTTGAGTACATGTCATTCAGGAATCCCTTCTGCAAAGACAACCACGTAGAAAATTTCTTCTGTGAGGCCCCCATCGTGATTGCCCTCTCCTGTGGGGACCCCAAGTTCAGCATGAAGTTGATCTTTGTTGATGCCATTGTGGTGCTGCTCAGTCCCATGGTGCTCATCGTTACCTCCTATGCCCGCATCCTGGCCTCCATCCTTGGCAGAGCCTCCTCCTCAGGTAGAGGGAAGACATTCTCCAC
>CM053752.1:4648836-4665118 GCA_028658305.1 Pachyuromys duprasi | reverse complement strand
TATTTGCTACATCGGAGCAGGGGTTCTAGGTTATATCCATACATGGTCCTTGGTTGGAGAAACAGTCTCATAAAAGACCCCTGTGCCCAGATATATTTGGTCCTTGTGGAGCTCCTGTCCTCTCCAGGTCATATTAACTCCCCCTTCTTTCATATGATTCCCTGCACTCTGCCGAAGGTTTAGTTATGAGTCTCAGCATCTGCTTTGATACACTGCTAGGTAGAGTCTTTCAGAGGCCCCCTGCCGTAGGCTCCTGTCCTGTTACTTGTTTTCTCCTACATCCAATGTCCATCCCATTTGTCTTTCTAAGTGAGGATTGATCATCTTACCCCGGGTCCTGTTTATCTTCTTTAGGTGTATAGATTTCAGACGTTTGCTCTACCCAAGCCCTGTCCCCAAATGCACCCTCTAGTGTTGGTGAATGTGTCCGCTTCCATCTCTTTGCATGCGTTTAAGCTTCCTCACCCTTCTCACAGGCATTCTTTGATATCACTAATGAGATTCAGCCTGTTGCTCTGCCCCCTACTCTGTTCACCTCACTGTCTCTCTCAGAGAATCTCCTTTGCTGGTCCTCTTTTGTTTTTACGAGATTTGCTGAATGTTCTTTCCTACGAATGGGGAATTTGTCCAGCTATTAGCGGTATGTCACTGGTTTTCAATATTTTGCTGTCATAATCAGTGCTGAGTGAAATCATGTGAGTCTTTCATGTATCAGTGCTGTTGTTTTTTGAGAACAAGAATTTTGCATTGGAGGGCATTCTCATTTTTAAAAAAATGTAATAAATATTGTCAAAGTGTCAACATATGAGACTGCTTCCTAAGGTATTCTTAGTTTTCATTATATTTTCCAAAACAGTCTTTTATTGGGTTAATTTTCATGTCTTTTGATTACTTGTGGCCAAGTATCTCATCCCATATTTGTTTCTTATACATCTTCATTCAACTCTCTATTTTCTGCTGCTTTTTTTTTTGATTGGGTAATGTTTTCCTTCTTACTGGTAAGCATTGATTGTCTCAGCATTAATTGTTGTAAGCAAATTATTGCAAAAGCTCTCCCAGGTAAATATTTTGTCTATTTTGATTATTGTGTCTTTTGTCATACAAAGGGTTTCATTTTGACATAATCAATGCATTGTCTGAAACTATGGGTTCCGTGTTGTGTCTTTTGAAGGTGTGCTTTCTCAGATTATGGTTAGATTTTTTTTCCTAATACTTCAAGTGAGTCTGTTCTATATTAGGTGTTTTCTCTCACTTCCTTTGGTTTGGGTGTCTGTGAAGTTGGAGGTTCTTATACACGCCACACCTGTATGCTACCACTAAGTTCACTCCTCGCTTCTACATTCAGTTCTTTAATGAGCTTAGACCTTGCCTTTAAAATGGATAAATAATTGTCTTTCTTTCTTAATGGATAAATAATTGTCCTGATGCCATTTATAAATTAACCATTCATTTCTCTGTTGATCTGAAATGTCACATTCTAGTATGACATAAAATCTGCTTCTATGCATTAAATTCTGTCTACTGTGCTGTTTCCCATTGCTTCTCTATTATGTCTTCAGAGCTTACGATGTACTTTAACACAAGAGTTTCCTCCCCTTCCTCTTCTTCATCCCCGTGATGCTGAGGATGGAACTCAAGGTCTCACAGATGCTGGGCACGGATTCTGCCACCGAACTATTCCCAGCCCTAACTGTTGTTTTAAAGAGCACATTTGCATTCTTACATGTATGCAGATCTTCTAAGTTCAGAAATAGGAATTCTGTGGTGAAGAGTATCTACTAGGAAAAAATAGGAGGGCATCTTTCTTGGGAAATAGAATCAATTTCATCCCAATTAGAAATAAGCTGGTTAAGACAAGAATATTTCTCACAACCCTAAATATAGAGCATTGCATTTGAGGTCCTAAGCAATGCAATAGGATAAGAAGAAAGAGCCAAGTGGGTTACAAAGAGTAAAACTGACAGCAAAATGTTGGAAACCACTGAAATCCCACTAATAGTTGAATGAATTATTCATAGAGATATCGCATCATAGAAGTGGGACTCTTGCTCTTCATTCTGAATAGTTTAAATTCCATTTTTATTTCATTTTTTTTGAGTTACTGTGTCCTGTGTGGCTTGATTTCTGGAAATCTGGGTAGGGGCAGTGACAGAATGGAGAATGGACAAACACACAGACGCACACAGAAAAGCTGGGCTCGGGTGAGCCACGCACACTCTGTCTCTAACTTCTTGTCTCACTGCATCAACAGCAACAGGAGCAACAGGTGGGAAGCAGGAGCAGCCTTGTTCTTTCTCCTCTCTACCCTCTCTGGGCTCTGGCATTTATTCTCTCTCCAGAGTCCTCAGATTTAAACTATCTGCAGCTGCCAAAGAGCTCCTCTCAGAGCCTTCATGGGGCAAATAGTCTGCTGCTGTGGACCATCTGAATCAGTCTCACATCCCACACCTGGGACCAAAATAAATACATGTTTATATATACAACAGGTGGTCCTTCCCAACAGTATAAGACTTCCCTTACTCCATACACCGGGGAAAGGAAATTAGTTTCAAATACTTCTTGTTTTAAGCCACTTTCTTTGATATGATAGAGACATAAAATTTGCAAGTGTTTACTGTATATACCTTGCAAAGTTTGGAAGTTAACATGCATCTATGAAACCACCAACACAACTGATGTCAAAAAACATCTATCTGCTGTTTCTTATTAATTTCCCTTTTGTTTTTTGTATTCTGCTTGTGTTTTGTTGTGGTCGGTAGATGAGGTTCGACTGGCTTCTGCTTGAGGAAATCCCTGCCATTTCCTGTCTAGCACATTTTTCTGAGATTATGACTGTCTTAGTTATGTCTCTATTCCTGTAAGCAATGCTATGGCCAAGACAATGTTTCAAAAAGCGTTTATTGGGGCTCATGGTTCTAGAGGGTTAGAGTCTGTGACCATCACAGAGCAGGAGCAAAGCAGCAGGCAAGCAGGCATGGTGCTAGAGCCGTGGCTGAGGAATCATTCTGATCCACGGGTGTGAGACCCAGACAACTAATGGGAGCAGCGTGGACTTTTGAAACATCAGAGTCTACCGCTATGACTCAGCTCATCCACCAGGCCACACCTCTTAATTCTTTCCAAACAGGTCCACCAGCTGGGGACCAAGTATGCTGGGTAGGGTTTTGTTTTGTTTTGTTTTTTAAGATATCCCACCTAGAAATGTGTCACTCTCTGTACTTGGTTGAGTTTTGGATGCCGGTGTTAGTTTCCATCTGTTGCAGGAGAAAGCTTCTCTGATGTAGGTACTTAGTGCTATGAACTTGCCTGCTAGAACCGCCTTCACTTTGTTCCATAGGTTTGGGTATGCGGTCTTCATTTTCATTCAATACCAAAAGGTTTCTTTATTTCTGTATTGACCCATTTTTCATTCCTAGTGAGTTGTCCAGTTACCATGAGTTTGTAAGCTTTTTGTTGTTTCTGTTTTTTATATCCAGCTGTAGTCTATGGTGGTCAGATAGGATGCAGGGAGTTGTTTCAATTTTCTTGTTTTGGAGAACATTCCATGATCTGCTAAAAAGAAAGTGTGTGTGTGTGTGTGTGTGTGTGTGTGTGTGTGTGTGTGTGTTTGGGTGAAATGCCCTGTAAATATCTGCTAGGTCTGTTTACAATGTCACTTAGCTCTAGCATTTCTGTTTAGTTTCTCTCTGGATAACTGTCTATTAGTGGAAGTTGGGTATTAAAAGTTTCCCAGTCACTGTGTGAGGGTCAATATGTGATCTTAGCTGGAATAGTGTTTCCTTTATGAACTTTGATGCCCTTGTTTTGATGCACATATGTTTAGACTTGCAATATCCTCTTGGTAGATTTGTCCTTTGATGAATCTATTTAATGTTTTTTCCTATCTCTTTTTATTAGTTTTGGTTCGAAGTCTATCTTGTCAAATATTAAAATGGGTATACCTTCTTGCTTCTTAGTTCCATTTGGTTAGCATACTTTTTGTTTTGTTTTGTTTGTTTTTTATCCTGAGGTGATATTTATCTTTGATACTAACCTGTGCTTCTTGGATGCTGAAGGATATATCCTATTTTGTGATCCAATATGTTAGTCTTTTTATTGAGGAATTGAGATGATTGGTATTGAGAGTTATCAATGAACAGTGTTTGTCGATTTCTGTGATTTTGTTATGGGGTGGGGTTTTCTTTTGACTTGCTGTTCTGGGTTTATTTATTCTTTGTGTTTTCTTAGTTGTGGCTAACCTCTTCAGGTTCAAGTTTTTCTTATAGTGCCCTCTGTAAATCGTGACTTAGTAGATGCATATTGCTTAAGTTTGGTTTGATTATGAAATGTTTTTCTATCTCCATCTATTGTGCTTAAATTTTTTTATGGGTATAATAGTCTGGGCTGGCATTGTGATCTCTTAGAATTTGTAAAACATCCATCCAGGCCCTCCTAGCTTTTAGAGTCTCCACTGAGAAGTCAGATGTTATTCTAATGGGTCTGCCTTTATTTTATTGGCCTTTAGATTCCTTGCACCTTTATAAATCCTTTGTTCTCTGTGTTTAGTGTTTTACATGTTGTGAGGAATTTCTCTTCCGGTCTAGTCTATTTAGGTGCTACTTATGCTTCCTGTACCTTAATAGACATCATTAGGGAAATTTTCTTCCATGATTTTGTTGAATATATTTTCTCTTCCTTTAGCCTGGATTTCTTCTTCCTCTATTCCTATTATTTTTAGTCTTTTCATAGTGTCCCAGATCTCCCGGATGTTTTGTGCCTGATTTTTTTTAGGCTTAACAGTTTCTTTGACAGGCATCCATCTCCTCTCTCTTTTCTTCCATGTCTGATATTCTTTCTTGTATGTCTTGTATTCTATGATACTTACCTCTGAGATTTTTGTTTTGCTTCCTAATTTTTCATTTCCAGTTTTACCTCAATTTAGGTTTTCTTTAGTGATTCTATTTCTCCTTTCAGACATTGAACTATTTTAATCATCTCCTTCCACTGTTTATCTTTTCACAGACTTCATTAAGAGATTCCTTGAGGTTCTTGAGCATATTCCTAAGAGCTATTTTGATGTGCTTGTCTTGTATGTCAGCTGTATTGCTTTTCTTGTTGTAGGACAGTTGCTGGATTCTGGTGGAGGCATATTGTTTTGGGTGCTGATGGTTATGAGTTTTTCGGCGACATGTAGGCATCTGAGGTTGGGACCATTGTGACTGGGGGTGGTGGGGTGGCGCCTAATCTTGTCTTTGTTGGGTGAGTGTTCTGGTCCTTGGTGTCTATTGTCCTCCCTGATCTGAGGAAACTGTGATGACTGTGGGTTGCCTGGTAGGAAGCACTTCTGAATCCCTGCCAGGTGTGGCCCCTGAGGGGTTCCAGGTAGAATGTGTTTCTAGGTATTGAGAACTGGCACAAAGGAATGGGCACGGGCTAGAAGAATAGGGGTTTGAAAGGGTCTATAGAAGGAAACCCGGGTCTGCCACAAGGTTTGGCAAAGTCCACAGGAAGTGATGTCAGACAGCAAGAGGCGGTCTTACACAGGGCTGAAGATGAGACTGAGGAATTGCAAATGGAGGATGGGAAGGAGTGTGAGGATTGCTTACCTGATTTCCAGGCAGGTGTGGCCCATGGGTTCCCCGTTAAAGTTCCTAAAAGTACTTTTCAGGCTTTCTTAATGCAATGCTACACCGAACAACTTAGATGTGCCACAGATGTGTCATTTCACATGCATAAGTATGTAAACCAGATATTGAACAAGTTGTCCACCATTTTCTTGGTTAGGAGGTGTGACCTTGAGGAAGTGTGTAACCGGAGGTGGCTTTTGAGTGTTTCTGACTTGTGCCTCTCTGCTTTGTGCTTGCAGGTCAAGGTGGGAGCTCTTAGCTTCTGCTCCAGATACCGTATTTGATGCCTTTGCTTCACCAGTGAGGACCCTAACCCTCTGCAACCATAAGCCCAAATAAACTCTGTCTTCTATAAGCTGCCTTGGTCATGATATTCTATCACAGCAGCACAAAGTATCTAATATACCTGCCAGCACTGTATTGCGTGCTTGTTTCTTCATAGCTTTGTAGGTTCTGGAACATTTTGGTACATGTTATTTAAATACAATCATTATTTGAGGAGCAGTTTTCTTATAAATTGGAACTTTTCATGTTTTAAAAGATTACCGTATATAGTTGTATTAACTTTTTTTTTTAAAACAGCTATCCTAGAGAGCATTCAATGTTTTTTCTCCAAATAAAACCTTCCATTTGGGAGCTCTTTGGGATACAGGATAAAGAGGTGAAACAGGATGCTCTAAGAGGAGATGACACACTCCACCCTGCAGGGCAAGTTAGAACACAGGATGTAAACAACTCAAAAAGCTTCAAAAAGACCCTGAAATTGACCAGATACACTAAGCTTGTCATGGCTTGAACAGGAATGGCCCCCAGAGGCTCATAGATGTCTTTAGGGAGTGGCACTACTTGAGAGGGATTAGGAGGTGTGGCCTTGTTGGAGAAAGTGTGTCACTGGGGGTGGGCTTTGGAGTTTCAGCTATCTTTCTCTCTCGGCCGCCTGCGTATCTGATGTAGAACTCTCAGCCCTTGCTCTGCCTGTGGGCCACCATGCTTCCTGTCAAGCTGATGATGTGCTAAACCTCTGAAACTGTGAGCAAGCCCAGTTAAATGCTTTCCTTTATAAGAGTTTGTCATGGTCATGGCATCTCTTCACAGCAATAGAACACTAAGACCCTCCTCTCTCCACAGACATAATTTAACTGCAAGTAGTACTGGGCGACACTATCAGACCAGGCTAAGACCAACTGCTCTTCCTGGAAAGTAGGACTACACTCGCCAGGACATCTAGCTGCCAGGGAGTTGTGCGGTGTATTCCAGGCTTTGCCTTTCATGAGCTAGCACCCATGCTGGCACATGGGTGTTTGTAGATACCGCTGTCTTTGAGTCATTTTGCTCCTATAAATAACCCTTCACCCCATATTCTTTTAACCCCAATAAAACTCATCAGTTTACCAAGTTGGACTGTGGTGGTATCCTCACTTTGAGCTGGGATAAACATACTTGTTCATGCCTCCCCAGGAATAGTGTCACATAAATGTGCATTAAAACTTTAATGCGCAGTAATAATCTGATCAGATTTTTTTTTATACAAGTGATAGGAAAACCAAGAACTGAGGTTAGGGACATTTTATTTGCTCTGATTAAAGAAACCAAAGGTTTCCCTTGTCTTATTTAGGGTTCTTGCTGTTGGGACTTTTTGACCATGGCCAAAAGCAAGTAGGAGAGGAAAGATTTTATTCAGCTTACAACTCTGCATTGCTGCTGTTCATCATCAAAGGAAGTCAGGACAGGAACTCAAACAGGGAAGGAACCTGGAGGCAGGAGCTGAGGCAGAGACCATGGAGGGTGCTGCTTACTGCTTGCTCCCATGGCTCGCTCAGTCTGCTTTACCAGCCCAGGAATGGCACCACCCACAATGGGCTGGGCCCTCCCCCCCCTGATCACTGAGAAAATGTCTTATAGCTGGATCTTATGGAGATCCTTATGGACCTCTCCTCGCCTGAGCCTCCCTCTCTGATGATTCTAACTTGTGTCAACTTGACACACAAAACCATAGTGGAAGTTTGGGTGTCTTTAAAAACTGTTATAGTGTGGAAACATATTTCAATCCCAGGTGTAGGATGTGGAGCAGCTTCAGTGTCCACAGCAGCTGAATATTTGCCCTGTGTGGGCTCGGAGAACGGTTTGATTTTTGCCAGCTGCAATTTAATTCTGGGGACACTGGAAATACATGCCAGAGTCAGGAGAGAGATACGGTGGGGTGGAGGATCTGAGAAAGAAGGCTTCTGTTCCCCACTGTTCCTCCTGGTTGCTGTTGCTGCACTTTGATGAAAGGTTGGAGATATCCTGAAACAGACTGGACTTGCCCCACGGAATCCAATGACCACACCTCCGACCCTACTAATCTTCTCTACCACCTGGTGTTGGGGTATTGGAAGTGATTGTGGTGGTGAAGGGAAACAGATATAAGAAACCACAATATTTTTTTAAAAAACGTGCCTACACAAAACCAGCCAGTCCACCACGAAATGTACATAGAAAAGTGGGGATGGTGATTCATCCCTTTTAGTGTTCTCCAGACAAGGACCAAGAGGCTTTCATTAATGACTGCTTGTGAGGGCTAAAATTAGCCATTTGGAGGAATTCCTGTGTCAGAGCACTCAGATACAACTACTCCTGATTGCATCAATGAAAATAAACTAAGGTGATCATTTTTGTCTAGACAGGCTCAGGGTTTAGATCTATTAAGTTGTGCTGAATAAAACTTTGTGTAAACAGTAATAATAGAAGTATGATGGCTTCTAGGAAATGGTCTGAGTTATCCATAGCCTGTTTCTAGGAAATGGTCCAAATCATCCACAGCCTGTTTTAGGGAGATGTTGGAGGTTGGTCTGATGCATGTCACTAGCTCAAGATCTAGGGACACCTATCCATCTTGTGTAATCCTACCTGATTAAATGGCCTATACCTGAACAGGCAGAATGGGGTGGGCACAGCTAAGGTTCCTGGGCTTAGAGGACAGGAAGAAAGGAAAAAGGAGGATGCCACAATGGATTAGCCTGGAGAAGAAATCACATAGGGCCAGGAGGACTCCAATAATGGCATGAAAAGGCCCAGATGAAGAATAAAAGCAAGTATTTATACGATTATGGATGGAAGATAGGATGGTTTAGGAGGATGACATTGGATGGGGGTGGAGATGGACGATGAGGTGATTCAGAGAGCGTAGGTAGGAATATCTGCCTGGTCCACTGTAAATAAGGCAATTATAAAATCTAACAGGTGTCTGTGTCTTATTTGTGGTAGCAGGTTAGGTAATACCGCCATGATAATCATAGGGCAAACAATAATAAACACGTTAGAGCCCAACAGCTCATCTTATTTACTACAGCCGGGAGAGACGGTTAACTGCACATCACTGTACTTTCCAGGGTCCAAGCACGCAGGACCACACAAGAGCAGGGCTGTGACTGGAACCGTGATTCCCCAGGTTCCCCATCTGTGCGCTGACACGCGCCTCCACTGGGCCGCGCACTATCTCATTTAACTTACCTTTCATACCCAAGATGTGTTGTTCAAGTAAAACACTGTAATTTGGGACAAAAGCTACAAATTCACTCGAATCAAGTTTTGCCCTAACATTCTGCTCTTGCCCCATCTCAAAAACTCACTGAGGATTTGCTAGTGTCCCTGATAGAGATTATTGTGGAACGGGGGTGTCCCTCTTCCCCCCTTTCTTTTTTGTTATGAGAGGAAGCTCTATGGGTCCTGTGGGAACAGCAGAATCTTGCCTCCCAAGCCCCTGCCATCTGTCTCCTCTCAACACCCCCACCTTTTCCCCCTTTCCGTTCCAGGGGCGAGCAAGAGGAAACACAGACTCGGGAACGTCTTGTAAATAGTTTCAATGAAAGAGCTGCTCTCCTTGGAGCCTATACGGAAAGGCAGCAGGGAACAGCTCCGGCCATTAAGGATTCCTCGAGCTCCCGGCACCTTCGCATTTGGTAGACGACTTCCTAAGCGCTTTTCCTTGTCTGAGGGAAGCACTATCAATTTTGGCCACTGCTGGCTTCTGGCTGGCTGGTTTGACCAGCCTCTGGGGTTCCTGCCTCTTCTCTTCCCTGGATTTCAAGCTTGGGCTCCTGTGAGCTGCAGACCGAGGCTTGATGTTTTCCCTCGAAGGCCGTATTCTGCAGTCCGTTGCCCTGAGCCTGGCTTCCTCCCTGGATATGGTACGTGCCTGTGTCTGTTCCCTGGCCTTGGTACACTCCTGCTGCTTGGCCCTGGCACATTCTTGCTCCTTGGCTCCAATACACTCCTGCTCCTTGGCCCCAACACACTCCTGTGCTCTGGCTCTGTCTTGGGCCTGTATCCTGGCCCTAGCATGAGACTGTTCCCTGGCCTTGGCACGCACATGGTCCTTAGCTCTCGATCTGGTCTTTGACCTGACCTTTGACCTGGCGCTTGAACAGGTCCTCCTCGACTTTGCCTTGAAAGACCTGGCCTTGCGTCTCCAGACTTCTCTGGCCTTCTTGGCCGCCTTGCGACGGGAGCGGGGCCGGCGTGGTCGGGGGGATCTGAGGACGGTCTTCCCAGAAGAGCGGCCGCCCAGGGTCAGCCGGGACGGCCCCACCTTTTTCTTCGGCTTTGGAACCTTCCAGATCCTGAAGTAGCCCGCGGCTTCGCTGCCACTGACCCGCAGGAGCGTGCCCTTCTCGGATCTGTTGGGATCTCCGCTGTGGCGGGTGATCTTCCTGCGCACCTCGTAGCCCGCGTTTCCTAGCTCCCTCTTGAGGGCCGCGAGGGTCAGGCGCTGGTGGCCCGCGATGGCCCTGAGCAGCAGCTGCGACACTTTGAGCACCGAGTGCGGACCCCGCCTAGCCGGTGTCCTCGGGGATCTCTCCGCTGGCTGCTGGATCTGGATCGTAACTTCTGTGCCTTGGGATTCCCCATTGGGTTGGGCCGTCTCAACCATGGCCCCGCTTCCCCCACCGCGGGGCCACCCGCTTTGCTCTGACCTAAGACCCTCGCTGGAAGTGTAGGGTTCTGGGGCGCCCACGTCACAAAGGGACCCCTCCCGGTCCACGTGCTTGAGCCCCGGTGGGTGTGGGAGGGCAGACACAGCCCGCTCACGTGCTGATGTTAGGTCATGTGAATTCTATTACCTCTCCTTTATGACCTATACACACACATCTGTATTCCACATGTGATCCAAAGTCTAGTATTTGTCTTTCTGAGTCTTGTTTGTTTCACTTAACATCACAAATCCGTGGTTCTTTCCATTTACCTGAAGATATGTTTTTAAAAAAGATTTATTTATTATGTACACACTGTTTTGCCTACATATATACCTGAAGGCCAGAAGAGGAAACAGATGGCTGTGAGCCACCATGTGACCTCTAGAAGAACAGCCAGTTTTCTTAACCTCTGAGCCATCTCTCCAGCCCCAGATACCATGTTTTCGTTTCCCTTTCCAGCTGAAAAAGATTTTGTAGCATCTGTATACTACATTATTAAAAATCTGTCTGTTAATGGACATTTAGGATTCCATTTCTTAACTGTTGTTACACTGGGTTCTTTTTGACCTATATTGGCTTTTACCTTCTTAGATTTTAGAAAAACGGAAACTCATTTTCTGCCGCCTATTCATTGTTGGATGTTGGGGATATACTTCATCGTTCTGTCCCACCTTCTATGTTGCTTCCTTTAACCATCAAAATGCTGAACACTAAATAAAAATAGTTTATTTTTTATTTGAAAAGCTATTTTTAACATTGATGGGGGAGGATACCCCTCAGAGACTTTAGGAGACAAATATCTATTTCTAAAGAGCAAAACAAGTTGGATTTCAGGATTTACATCCAAAGTCCTTCCTTTTCCCAGAAGAGAAATGATGTTTTAGAATCTTAAATATGACTTTCCAGAAGACAAGGACTGCACTACAAAGAAACTTGATTTGCAACGTGCCTATAGTGCTGGCATTGTGGGAGCTTCCAGCCGCCTTCTCTGAACCCACGAGCTGCTGGCTCAGTCACTTCCACATGCTCCACACCTGAGTCTTCAATCTATGACCCATTGGCCTTGAAATGGTTACACAAAGTACCAAGTCTCTGTCGGTAATACCACCAGGAACTATAGCTGCTTGAAGAAGGCACCCCAAATCTTGAAAAGTGAGAGTAGAATGCTATGGTTTGAATGTTGTTTGTTACTCCAAAACCCCCAGGGAAGTTTACTTACCAGCGTAATGATGCTGAGGTGGAGTGGGATTTAGACTGTGTTTGGGTCATGAGAACAGAACCCTCTTTAACTGATTAATACTCTCTTCATGTGAATAAGTTCTCACTCTCAGGACTGAGTTACTGAAACTGCAGATTGTTGTAACAAGGTCACCCCTTGTATTTCGTTTTTCTCCACCATCTTGCCCTCCCACCTCCACCATGAGTCGAAGCATTAAAGGCCTCACCAGTTCCAGGCTCTCTGATGTCTTGGCATCCAGCATCATGAGACAAAAATAATCCCCTATTATTTATAAAGTGTACAGTATCAGGTATTTTGTTATAGCAACAGAAAACAGATTGAGATATTATAGGCTAAACTAATTCTAACCTGTCCACATCTCCTAGGCTTTAGCAATTATTTTTATTTTAATATTATACTTATGTTTCATTTTTCTAACTTGTTAATACAGACATAATATGTGGAATGTAGAAACATACACAAAGTGCTAAAAATGTGAATATTTGGAAAGGATCTACTCTGAAGAAATTAAGGAAGACCTAGTTAGAAATATAAAGTTAAAGAGAAGGCAAGAATGAACAAATAAAATGACTGCAAAGAAGAATATTCTTCAGTCTTGACAGAAAACAAAACAAAAGCAAAAAATCCAAATGCATTCACCTCGTAAGTGAAAAATTTCCCAAGGAAAACAAAAGAACATGTTACCATTTTCTCTTCCTCTTGCTGCTTTGCCTAAAGCATTCTCATGACCCTCCTGGGTTATGACCCTACTTTCATTCCTGGATATATTTGTGCTGAGAAGCTCCATGTCCTATATAAAAGCATTTTCAGCAACTTTTAGTGTCTCACTTTCCAAGCAAGAGTCTGAGCAGGATGATTTCAGGGAGACAGGGTCAGAGGCCTGTGTAGGAGGTGAAGAGAACCTCAGGAGGCCAGTACACTCCCAGATTGCAGTGATGTTCACAGGACGTGGAAATCTCTTTTCCAGAGAAGGCTGAGAAGGAATAAGCTACACCTTTGCTCTCCCAGAGTGACACAGGAGGTAACACAGGTGGCCTTATCCCTCCAAAGCCACGGGTCAGGATAGCCAAGCCCAGCAAGTCCAATGGTGCCTCCATTAAAGAGGGAGAACACATCTTCAACTTCCCTTCCAGGAGTCATTCTTTGGCTAGTGGGAGCACATGCTGTTTCCCTGGTTCCATCCCTGCACACCAGCTCAGGGGCATCTGTAAAAGTACCTAAAAGTGAACAAGCATCTGCCTAGTGCTTAGGAGGCTGAGCTTATGGATCCTGAACTGCAGAGCAGCTTGGGCTACAAAGCAAGACCCTGTCTCAAGCCCACAAGAATCCCAACAAAAGAATCTTCCCAAGGGAAAATTGCAAAAGCAAAAATAAGCATCGAACGGCAAAGTGTGTACACTAGGATGAGACCAGAGATTGCAGAGACTAGGAGGAACACAGAGAAGTGGGGGAAGGGATGGGGAGTGGACACCTGCGGAAAGAGTTCACAAAGCAGAGAACAGACAAGAGGGCATTTTCAGTGTTTGGGTTTGAATGTGAACTGTTTTCAGCTGGCTCACACGTATGTTTGAATACCTGGCCCCTAGCTAGTGTTGCGGTTTTGGGAGAATGTGGAACCTTTAGGATGTGGAACTGGGCTAGAAACCTGGAGTTTGGGGTGGGGAGCAGGACACTGGGAATTATATAGCCTTCTTCCTATTGATCTCTCTGCTTCAAACTAGGACTGTTCGGAAGGGACAGTGGGCGGGGCTAGCAGGGGCGGAGGAGGAGCTAGGGTGAGGGTGTAGTTTTGGAAGGGAACTGGGGCTGGGCTGGTAGGGGTGGGAGAAAGACAAGGGTGAGGGTTACAGTTATCAGAATGTACTTTATGCATGCATGAAATTGTAAAAATAATAATAATAATAAGTTCAGTTAAAAAAAAAATCCCTGACAACTCTGTCTGTACCCAGGTAAGACCCTACCCCCCAACCGCCTGCTCATCAACTTACCTGTAACCTCATACAACAGAGGCAAACTGCACCCCAAACCCTGTGCTCCATTTTCCACCCCACAACTCTGTCTGCTTTTTGGAGGCCTGTAGGCACTAGGGACAACCAGGCAAGATGCTGCCCCAAGTGCTTGCCTGTCCTATCCCCTTAAAATACACCCAACTGCCTTAAACTCCACCCCTATCCCCTGGACTCCATTTTCCAGCCCACATCTCCTGAAGACCTGCTGTCACCAGGACCTCAGGCCATGCTGGTACTAGGGATCCCAGAGGCAAGATTAGGACCCAAAATTCCAGAGGCCATGCAGACCACAAAACCCCAGGGGAGATACCCTACTAGACTCAAAGACTTGCTAGATAACAGAACCCCAGGCCACTCAGGCCAGAAGACAGAGAGGAAAGAAAAACCAAGTGGAAAACCTTAAATAAACACCCATCCAAAAAGACAAATTCAGAGAGCACCTAAACCTACCATAACCACAAAACCCACATGGCTAAAAGCCAGCATAAGAACACAACAACAGCCAGGGCAATACGGCCCCACCAGAACCAAGCCATCCTACTACAACAAGCCCTGGATATTTTAACACAGCTGAAGCAGAAGAAAATGACCTTAAATCCAACCTTATGAAGATGATAGAGACCTCCAAAGAGTAGATGAACAAACCCCTTAAAGAAATACAAGAAAATGTAATCAAACCGGTAAAAAAATTTAATAAAACTGTTCAAGACCTGAAAATGGAATTGAAACATTAAATAAAACACAAACTGAGGAAATCCTGGAGATGGAAACGCTAGGGAAGAGAACAGAAACCACAGACAAAAGCATCACCAACAGAATTCAAAAGACGGAAGAGAGAATCTTAGGTGTTGAAGGTATAATAGAAGAAACTGATACATCAATCAAAGATAATCTTAAATCTAAAAAATTCCTGACACAAAACATCCAGAAAATCTGGGACACTATGAAAAGACCAAACCTAAGAATAATAGAAGAAAAGAAGTTTCCCAGATCAAATTTTCAACAAAATCATAGAAGAAAACTTCCCAACCTAAAGAAGAAGATGCCTATAAATATACAAGAAGCTTACAGAACAGCAAATAGATTAGGCCAGGAAATAAAATCCTCCTGTCACATAAGAATTAAAACACTAAATGTACAGAAAAAATAATGAGTATTAAAAACTGCAAGCATAAAAGGCCAAGTAACATATAAAGGCAGACCTATTAGAATTACATTTGACTTCACAACAGAGACTCTCAAATCCAAAAGAGCCTGGGCAGAGATGTCTCACAGTCTCTAAGAGACCACAGGTGTCAGCCCAAACTAATATACCCAGCAGAACTTTCAATCACCATATAGGTAGAAAATAAAATTTTCCATGACAAAACCAAATTTACAAGAAAAGATCATAGCACTAAGCACCTTCATAAAGAAACTGGTAAGACCTCATACAAGGGATTTAACAAGCACACCTGAAAGCTCTAGAACAAACAGAAGGAAACACACCCAAAAGGAGTAGACAACAGGAAATAATCAAACTCAGGGCTGAATAGTAAATTAGGAACAAAGAGAACAATGCAAAAACAAAACCAAGGACTGGTTCTTTGTGAAAATCAACAAGATAAACAAACTGTTACCTAAACTCAGTAAAAGGCAGAGAAAGAATATCCAAATTAACAAAGTCAGAAATGAAAAAGGACATAACAACAGCCATTAAGGAAATCCAAAGAATTGTTCAGTCTTATTTCAAAAACCTGTGCCTCACTAACATTGGAAAATCTAAATGAAATGGGTGGTTTTTGTAAAAGAATTTTTTTTTTACTATGTCTGCCCTTGCTCCCAAATAACGACACAGAGACCTTTATATTTATAGAATAGATTTAGGCACCATAGCTGAGCAGATTCTCAGTTAACTCAACCTAAATTAACCCAGCTAATCCTGACACTGGCCAACCTGCCCTCTTACCTGCCATCTTATTCTTGTCCTGGCTGCTTCTGCTCCATCTGTGCCCTCATGGCAACCTTCTCCCCTCCCAGCGTTCTCCCTGGGAAGTTCTTATCCTCTTCTGCCAAGCTATTTGCTGTTCAGCTCTATACTGACCAATCAGAGGGTGATGGAGACCAATTTTACATAACATTGAGACAGGAGATGCTACATAATAATGTCAAATGCCAATATCTGGACTGCAACCAGATTTCTGGTATGTCAGCATTTAAATACACGAAGCACGAAACATCTTCCAACATCTCCCGTTTTTAGTCGAATAAAATGCTCTTTGTCTTACAATCATAAACAATATACAATTATGAAAATTATCAGGTAAGAATTACATTCATAATGTCCAGTCCATTTGTATTTGGCAACCTTGTTTTGTTTTTCTTTTTTTAACATTTTTATTTTATGTTAATCACAGGTTATTTACTTTGTATCCCAGCCATAGCCCCCTCCCGAATTCCCTCCCTATCCTCCCCATCCCTCCCTCATCTCCT
>CM053752.1:4631069-4648736 GCA_028658305.1 Pachyuromys duprasi | reverse complement strand
CCTTGGTTGGAGAAACAGTCTCATAAAAGACCCCTGTGCCCAGATATATTTGATCCTTGCAGAACTCCTGTCCTCTTCAGGTCATACTAACACCCCCCTCTTTCATATGATTCCCTGCACTCTGCCAACGGGTTGGTTATGTGTCTTAATATTTGCTTTGATACCCTGCTAGGTAGAGTCTTTCTGAGGCCCTTTGTGGTAGGCTCTTGTCCTGCTACTTGTTTTCTCCTACATCCAATGCCCATCCCATTTGTCTTTCTAAGTGAGGATTAATCCTCTTACCCTGGGTCCTCTTTCTTGTTTATCTTCTTTGGGTGTATAGATTTCAGTATGTTTATCCTATCTTATAGGTCTATATAAGTGAGTATATACCATGTGTGTCTTTCTGCTTTTGGGATACCTCACTCAGGATGATCGTTTCCAGGTCCCACCATTTGCCTGCAAATTTCATGATTTCCTCGTTTTTAATTGCTGAGTAGTATTCCATTGTGTAAAAGTACCACGATTTCTGTATCCATTCCTCAACTGAGGCAAATCTGGGTTGTTTCCAGGTTCTGGCTATTACAATGTATTTGGCAACCTTTCTGGTAAGTTCAAAGTTCTGTACTTAAATCACTTTCTAGCATTTATCAATCTAAAAAATATTTTAGACCTTTAAACATTTTCTTAAATCTTAAACAACTTCAGTTTAACTGTCAGACTATATCTATCTAGTCTTCAATCCCATCAGAGAGACCTGAAAAGGATAAATATTACCTGCATAGACAGGAAGTGAGAGCAAGCAGCCTCTGAGACTACAAAAATGACGGAGACAGCTGGCTGCCTGGACAGTCAGCCAAGACTCCTCTAAATGCTGGGCATCATCTTCAGCCTTCTGGCCCAGAATATCTGACAGATTTTTTGTGAAGCAGGAATTATGAAGGACTTACATACCTTGTCCTTGCACAGTTTGGCAGTTGACTTCTTCTGTGCCCTACTTGTGCAGTTTTGACAGCATATTATCAGCAGTTGAGGCAAGGCAGTTTCTTGCCCAGTGGCTAGTTTGCCACAGTTGAGGCAAACTCCATATGGAGGTTCTTGATGCCCATCATCTTCCTTGAAGTAGAACTGGGGCACTGCCAGGGGCAGATATGACTCACTGTAAAAAACAAAACAAAACCTTTTATTAATAAAACATCGTTAAATGTCATATTCTGGAGATCTTTGGGGCTTTTGAAGACCATCTATTTATTTATAGTAGTTATGAATAGACAAATGTTGCTTGTTTCCAGCTATTTACTATTTGATTAATTCTGAAAACATCTACAGGAAGTTAAATAATACTTATTTCTGTAAGTAAATGAACTAGTACCTAACATGACCATAAGTTTGATTGACTATTGACTTGCATTTCTTAATTATCCTAAACAATTTTTAATAGTGGCCCTCAAAGGACTAGAACTTTAATAGCATTTTCAAGTGAGCTGCGTAGGTATAATACCTTAAACAAGAGTTGGAGCACATACACGGTATGTTGTAACACAATATAATCCTAGCTTTGTATCAATGTACAAAATCCAAACCAACCTCAAACTTTTCGGGTTGTTGAATGCCTTTTAGTTTAGAAGTAGATTCAGTAACATACCCTTTCATCCTAGCATTCCTGAATCCTCCCTTTTTATTTTCGTCCCTTCTCCTCGCTCTGCCCTTTAACACTAGATAGAAGAGAGAAAGGAGGAGAAAGGAAAGAGAAAGAAAGAGAAAGGGAGACCCCTGAATCTAAACTCCTTTAATTTGTTTTCTCTCTGACTCAGACCTCTAACAACTTGTGACCAACACCCTTAAATGATGATGAACATTCACCACCCGCTTAACAACCAAAAAGCAACCACCCCACCTCTTGGGAATGGGGTGTCATTCTATTAAAATTGCTTCCTGCTATCTGGGGTGACAGAATCTTTGGGGGCCCTAGGAAAATTGGGATATTGGCCAAATCCTAGGAAATCTAGCTGTAACATTTGCTGTTTTATCTGTGAATGATGGGAAAGTGCAGGGCTTAACTGAAATCCTGGTTGGAACACTCTGTGAGCTTGGACCGTCTTACCTAGCCAATTGAAGTTGTTCTGGATGCAGATTTTTGAAGAAACAGCTACCGAGGCAGTCTGTGAGATTGGATCACCTGGTCTTCTTTAGCGTCTGGTTCCTTTGTTCTGCAAACATATAAAATTTAAAAAAGTAATATGCATTTCTGCATTAACACAGTTATGAAATGTACAGGATTCATAAATCAGCTAAGGATGATTCTCTGCTCTATGTTTCAGCAGGAAAGGCACTTGTCTTTCTTTATAAGTCAGTTTGGACCGTATAAGGAAAATATAACATAAATTTTCATCCATGACATATGAAAGGGTGGCAGATAAGTCCTGAGGACTCTATAGACAGCAAAATTTATTAACTATGCAGAGATGTTTTCTCATGTCTCAGTCTAAGAGCTGTTTCCACATAGAAGGATCAGCAGTTCATGTTACCTGTTTTGTTCTTCTTCTTGGTTGCTTCCTTCATGTCTGCAGTCAAGATATTCAGGAGGTCTCGCCTGGTCACATCTAATTGTTATTAATTTTGAAGGAATCCATAGCTTTCCTTCTCCTGTTGGAACAATGATACCCTGGCAAAAAGAGAAAGGAAGGAAGAAAAAGAAAGAGAGAGAGAGAGAGAGAGAGAGAGAGAGAGGATACTACATTAAGCTAAAGTTAGTTTCATCCCAGGATGTGAGGTTGTTCAACACACACAAATAAATAAACTCAATAAATTTAATATAAATAAGAAATCACCTTGTCATCTCAAAAGGTGCAGGAGGCTTTATGCTGACATACTATTTTACCCAACAAAGACTTTCCCTGTGTCACAAGGCTAGCCAAAGAGAGGCTCTCTGAGAAGTCACTTGTTGACTAAAGAAGAGGTTGGATTGTAACCAAGAAACAAGGAGGAAAGGGCTTGCACAATAAAGAGTTCCAGGGAAGACTTCACACGCGTCTCATGGTTTTGCCTTCAGGGGACTCCTGCAGGGTTCATTGTAAGGATTCCGTGTAACTATGATGACATATAAGCTTGCTAGTGGGGAACTGAACAAAAATAGCTCATGGTGTGGATTTCATCTTTAATCTGAGAATATGAGAATAACAGTAATGACAGGCAGTTATGAATAAATAATCCAATATTAAAATTTTTCAGTGCTTATGTTAATTGTACATAAGACTGTGTTACATAAGGACCCTTCCACACAAGTACACATTATACAGTGAACCTTCCCCGACCTCCTCATCTTCCTTCCATTCATTCAGTGACCTTTGTTCCCCTAGGCAGTTTGCTTCCACTTTTAAGCATATCTACGTGTGCTTTTATGTGTCTATATAAAATCTAGGAACCGTAAATGATAGACATGATTCCTGCTTTGATTTGATAAATCTCCAAGTGGGCTTCAACGTTTATTATAATTGTCACACCAACAATGTCTCATGGGTATTATTAAACTATTTTCTAGATAAGAAACCTGAGGAACTGAAATGCTAAATAGCTTTCTAAAAATCCCAAGACCAAGAGTGACATCAGCATGTTGGAGGAGCAGGAGGCTTCGGATGCCCTTCCCCTACATGCATGGCCCATGAGCCTCAACACACAGAGACAGTCTCCCCTGAGAAAGCCGAAGTCCAACTGAAAAACTTACACATTGGATGAACGGGAAAAGATCTATGTTGGACTGGGTATAAAAATAACAAATATACTCTCTCGCTACCTCTGAGCATAATACCTTATAATAATAATAAAAAAAATCCTCAAACCCAACCTCTTCCTGAGGGGTAACTAGCTTCTGTCACACTCAGTTCCCATGAGGGACCAAAGCACCTGACAACCCCTTAGCCAGCTTTGCTGGTCTGGATTAGTGTCTGGGGAAAGCTACTGTTTTCACTTCTGTTGTTGTCGCTGCTGCTGCTGCTGCTGCTGCTGGTGTGTGTGTGCAAACTCATGTGTGAGAGTGGGCAAAGGAAGGTGGATCTCTGTGAGTTTGAGGCCAGTCTGAGCTATATAGTGAGTTCTGTAACAGCCAGGATTACTCATTAAGACCTGTCTGAAAACAATGATGCAAAACAAAATATAATAAAAATGTTCTTACTCAGTTTTGAAAGAATTATATATTTATTAGGGAGAATTCGGAAATGATGAAAATTGCAAGAAAAGCGTTCCCTGAATCTCCATTATCTAAATATACAGTTCTTGTATTTGAATTCTTGAATCTTGCAAAAGAGTTGGGGGAAGGGTAGAGGGACCCAAAGGGGACAAGGACTCCACAAGAACACCAAGAGAGTCAACTCACCTGGGCCCACGGGGCCTCACAGAGCCGAGTCACTAACCTGGAGTGGGGTTTGTCCCTGACATGGATGCAGTTGTCTGCCACTGGATCACTTTCCCCTGGATGGGAAGCCTTGTCTGGTCTCAGAAGAAGAGTTGGAAATTGGTCCTGATGCAACACGAAGTAGCAGGGCAGGATGTCATGGGATTGTGGGTGTGAGGGGAGGAGGGCTCCATTTTCTGAGAAGTAGGGGAAGGGCAAAATGACAGAAGAGGGTAGGAAGGTGGGACTGGGAGGAGAGGAGGGATGGGGCTGTGATCAGCATGTAAAGTGAATAGATAGATAGATAGATAGATAGATAGATAGATAGATAGATAGATAAATAATTGTGAAAAAATGTTCTTACTTGGTTTTGAAAGAATTCCATATTTGTTGGGGAGAGTTTAGAAATGCTGAAAATTGCAAGGAAAGTGTCCCCTGCATCTACACTATCTAAATACACTATTCAGACTTAGGAGTATTTTAGAAATTATTTCCTTCAAGTGTTCTTTAAAAAAACACTTGCAATTACAATTACAATTACGTGCAATTATAATTGCTATTTTCCTTATGAGATATTGTAAGTAGTTGCTAATGTACTCTTACATTTTAAAATTAATAACAAAGTTAAGTACGAGTATTGGTTAGTTAATACTAACCAATATTCTAAAATTTAGTTATTGTCTTTGGATGCTTTTTTGGTTTTATATTGAAAGCGCACTGCAGTGAGCATCCTTTGAACCTCCTTGCTTACACATGTAACTTCTCTCTAGGAACAAGCTTAAAAATGTCTGGTTGAAAATATATACAAGCCAAATTGACCTGTCCTGGGGGGCAAGTCGAGCAGGGTTTACCTGAAAGAGAGAGTGAGAAGAACGGAGCAGGACAGGGTTCTGATCAAGACTCGTTTATTAGGCACTCAAACAGCCTTTTTAAAGCAAAATGCCACAAACAACTTTCTCATAGCAATAGCCCATTTTCGTCTCTTGGCAAAACACCCAAGGATTCACACAAGGTTACACAAGGTTTATTATCTAGTTCTCAAGGACAGAGCACCCTGCGACTGAAGAAACTGCCAAGGTCAGTCTGCCAAGGCCAAATTCCATGACAAGACTCCTTCACCAAACTGCTGCCAAAAGGCTGGGAAGATTTGAACCTCCATCAGATAGGGTTTTACTGCTTTAATGTCCTCAGTGACATGGCTGAGCCAAGCAGGCATTGCTGGCACCCCCTTAATCAAAGGACTGTTGCTGATCGAACCTCTTCTTTACAGATACTCAGCTTTACTGAAAATCCATGTTAGTAATGACAACTGAACCTTTTATTTTTGGTCAGGTTGTTTGCACATAAGAACTCTACACATTTGACAAGAAAAAAATGGTGGCTCTCTGTTAGGGTGTGCTTGTAGGAAGTTCTTAGATAGAACTGGTTAATACAGCCACTTAAAAAAAATAAAACCACCAGCTTTAGATAAGGTTATTGTGTTATTTCAATGGAACAATACAAAAATGTTAACACTGCAGTGCATGGCGGAAATTAGGAAAGTGAAGTTCCATAAGAAGAGATTCCCTCGTGCCCTATAAGGTTACAGTGCTTAAAGAGGTAGGAAACTGTGTGAACAAATCTCACAGGGAATCTGCTCCATACTCAAGGTCCAGGAAGCACAAAGCAGGGAGAGGTGCAAAATTATTAATTCAGTCACACATCGGATCCTTTCAAAACTACATTACAGACACTGTAACCATGTCTAAGCACTGGCAGACAGGAACACTAGATGGATTTTAAAAATGAACAAATAGCCCTCTCTTGCTGCTAACATGAGGGCGTATTGTTGTTTTCTTCATTAGTTTTGCTCCATGGTATTCCCAGCTTCATAGATGAAGTTCATATTCCCAACTTCATAAACTGTCCTGCTTCCTGACAATCACACTTAGCTCGAGCCCCAAAAGACACTCTTTTCCACCTTACCCTCTTGCTCTCTCCTGCTCACTCGCACCCTCTCTGACTGTAACCAGCAATATGCCCACCTTTGAGTGCTTCCTGGTACCGGTGGGCATCTGCACATTAGCCTTTCAGCCTTTTGCTGTCAGGCATGAGAGGATATTTTCTCCTTGCTCTTCTGATCACTGAACCCTGTTTCTGGTATTTACTGTCATTGCTAAGTGTCTTATTCAATGTTGTCAGTTTTTTAATGTCTTCTTCTACAATGGCTTCTTAGCTTTATGGCTTATTTCTCTGCCTTGGATCATTAGTAAATCATCCCACATTTCATATTTCAATGTATTTTAAAGTTAATCTTTCTAACACATCTGAATTTTAATTTTGCAGACAGATAATGGATATTATTAAAGAAAAATTGGTTCACAAAAATTTAATCCATAATTACCACTTAAGTTATTTTACACCTATGATGTGCTTTGTGCGTGGTTTGGGAGGGTATGTGAAGCATGGTGTGGGTGTGGAGGTCGGAGGACAGCTCTCTTTTTGCCATGTGAATCAAAGTCAGGTCGTCCAGTTGGACCGCAGGCTCCTTCACTGGCCGGCCATCTCCCCAGCCCACAGCTGCCATCTTCGCTGGGAGGCGGGTCTTGTCAGGACTCCCTTCCTCACCTCTGCACCATGCCTGGCACTGTGGGCACAGAGTACATACCACAGTAAACATCACTCCTGAGAACAATTTGCTTGAAGTGAAACAGTGTTTTCTTACCACTCTAGTGTCTGATGCTGCTGGAAAACTAATCCTGTGCTCACTGGCAAGAGAGAGTGCCAGAGTCAGCCAGCTGCCAGGGCTGGTGCCTGAGTGGTAACGTTTTCCAAGGATGTTTGGCACATTGTATGCTGGCATTGGCCCTTCACTCACTCATTTCATAAAACTCAGCAGCTCCTAGTCCTTTGGGTCTGTCACTAAGAGAGTTGATGTAGGCATCTTCCTAACTAACCTCCCGAGACTTGTTTGGAGTCAAAGCTAAACTCAGGCAGCTCTTAATTGATCTGAAGTAAAGCTGCCCATGGGGACTTCCACAGTTGCAACCTCCAGGAATGTTTAGGCAGCACGTTAACGATGCCCCAGAGCCTCCTCTCAGAATCCCCTCTTGCTCCCCAGTAGGCCTCCTTCCTCAGACATCAGAGACATGGGGAGGATAGAGAGCCCGGACTGGGCAGAGGGACCCAGGGGTCTCCTCAGACTGCGCTCAGCACCACTACCTGGCTTCCCTTGGGAGAAAAGTTCAGAAACACAAAGTCATTTCTGTGGCCCTAACTAGTGCCAGGCAATGCCCTGTGTGATTAAAGCTCTTACTTGAGATTGTTAAATATGGAAAAGTGATTGAGTCATCTGTATCTTTTTTTTTTCATCTACCTCAGAAAGTAGGCAAGCTCCTGCTCTGAGCATAGAAGCTTTGCAAGACTCTGTCAAGCAAGTGGGGAGCCTCTCCAAAAGGCTGGCTAGCAGAGGAAATAGATCCGACTCATGACAATCCTTTACCTGTACAGTAGCAAAGTCCTTAGACCACCCCCTCATTCAGAACACCTCCATCCCATTGTGTGCCAAGCAGCATGCTGGCTATTGTGGGGAAGAGAAGACTGAGGTTGCAATGGCCTTTGCCTTCAGCTGGGCAAAACTAGCAGGAACAAAGATTCATTCAAGACACGCTCTAGAAGATAGAAATATGTTAAGCCCACAAATGGAACACAGACAAGCAGAATGGGAAGATGTTCCACAGCGGGGGGGCAATGCTTACTCTCTGATTGGAGAGAGGATGGATCTCAAGGGATTAGAAGTTTAACAGAGTCTTAAAAGTTTCCACTTTCAGCAACAGAACCAAAAAATCTGGGCACAGGGGTCTTCTCTGAGACTGATACTCCAACCAAGGACCATGCATGGTGATAACCTAGAACCCCTGCACAGATGTAACCCATGGCAGCTCAGTCTCCAAGTGGGTTCCCTAGTAAGGGGAATAGGGTCTGTCTCTGACATGAACTCAGTGGCTGGCTCTTTGATCACCTCCCTCTGAGTGGGTAGCAGCCTTACCAGGCCACAGAGGAAGACAATGCAGCCAGTCCTGATGAGACCTGATAGGCTAGGGTCAGAGGGAAGGGGAGGAGGACCTCCCCTACAAGTGGACTTGGAGAGGGGCATGGGAGGAGATGAGGGAGGGAGGGTGAGATTGGGAGGGGATGAGGAAGGGGGCTACAGCTGGGATACAAAGTGAATAAACTGTAATTAATAACAAAATTTTAATGTTTCTTTGTCCCCCCCTCCCTCAGGCCCACTGACATGCATCAGAGTTTTTGGTACCTTATTTATCCACTCAACCGACATTTTTTTTTCAAAAAAACCTCAACAGGTCAGGGCTAAGGACAGGTGAGGGTATTCAACAGCAACCAACGGTTGCCTTTATGTAGTGTATGTTCTTCTGAGGGAATAAGCAAACACATAAATCAAAGTGCTGATAGACTAAAATGAGTTAAGTAGAGGATAGCCATGAACCAGCTTACGTAAGGGAATCAGAGAAGGCCGGTTTATTATTATTATTATTTTTTAAAAAAGGCACATGAGTTTATAGCTCATTGGTAGAGCACGCTCGTAGAGCCTGAATTCTGTATTCAGCATCAGGGGGGAGAGATGGCTCAACAGTTGAGAGTGATGCTACTTTGGTTCAATACCTAACATAAGGCTACAGTAATTGAGACTTCGAGGTATTGCTAAACAAGCAAACACACAAATAAATAATGTTCCTAAAGCTTTGGGACACTCAGTCCTAACTCATCAAATCCTTCTCCTCAAGGCTTGGGAATCTATGTGGAAGAGGTAACAGAAAGGGTTGAAAAGACACTTTACTCTGACTTGCTGATGGGGCCTCCTCACACAGGGGCTCACTGTTCTCTTTGTAGTGAGACAGCTCCAACAATCTGCCAAACCAAACCATGCCCTAGAGCCTCAGAACATCTTCAAGGTGCACACCTCCAGAGACAACATTCCGGTCTTGGAGTGCTGGAGTGAAGGTCCAGCTTCAGAATGTGTGTTGGTGTCTTAACCTCCGGGGACCTCCAACTGTCAAGACCATAACCCAGTTCTTTGTGGCAGATGCCATGCAGGAGAGACTAGAGTGGGTAAGGGAGCTTTCCGAAGATGGCCCATTGTTCTGCACCGCTGTGACAGAGGTACCTTAGAGAGGCACAGTCCCGGGGGCTTCATCTCTGGATTGCTTCTTCTGCTGCTGCTGTGTCCCCTCATTTTTGTCATTGTTACAGTCCTCATCTATCTGGCATAGTGTGATTGGGTGTGGGGAGACCCTCACTGCCTACAGTCTGGTATGTGTGCTCCTTGGGAGAGATCTCACTCATTCTGTCAATTTCCTGCAGATCAGCATGAAGATGAACTTTCATAAAATAATATGCTTTAGATGAATTAATGATTTTACAGAATTCCTGATTTGATTTAAATAGTTTTAGAAAGTTGGATTAAGATGTTTTTTGTCAGTGGCTCTGATGTAGAAAATCTTGAGGAACTATTTAAGATTCAGAAAGGTACACTCTTAATAGGTGAGCAAGGGACTTTTAGAGGGTAGGGAGCAAGAACAATAACCCAAACTAGCACTGGCTGATGTGACTCTTTCCATGAAGCTAGGCTAACGATCGAGATGATAATTAGTTTCTTGTACTCACTTTTGCCCTCAGCTTCCTGATATGACTTAATAAAAATTGTTAACGAGTAGATGTGCACCCTGAAGATTTGAAGTAGAAATGGCTGGTGGTTTTTAATATAAAAGTTTAGATTTATGATTCATTTAAGATTTTTATAAGATTATCTTTTAAAATAAATAATAAAATAATTGTTCGTTTCTTTGTAACCACAAATTGCAACCTGCCAGTAAAGAGAAACTGGCTGAAAAAATTACCTTGCTTGCTCACACTTGGCTAATTTATAACAAGTTGCTTATTTACAAATGTATGTGAGTTCTTGGGAATAATTTGTTTTTCACATTTGTTTTGCATCCTTGATATCTAAAACATTTGATCATTTGAGGGTATTGGAGAACACTTTTTGCTACATATACTCATTGTAGTCTTGTTAAAAATTAACTTTTTACATCACAGGGTCCAGGGGTGGCTGAGGTGAAACAGAAGCATCGCTGATTGGGACCTAAAAGGAGCTGGTGGCTCTCTGGTGTCCCTGTACTTTAACTCTCAAGTTTTCAGGTAGTCTTGCTATTTGGGGCTGCTGATTACAGCAGGAAACTGGATCTATATTCTAACTCTTAAACTTTCAGGATATTAGGCTTGCTATTTGGTGCTATTGGTTGTGGTGAGAAGAAAGAGAGAGAGAGGAAGGAAGAAAAGAAAAGAAGGAAGGAAGGAAGGAAGGAAGGAAGGAAGGAAGGAAGGAAGGAAGGAAGGAAGGAAGGAAGGAAGGAAGGAAGGAAGGAAGGGGAAAACATACATTCACACAAACATAGGCAGTTCCCACAGGTCATTCATAGAAACATATCTAGACAATCAGAAAGACAGACACATTTTTGGATGAAGCAGGGGACTTCAACAATTAAGTTCTAACAGGCTTCACAACTTCACACATACACACACATACGAACAGACACACATATGTAAAAACAGACAATCAGACATAATCATTCAGATAGACAATCTGACATATGGACAATACATACATAAATACATATATACAGTTGATGGATGAAGTGAATTTCAGCAGGCTTCAACAAGCAGTTAATTCTGTCTTGGGTTTTTATACCATCTATGAAAAAAATTACCTCTTTCAAATATAAATACAATTGTTAAATAAAAAGGGGGAATCAGTAGGACTATTGATTCTAAATTCTTTAATTAGAACTGTACCTAACTAGATAGTTTTGTTCATTATAAGTTTAAAGCAGTGGTTTTATCTCTATGCTCATTGTGAGTTCAAAGCGGAAGTTTTTATCTTTTCCTTATTTCAAATGTACATTATGCATTCAAAGCAAGAGATTTTGGGATCAAGGTTTTTGAGGAATCAGATTTTGTCTGGTCTTGCATAGCTAACCATTTATTCTTTGTTCTTATATTCAGGGTCTTTCTTATCGTAGTACACAACTGAGCCTTATCCTTGAATGTATTTTCTTAATTATCACTTTGTTTCAATCTTGTTTTTCTTCTTGGTGTAATTGCACATGGAGGTTCACAGAGCTCCTAGCAGTTTTTGTTACGCTGCAGGAGGGTTGGGGTTTGTTGTTTTTTGTTTTATAAATACTTGAATCGAGCCAGAAATTCTATAAGATCATTAACAGGAATTATGGAATCATTGATTCATTTAAATGGAACTTCTTCATGAAGGTATATGTTCAATATAATCTGTAGGAAATCTGACCAACAGAGTGAAGCAGTAGGCAGTGAGGGTCTCTGCCATGCCAGATAGATGAGACAATCGTGGAAAGGCAGTAGAGCAGAAATAAGCAGTCTTGAGGCAAAATCCCCGGGGGCCTTGCTTAAATCAGGGACACACCCATTCTTCAGCTCTGCCAAACTGAGCAGGCTGCCTCTAGGAAGGTCACGTTTGCATTTGCCAATCCAGCACGTGATTGCTCACAGCATAACCATTGCCTTAAAAATACAGTGAAACCACATTATAATTTTTATAGGGCTTAAAGGATTTTGCTGTGATATATAAGCAGTGGGAGAAAAAACAAAATTGTTGGAGCTTGCTCTTTGGGGCTTTCTCTAGCCGCCCAGGCACATGTGCATATGTGTATGTACATAACATGGCTGGAACTCCCTCGGTGAAGTTTGGTCCGCCCAATGTGCGAATATGTATGTGTGAATGCATACATGTATGTGTGTACGTATGTCTATATGTGAAGTTGTTGGAGCTTGTTGAAGCTTGCTTCACCCACCGTGTGTGTGTGTGTGTGTGTGTGTGTGTGTGTGTGATTTGTACCCCCTCCTTTCCTTTTTCTCTTTGCCGGCCACAAGGCCCACAGACACTGATTACAAGCAGTTTGGGCCCAGAGACTTTCTTCAGTGGCCACAGGTCCCCCTCCCCTGCATGCAAGTAACAAGCAGTTCTGGCCTAGAGAGTCAAGCTTTTCACCCTCAGAGAAAAATCTGCTGGGCAACCAGTCACTGACTCTAAGCCCCTCCTCAGTTTACCCTGTGTTGTCAAAGCTGGCCTTTGACATTTTTGCTTGACTTAAACAAGCTTTATATTCTATCAGATGGGGTGATCTCCCTGTATAGCATTGAGCACAGGAGAAAATGGGGCTTATATGACCCCTCCAAAAGCAAAGAAACGAAACTAGCAAGGCTAGGGCATTTCCAAGGATATTTGGTTATATAGGAACTCGGCAGAACATCGCAAAATTATTTGGCAAAGCATCTTATCAGGTTGAGGTCAGGGAATGGTGGGGTTCTAAGGTGTGAAAAACAGAAAACAGGAATGAACTTTTTTTGCCCTTGTAATGTCGTTCAGTAATATGTTGTTCAATTTTGGGTAATTACTAGGGATTTGTTTGGTGATGATTTCGAGCCTTATTGCATTGTGGTCAGATCAGGTACACTGAGTTATGCCAGTATATTTTGTGTCCCAGTATGTGGTCTATTTTAGAGATACTCCCATGGACTGCTAAGTAGAATGCATACTTTTTTTGGAGTTTGAGTAAAATATCCTGTAGATATCTGTGACCCTCATTTGATATATGATTTTATTTAATTCTGATGTTTTTCTGTGACGTGACCTAGGTGACACCATCTTTTCCAGACTCCCGTTTGTGTTTGCTTAGACAATTCTCAGCCCTCTACCCCCACACCAGCTCACATCAGTGTTGGCCAAACATTTGAAATTTCCATGACCTGACCATGGTCCAGATGTATTAATGAAAACAATGTTTATATAAATTCAACATAAACTAAAATTACGGAAGGAGGTATAAGTAAAGAGTAGTTGACATGTTATGTCTATTGTAACTACTATATTCTGTCAAATTGAATGCTTTAAGGTTACTCTGATTTTCATATAACTTTAATGTAAATTATGGTCTTTGTGGTTTTTGCCTTTAAAACCTCTGTTCTCCTAAACTTCAGCAGGAGGAGATCTGAGGCGTGAGCCCATTCTTGGTGGCCAGACAGAATAAAGAACTCATACCTATAACTGACTTAATAATGTGATGCCTCTATCTTTCCCACATGGATTGTCCCATCTATATTTTTGTTCAGATGGTCTGTCTATTGGAGAAAGTGGGGTGTTGAAATCATCTGCTGAGTTCAGAATAGTTTTTGTCTTGAGGTGCAGTGTGATTTTTTTTTTATGAAACTGGGTATGCCAGAATTTTGGTTGTAATGTCTTCTTGGTTAATATTTCCCTTGGTCAGGATGAAATGACCTTATTTATCTCCTCAGATAAATTTTAATTTGGAGTCTGTTTTGTCAGCTATTATGGCAATGTCTGCTGACTTCCTGGTCCCACCTGCTGGGAATTGTGTTTTCCATCTGTTTGCTTGAAAGTGTTGCCTATTCTGAAAATAAGATGAGTTTCTTATAGGTGACAGAAAGATGGGTTTTCTTTCTAATCCTTCAACTAATCCATGTCTTTTGATTTAAAAGTTGAGATGATGGATATGTAAAGCTACTATTGAGAATGGTGTGTGGGTATCACTATCGTTCTTTTTTCTGTTTGTGTTCATGTCCAGTTTTGTGTTTCAGTAATTATAGCTTCATTTGTTTTCTTCCTGTGGGCTCTTTGCTATACTTATTCCTCTCTTCAGTTTGCAGTATTACTTCCAGTATTCTCTGCAGGGCTGGTTCGGTTGACATAAATTCTTTTAACATATATATATATATATATGTGTGTGTGTGTGTGTGTGTGTGTTTTAACATATATATGTGTTCATGCATATATATGTCTTTCATAAAGTTTTTTTTATGCTTCAACTATGACAGGGTAAAGTAGTCCGGGTTGGAAATTGTGGTGTTTTCATTTTTTAGAACTTAGAGTACATTGCTCCAGTCTCTTCTGATTTTTAAAGTTTCTATTGAGAAGCCAAATGATGGATTTTCCCTTATATCTTTGTATGAGTTATCTAGAGGGTTGTTTGGAAGAAAAGAACTGACAGAAAGCACACACACACACACACATATACATATATATATTTATATGTGTATACACACATACAGACACATATGTATACATGTATATATGCACACAATATGGGATTATTACAATGACTTTTGGCTGTAGTCCAGATAGAACAACAGAGGCTATCTACCAATGGGAAGTCCATCTATGAGGTTAGATGTCCCAGCTGGTTTTCAGAATAATCTAGAATCCTTAAAAAGTAGGCTCTAAAAAAAAAAGTAGGCTCTAATGCCAGTGAAGGAATGAATGGACTCTCCAGAGAGAGAAGGGGGTGGGGACAGAGAAAGAGAGAGAGAGCACAAACTGACAAAGGACAAGCTTCCTCCTTCCCTGTCCTTTATATAGGCTGCCAGCAGAAGGCATGGCCCAGATTAAAGGTAAATCTTCCAACCTCAGGAGTTCTTGATTAAAAGAGGATCTTCCCACTTCAGATGATTTAATTAAGGAAAAAAAAATTGTTAGAGACCCAGCCACTTGAGCTTTAGAGTTAATTCCAGATGTAGTCAAGGTGACAACCAGGAAGAGCCATCACATGTGACTCGTGAGTTTTCTTCTGCAGCCTTCAATACCCTCTCTTTGATCTGTATATTTAGTGTTTTAACTATACTTTCCTTTCTGGCCCGGTCTTTTTGGTGTTCTGTGTCCCTCCTGCATCTATATGGGTGTGTCTGCTTACTTATAGTGTTCTTGTGTGGATGAAGGTCACATGCTCAGAACCCTCTACATGGGTGTGTCTGCTCACTTATGATGTTCTTGTGTGGATGAAGGTCACATGCTCAGAACCTGCTTCCACACATATTCCAATGTCACGGGTCTCAAACCAACAGAGAGATCCTTCCCACTCTCACCCCCTGAAGAACTCCACCAAGACAAGCAGCCTGCTTGAGCTGCTTATCAACATAAAAACTGGTGGTCTATGTACTTAATATGGGGGCACCATACCAAGATCCAAAGAAGAGAGCTAAAGTCTTAGGCAGTGTGAACATGGAAGCCTGGATGGGGTAGACAGCACATCAGAGTTTTGATAATTTGTTGAAGCCGGCTGTGAACACTGGTGCCCCAAAGAACCCAGAAGCACAGTGGCCATCCTTTCTTTCTTCTCAGTTCCCAAACCACTTCATTTGTCATGCCCCAGCCCCATATCCCCACCCCCCATGGGGTAGGAAAGAACAGATTTGTTAAAAAGTATTTGTTGAGTGGCTGAGGAGAAGTAAGAGTGAACACAGGGAAACATAAGAAGCCCGGTCAGCGTGGCTGGTGAGCAGAAAGTCTGATAGGACTCCGAGGCACTATCAATCCTCTAAGCAGGGGTCCTGAGGTGTCTCTCTTTAGCTTGGAGTCCCTAAGCCCTTGGGCTAGACTCATGCAGCGGGGTCATCCTGTCTGCAGGCCCAGAAGCGTGGCGTCAAAATAACAGAGCAGTGGACTAACCCTAAGTCTCTCTGTCTCCACCCCGTCCTACTGCCTCACAGCCACCCAAGAGCCAGCCTTCTCCATGCCCTAACCCCCCTGTGCCACTCCACATAGCTTCCCAGAAAATACCTGGTTTCTGTGATCTTGCTAAAGGTCTATTGGAGCTGGGGAGATGGTCAGGGGATAGAAACTTAAAGCAGTACCACAGAGGGCCTCTGAAAGACTCTACCTAGCAGTGTATCAAAGCAGATATTAAGACTCATAATCAAAACTTCGGCAGAGGGCAGGGAATCATATGAAAGAAGGGCAAGTTAATAAGACCTGGAGAGGACAGGAGCTCCACAAGGACCAAATATATCAGGGCACAGGGGTCTTTTATGAGACTGTTTCTCCAACCAAGGACCATGTATGGATATAACCTAGAACCCCTGTTCCAATGTAGCAAATCGTAGCTCAATATCCAAGTGGGTACCCTAGTAAGGGGAATTGGGACTATTTCTGACATGAACTTGTGAGAGTAGAAAATTTTAACTTGGCCCTAAATGCCCTTCTTTGTTCCTGGACCAAGAAGTGCAAACAGTCCCTAACCGTCCCCTAGTCACCACACCTGGGCACAGCCAATCACTGACTGCCCCATTAGAAAAATCCCTTACCCCTAAACCCCCTCCTGTTTTGCGGTTTTTGGCTTTTTAAACTCTGTGATTCTGCTGCTCAGGGCTCTGCACCACCCCCTTGCGTGGGAGCTGTGTGTGGAGCCCCGGCATGCCGGCTACTAAGTAAAACCTCTTGCTGTTTGCATCAAACTCTTGTCTTTGTGGTTATTGGGGTCTGGCGTCTATCCCGAGGAACGGAGGGTCTCCCCACCTCGGGAATCCAACAAACTCAAAGGCTGGCTCTTCGACCCTACCCCCCCCCCCGAAGGAGGAGCAGCCTTGCTAGGCCATAGAAGAGGACATTGCAGCCAATCCTGAAGAGACCTGATAAACTAGGGTTAGATGGAAGGGGAGGAGGTCCTCCCCTATCAAGTGGACTTGGAACAAGGGGCAGGGAGGAGATAAAGGAGGGATGGAGGGGGATTGGGAGGGAATGTGGGAGCAGGATACAGCTGGGATACAGAGTTAATAAAATGTAACTAATATTAAAAAAATAAAAAAGAAAAAGAAAAGAAATGTTTGCTTTGCTTGACTTACTGCTTGCATTCTTCACAGAAACAAATCTTCATAATTTTTTTTTTCAATAGAGAAAAATTCAGACAGGGAGCCAACAGCTGGCTCTGCCCAATGTGCTGCCTCACAGCTCACCTTAGTTCTTTTCTCTCTTAAGCACTTCCCATGAGTCCTGACTCCACAGCCATTTGTCATGTAGATGTTTTGTTTCGTTTTTTTCTTCTATCTTCTCCCTGGCCCCTAAGAAAGTTTGGAACAGTGGCAAACCCTAAGAGCACAGGTAAGCCACTGCTAAAATTAAATCTACTTGAATTAAATGAAATAAACTCTGGGATGACTTTCTAAGAATGAAAAGGAAGGATCTGTTGTCATGTTTGGATTGAATGTTCAATATTTCTTTTTGCCCTTACATCTCTAGTTTCTTCTCCCATCTTCTCTGGTCACACAGAGGTCATCTTCATGGGGGTGTTTGCCAGGATCCAGATGCAGACGTGACAGGTGGAAGAAGAAGATGCAGTGCTTCTAGCTGCTTGAGCTCGTGCATATATAATCTGAAGAGGCCGGCATTCATAGCTGAGCCTATGGGTTGCCAAGACAAG
>CM053752.1:4614227-4630569 GCA_028658305.1 Pachyuromys duprasi | reverse complement strand
TTGCCCTTACATCTCTAGTTTCTTCTCCCATCTTCTCTGGTCACACAGAGGTCATCTTCATGGGGGTGTTTGCCAGGATCCAGATGCAGACGTGACAGGTGGAAGAAGAAGATGCAGTGCTTCTAGCTGCTTGAGCTCGTGCATATATAATCTGAAGAGGCCGGCATTCATAGCTGAGCCTATGGGTTGCCAAGACAAGGACCAAGTGAAGGACCAAGGTAGCTGCTCATGGATCACTGGTATCATTTTAGCAAGATGTGCTTGGCATAATCGCTCAGCAGGCTGGCTTATTCTCATCATATGCTGTCATCTCTCATTCGTATCATCTTCTTGTGACCTTACGGTCCTTCAAATAAGCTACTATTGCCTTTGAACTTAAGTAAATCATTGTGAAGATTCATGTTTACAGCTCAATCCCCAGCTCTCATGAAATTTTATTTTATTTTATCTTATCTTATGTGTATAAGTGTTTTGCCGCATGTGTGTTTGTGTACCCTATGTGTGCCTGGTGCTCTTGGTGGTAAAAAAAAAAAAGGATCTTATTCCTTGGAACTGGAGTTACAGATGATTGTGAATCACGATGTCAGTGCTGGGAACTGAACCTGTGTCCTCTGCAAGTACAAGTACTCTTAACTGCTGAGCCATTTCTCCAGTTCCACTAAATAGCTTTCCCAGTTTTTGCAGCAATGCTGGGGATTGTACACATTAGGTGAACACTACCACTGGATGAGCTTTTGAATGCTGAGGAGGAAGATGGAGAGAGAAAGGAAAGAGAAAAGGAGGAGGGAAGGAGGGGTACTAGAATAGCTGTAGTCAAGACAAGAATTTGGAAGGAAGAATGAGTTGGGAAGAACGGGTTGAATCCAGAGTTAAAGGCGATGCTAGGCTGAGGGACAGACTGGACCACGGCGAGTGGAATTAGCCAGAAACAGAGAGAAGCTAGGTTTGCTGAGACAGTAGCTGGGCAGTGCTATAGTAAATAAAATGGGTGTTGGTCTACACAGTGTTTATTATTTGCCCTATGGTTATTGTGGCATTATTATTTAACCCGCTATCATAATCAAGTAAAACACAGACACCTGTTAGATTTTATAATTGCCTTATTTACCTTGGGCTCTGCAGATATTTCAATCTAAGCTGCCTCAATAACCACCCAGCCTAAATCCTATGCCACCCCCCTTAACCATTCTTATCTGGGCCACCTTCCATCCATAATCTTATAAATACTTACTTATAGTTTTCATCTTAATGTTTTCTCCATCCTCAGAGTCCTTCTCATCCCATGTGGTTCCTTCCCCATGCTTCCCTATGGTTCTTCTCCATGTTCTGCTTCCCATGATTCTCCTGTTCCCAAAACCCGGGGAACCTTAGCCACACTTATCCCATTCTGCCCTGCCCAGGTTTTAGGGGATCAGGTGTGATGTCTTAGGCAGGTTTACACAACAAGGATAGGTGTATCCAGGCAGTAACCAGCTCTTGAGGGCCAGTTAATTAGCATCAAAATACAAGTGTCAGACCAACCTTCAACAGGGCAGAATAAATACCCCTGGGAAGGGGTGAGATTGCTCTGGCAAAACAAAACTCAACACAAGTGAGAAGGAAGCAGGAAGGGGGGGGGAGGAAGAAATGGGGGTGACAGGAGAAGAGGGGGTGGAGCCTGAGGCGTGGACTTACGCAGGGTTTTTTCTGTTTGTTTTATTTTTTGTTTTTGTTTTGTTTCAGTGTGAAATATGAGATATTGAAACCCCCAGTCCCAGTGAAGCACTGGAGCTCAAAGCGGTTGAGAAGCTGGCTACTAACTGTGGTTCTTTGGGGTTGAGGAATCTCGGGGAGAACCAGGATGAGCGGCCTCAGTGTGATGCTCAGCTTACAGGGGGCAGCATCACGGCTTGGAGGACATCTGCACCTCCAGCCGGCGCTTCTCAGTTCTGGAGAGCATGTTAAAAAACTGGCCACTGGGCTCCAAAGACCACAGTTTGAGAACCAGCATGGTACGGCACACAAGGAAAGAGGGAGTTTTGCCAGCCTGGTCCCTCCCAGCCCCCAGTCGGTATGATTGCCTGAAGAGACAGAAGAAACCTCTAGGGGCAGGGCTCATGCTGCTCTTGGTGGAAACAGGAAACAGTGGTCTCCTCGGTGGAGTGTTGAGAAGGAAGAGGCTCTGTCCCAAACTATGGCCTGTGTGGCTTCCCTGGAAGCGGAAGCTTAGCATCTCTCTAGCAAAGGGGAGGGGGGGGGCTCCCATTGTGGTTTAAAAATGCAAAGAGCCTGGAGAAAGCAATGGCCTTTTAGGATGCAGTGATGTGAAAGGGGCAGACACCCAGAGAGTGAAGGCGCTCCATAACAGGCTCCTGAAGACAGGCTCCCCCATTTTACAGCTCGCCCGGAGAAAACCTGGACATGTTTTATTTAAAGGGGTTAGCGTGGGGGTTCTGAAAGATGGCTCGGCCTTTAGGAGCACTTATTGCTCTTGCAGAGGACCCAGCACATATGTGGTTAAAAACAGTCATAAAAACAGTTTCAGGAAACCCTACTTCTGACCCCCCGAGGGCATCAGATTCGTAAGTGGTACACATACATACATTCAGGCAAAACACTCATAACACATAACATTTTTAAAATGTAAGGGCCTCGTGTGGTCTTGAGGCACAAGAGTTGAAAAGGTGAAAGTCTGAGGCTGACTCCCTGTGGGAAAAATCAGACCTAGTCGCTCGTTGGATGGCTGTTGCTTATTTTATTATTTGTCCAAAGGAGGTGGTATTGGACCGAGGTAGAAAAGATAATACATCAGAAATGAGCCAAAGGGCTGTTCCTTTTGTGAAACGCCCTGAAACTCTGCGCTGCTGTCCAGCTGGGTGCTGTGATCACACCTGCCCTTTCCATTCCTGCAATTACTAAAGCAGTTAAAAGGCTGGAGGTTAACTGTAGTTTTTAAGAGGTATCGTCTGATAGGTAGGAGATGATTCCCACAAGTCCTGAAAACCAGGTTTGTGAGCTGAGCTGTGAGCATGTCCACGCTCCCTAAGACCAGAGCACAGTGTAAGCAATGTCAATCACGGCAGACCAGGTGCTGTCCTCCGTCCTTGATGCTTTCTAGCATTTCAGTCCTTAAAATATTTACTGGATCTTGCTTGCAGTTCTTGACAAGGGCATCTATACAGCACTCAGAATCCAACAGGATAAATTCCTTCTGTTTCTTAGACAGGACTTCACTACACTGCCCCGGCTCATCCAGGACTTTACAGATCCATCTGCCTCTGCCTCTGCCTCTACCTCTGCCTCTGAGTACTGGAATTAAGGGTGGAGACACAGAACACCTTTTCCCTTTTGCTTCAGTTTATCATTTCCACAGGCAGGCTCTGAGTCCACTTAATGCATGCTGCAAAGTAAATTCTGGTTTCCATCAGATTCTCAAGGGATCTGTAATCTGAAATACGCTCTGCTACAGAGGACTTGGCATAGAACTGACTTCCCTTAAATATTTGTATTAAAGTTGAAAAATTTTCTCATTCTCTTAATACTCATTCTAAAATAAGCCTCTTTTTTGGGGCGGGGGCTAGGATAAGGCCTGCTTGCAAAGCGCTGCCTGGTTTTGCTTTATTCATCATAACATAAGCAAGAGAGCGCAGCCCAGCTCCAGAAGGAAGGCTATTCTCAGCAGCAGAGGTGAGTTGGAGGCTGGGCTGCTCAAATAACCAAAAGGCCCAGTCAGCAAAATGATTCTATTTCAATTCCTCTTGAGCCCAGGGCCCAAGAGCTCTGTCTGATTCATCCAGTTTTTCCTGAGCAGGGCCTCATTAACTAGCACTGCAAATCACTTCCTCTGGCTTCTCTGGATAATTCCAACCATGTTCCAGAACTGAATATCTTAGGGGGAAAAAACAGCATGAGCCTTGAAAAGAAAATACACACTTTTATGTTCTCCTCCTCTCTAACTCCAAACTTCCCTTAAATAGAGGTTAAGTTGTAAGATTGGTATTAACACCATCACAAACAAACAATAGATCAACAAAAAATAGATCAACTCTCGAACCAACAGGCCTGAGAATATTTGAATGAGCCCCGGTGCAGGCAGTTAAGCTTAGACTGGGGAGTCTTTGGGGTGAAGCCCTTCCCAGAGCCAGGAGAAACACCAGAGAGCTCACTACCCTCACAGCCGCCAAGCTAAGCTATAGCCTTCTCCCCTAAAGTTCTTTTTCCTAGAAGGATGAGATGTGCAACAGCGGTTCTTCCTTTTGATGACCTATGAAAGTCCAACAGCGATGAGAGCTACTCCCGATGCTGTCATTCCGTCCTAATGTTCTAGCACTTAAAACAAAACAAGACAGAGCCCCACGTAGCACAAACCAATGAACAACACTGTCTCTGCAGGGAAAAACAATTATCACCCCAGAGACCCAGAGCTAGATACACAAACCCACAACTGTCTACACCAGGACTTTGTACATGACCCTAAGCTACCTTCGCACCTTTCCGCCGAGTCTCCCTTTACCGCTCAGAATGCTTTCAAACAAAACCAAAAACCCGTACCGTCCCCGCTACCCTTATTCCTAGAACACAATTCCTAGAAAACCTAGCTTGTACAGTTTGCACTGAGCATGGTCTCGCCAAAGACCCTGCACACATATACACAGACACAAAACCACAGACAGGAGACGGCTCTGCTCTGTTCAAGGGGATAGTTTTTCCTTCCATGTGGGTCTGCATTACTTGGGGGTGTAAAGTCTATCCTTTACTTTAGCTTTGTAACCTGATCTCAGCTGTGTGTGTCTGTATGTAGTATGCATGTGTGTTTGAGTGTGTGTGTGTGTGCAGAATGAGGAGAGTAGGAACAGGAGTGAAAGATCACTACCTTTTTCAGAGGTAGGGGTGAGAGGCCTGTAATCACGGGGCAAAGGAGACAGACCTGCACAAGACTGTCTAGCCCCCTTGCTTTTATAGCTAGAAACGGGGACTCTGAGCCCCTGATCACTGTCTCTTTCCTGTTTCCGCACTGCCTTTCAGCCCAGTGCTTACAGAAGTATATTTCAGTTCTGTGGGATATGAAGTAGATATCAAGGCTGAATAAATTCAGGAAACATTGCATTAATTGACACTAACCGGCTGCAGAGGTTCTCAGAGCCCTCGATACACTAACATGACCCCTTTTGCTTTCTCTGTAGAGAATATGAGCAACACACAGGGTGATGTGCAAATATTTAGAAATCGGTACAGCATAGACCCCAACCAATGAGAATGGACCTCAACCGTCACTGTACCCTTTACAGCGTACCCTTTAGAGCGGGTTCAGCCAAATAGCCACACACATACTTTGCACTGTTGCCAAAAATTTTGCCCCAAGAACTCTTTTTTCTTATGTTGTCTCGCAAAACTGGTTACAAATGTCCTGGTTGTTGGGACAAAGGGGAGGGGCACTCTGGCAGTGGCTGCTGGTAGCGCCGGCTCACAGATTTGACCAAAGCTCCACAAGAGGCAGATTTCAGAAGACAGACGCCCCTCTGGACCAGCTGCTCACGGCACTCTGTCCCTGGTGAGTCAGCAGGTGCCTGTCCAGGTGGTGCTTGCGGCCAAAGCTCTTTTCACAGCGAGGGCAATGGAAGGGCTTCTCCCCTGTGTGGGTCAGCCAGTGTCTCACCAGGTGGTGCCTCCGGCCAAAGCTCTTACCACACTCAGTGCACACGTGGCGTCTTGGCACTGGTGGGGTTTGCTGCCGCTTCTGAGCCCCGGGGCTCTCTCCGGCCTCCTGGCCCTTGCAGGGTGACCTGCCCTCCGCATGCACTCTCTGGTGGCTGGCCAGGTGGGCACTGCACCGAAAATTCTTGCCACACTCAGAGCACCTGCTTGGCTTGTCGTGCAGGTGGGTTTTCTGGTGCCTGATCAGGTGATGTCTCCGCCCAAAGCTTTTCTCACACTTGAGGCAGCGGTAGGGCCTCTCGCCAGTGTGCGTTTGCTGATGCCTGGCAAGGTGGGAGCCCCACACGAACTGTTTCCCACACTGGGCGCACGTGTGGGGCTTTAAGAGAGAATCCATCTCCGGGCTGCACAGGAGGTGTGAAACACTGTCTTCCTGAAGACAGGGCGGGCTCAGGAGCGGTCCTCTGGAGCTCCTGGGCATGCACTCCCACGCCTGCTCCTGCCCCAGGGTCCAGACAACAGTGTCTTCAGACACACTGGATACCATTCTGGGAGGTTCGGCCTCCAAGTCAGGAGTATCTCCCTCATGTTCCCTTCCATCTCCTACAGGGAAGGAAGAATGCCACTCTTAGAGAGTCCCAAGATGGTACCCCAGCACCCAAGTCCCAGGGAAAGTTGCCTGATGTGGGAGGGCCTTCGGGGAACATGGGTGAAAGCACAGGACAGTCCAAGAGCTGCAGAGATTTTCAAAAGCCTGCCTTTAACAGGCAAATGAGTCCAGTCTCCATCTGAGACACTTGACCTTTCTAAGCCTTCATTTCTTCCGTAAAACAGGAACTGTCTGCCCCAATCTCCCCCCGCCCCATCTGTCTGTGTATGTGTGTGTGTGCGCGTGAGTGTAAAACTAGAATCCTTAAGATCAACTCTCGGTTAAGCACGCACTAAATAATAAATGCCATTACCACTACTCATTTACCAACATTGTTTATTTACACTGTTTATTTACTGCTGTCTCTCCCTCATCATTTCTTTATCATCTTCACGCTTTCACGTGGAAGTGACTGGACACCGTTATCACTGGGTATGTTTAGAAGACATCCCTACAATGACTTGGACACTGACCAACATTGTCAGCTCTTAGTTCGTGCCTTCCCAGGTGCTGACACATTTAACTGTGATAACTTAGAACAGTTCAAACCTGCATGGCCTAACTTCAGAGTCTGCCTCTCACACCTCTGCATCCTGGCCTTGCTTTCAAACTTTTTGGTTAGAGACACATAAAGATGACACCCCAAAGAGAGTTTTCTAGGTCCTCACCTGTATATGTGACCTTCAGGATGTCCCTCCCTTCTAAGTCCTGGGTATCGGGGACCCACTGTTCTTCTCCCCCCTCTAGTTGAGAAAGCATGTCCAGTTTGGGAATCGGAAACCCTGCCCGTAAGAAAAGGAAACAGACACAAACTGGGTCAGTTCAACAGCAATTCTGCAAAATGGACAGAAGCCGCTTCCCAGACTCCTCCTTGGGATGCAAGAACAACAACAACGAAAAAGCTGGACACAAGCCTCCATTCACCAGCCACTTCTCTCACGTTCCTCTTCCTCTCCCTAGAAAACCACATGCTCTTTCCCAGTGAGCCAGCCCACTTCCGTTCAAATCCTCCCAGGCCATGTCCCTCCTGGCCGAGACTTTGCCTTAGACCCACAGCAAGTCAGACCTGCAGTACCTTACCTTCCCCAGGGGTCCCTTTCTCCGCTGTGTGAGAAGCCTCAAGTCCCCAACCCTAACGTTTTTCACTCCACAATTTAGCGTTATTCACAGAGATCCCTCCTGTCAGCTCTATGGGCTTAGCATCAACAGTCTTTCTCTGGTGGGAACCTAGACAGATTCCCTTGCCAAGGAAAGGCCCCTAGGCAGGCAATGTCCAACACCCAGAGGCGGGTCACCCTGTTCTCCCGGGGCAAAGCCTCTCAGGAGCTGAGGAAGACGCTGCTTACTCAGGGACACAACGATCCCACAGTTTTCCTGCATGACGTATTCTCCGTAAAAGTCTGTCTGAGAGGGGTCCAGGCTCCGCCACTCTTCCTGGGAGAAGCACAGTGACACGTCCTTGATGGTTACCAGGCCCTGAAACAAGACAGAGGGTTGTCTGTCGGCAGCGGCTCGGAGGGAAAAACATGGCATCACTACGAAGGGCTGAAGCAGTCGAGGAAAGAGGGCGAGAGAGGACCCAGGAAAAGAACTGCCAACAGGTCACGCGCTAGGCAGAGCCCACAGCTTTGGTGAAGAGAAAAAGAGAAAGAAACAAGGCCGAGGAGCGAGCAGGGTACTGTCACTAGAGGAGGCTCCCGACAGAGACCAGAGAAGTCAGAGCACAGCTCCCTCTGTGAACTAACTAGGTGTCTCCCGAGTCTCCTCTTACCTGCCTCATTCTTTCCTGTAGACTGTACCACAGCCTCCTCCTCCACTTGACCTTCCCTTTTCTGTCAACACAACATGATATGAACAAAATACGATTTTTCCCCCGATATGCTGGTGATATCTCTTCAGTGATTAAGCCTCAAATCTGGAGCCAAATGCCTTTTGGTTCCGCCACTTATGGGCGGTAATATGCAAATGCCTCCATCTCCCGCTGCCCCAGAGTTCTTGAGAAAGGCGGGGCTGGCTGAGTTGTCCTCACATCACGCACTATGTGCGCGTGCGCGGAGAGGAATGCACGCGGTGAGTGCTCTGGAAATATCACCCCTGCCAGCCCCGCTATCTTCCCAGTTGGTCTCCAGACACGCTCCTTCCGCTCCCCATGGATCTCTTTCTTCTCCTCTCTAAAAGTTCCACAAGCTACACCGTCCTGTCGACTTTACGTTCTTCCAAGCTTTCCCTGGCTCTTCTCTTCCTACCTTTTCCAGGATTTCACACACACAGACACAGACACACACATGTACATATACACACACTCGCACATATATACTATGCACACACATATGTATGTATGTATGTACATATTGGTCTCACTGTGCCACACACACTGGCCCAAAATGCTTGGACTCAAGCAATACTCCTACTTCAGCCTCCCTAGTAACTAGATTACAGACAGACCCCATGCCTGATTTTAGGTTTTCTCCCTGAAAGAGTCAACCAAATAGTTATTCTGAACTCTCTACCCCCATCCCACAGATAACACAGCCACCCATCCAAAACTGTTATAATCCCTTAGAGACAGAATCTATTTGGTCATGAGAATTCCACTAGTGTTCGAGGGACTAATGAGCCACTGGGATGACGCTGGTGCCGTAGAAAAGCTACTGCACCAACCCCGGGGAGGACATGAGGAGCACAGCTCACCTGGGATCCCGCTGCAAGAAGAGCAGCTGCCATTTCCCAGTCTCCAGTGCTCCCCTCCTGGGGAACTGCAGGAACCCAGGGAGCAGACTGAGCTGGGGAAGGGAGAAAGGAACCATTAGAGATGAACTACCCATCTTTCCCAGTATGCACTGGGACCATTTATCTTCTCAGTCTCTGCTCACTGGTAAAACTCAAATATAGATGTAGAGGCCCTTACTCAAAACAGCCTGCAAGGATTTAGTGACATTCAGCTAGAATAGCTGTAGTTTGAACGGACGGTGCTTGATTCTCATCCAGGAAAGTACATATTATCGACTGTGTTCTCCAATAGCAAGGAGCCTCCCAGCACTTCCTGTGTCTCCCACATCCAATACCATTAGTTATGCACTTGCATGCAAGAGGAATGATCATGTGAGAATCAGAAAGAGCCCGTCTACACAGTTAAAAAAACGCAGGACCTCACTGTGTGCTGGACAGCAGGTCCCAGAAATGGAAACAAGCAAACAAACAAAAACTGGACATGGTATTCGGTATGTTCTCGAATTGGTGGCAACTAGAAGTTGCTATTGTTTGAGACAGGGCCATGCTATTCTCCAGGCTGGCCTGGAACACAGGGCAATTCTCCTACCTTAGCCTCCGAGGAATGGGATTACAAGTACAGGCAACCACACCCAACCAGGCTAGGAATTCTTAACGCCACTTTTTGAGCAGAGACCAGGAGACGTCTAGAGCTTCCCCAGCATGCTGTGCGCTCTCACCCTTCTCCTGGAGGGACAGTGGCTCCTCCTGAAGGTCACAGTGAAGGGGTTCCAGCGGCCCTGGTGCTGTTCTCCAGGGGCCCTCTTGCCCGTTTCCTCTTTCCGGCTGGGGCTGTGCTCCATCCAGTTGTGCATTCATGGACTCCCATCCTGCTCCCAGGGCTACTGTGCGTTCAGAAAGCATTTCTGCAGCAAGCACAGCTGTGGCCTGTAACAAGTCAGGATCAGCCACACCCATAAACGGAAGGCGACTTCAGAGAACTGTTCCCAAGGCTCAGGGCCACACAAGAAGAGGAGCCTGACGGAAGATGAACTTGCAAGGTACAGTGTGAGGCACGCTTCTCTGGAGGAACCGAGGACCTGACAGGTGCGACACACTCAAGTCAGTGTTCTTATGAAGACCTCCTGCTCTAAACGGAACATCCCCAAGGATTGTGAGAACCTTTAGATGAAATCAGCACCATCTGGAAAACCCAGAGGTTATTCCGTTACACTTCTGTCACTTAAGGTGGAGTGACTTTGGTGAAAGTGCAGGAAAGAACACACTCAACAAAGATGGATGAGATCATGCCTAAAGATTCTATGCCACAAATTCCATTCCCATGAACCATGTGACATTATAAAGATGTCCAACTTCAAGAAAGGTATGATGAAGCCGGTATGAGTTCACTGGAAGAGATTCAAGTCAAGAAGGGGATAGGAAACCAAAAACAACAGACATGGTGTTCGCTTGTCAAGAAGGCTGGCCAGCCGCACTACCTGTAAACATGTCTATGTATCAAACAGAATAAATGGGTTTTGATCACAAGAAAGAGATTCAGCTTAGGCTTTTGTTCTGTTTTGTTTTGTTTAAGAATCCATAACAATCCCACAGACCCTATGACCAAGTTTGTACTCTTTTCTGGACAGTTTTAGAGCACGACAGACCCCCATTTGAGAATGACTGCAGAACAACTTCTTGCTTGGCAAGCTATTTTTGCAATCCTTATTCAAAACCCAAGTTGACAGTGCCACTAAAACTCTCCCTGGAACAAATGAGAATTTCCATGGCTATTTTGGCTCACGTGATCATTCAATACCATCTATCAGACCGCAGGAGGTTAGGAAAGGGTGTGGCAAACCTCGGGTTACTTATTTTCTTGTCTATTTGTTTTTGACAAAAGATTTCTAAACACAATGTACAGAAAGAACAAATTCCTCTTGCATATTTGAAGCCCACCGATGGCTTTGACCTCCTGGACACATCCTGGACCGAGTCCCAGGTTTGGGTTCCCTTTTAGAGACTTCTCTTGAAAAAGGAAAAGAGAGTGAGGCAGTAGTAAGGGGAAACTTCCATTTTGGCTCTCTGCTGAATTTCAGGCCCTGTGTTTTCACCTTTAAACGCATGGGCACTCACCCTTCTTTACCTTACATCTTCCATGTTCCCTGGCTGCCTGGGCAAGCCCTCTAGAAGGTTTCCTCTCCAGTTGGTACCAGGACACCTGTCTCTAACCTTTTCCCCATCACCACCTTCGACAGAAGAGTCCTCCATTGGGCCAGGTGGGCGACAACAGAAAACCTGTGTCGATGCTAGGGAAACCCAGGCAAAGGGCGGTGTGGATAATTGTCACCTGCCTGCATTTTCCTATGGTGTTCGTGGCAGGGGCACCTAGGCTTTCAGCGGTAACCTGTTTTCTTTTTCTTCCTTTCCCTAGTTCGGATGATCTCTTGCCTAAGAACGCCTAGGTTCTGTTGTTTGCTTACGTATTTGGGAGGCAGGGCACCTGCAGAAAGAAGTTAGTGGGTTTTTTTTTTTCCCCCTAGCGAGTTCTAGAGGACAGAGACAGGGCCTTGGAATCAAAGAGTGGCCCAAGGGCACGGGGACGAGAATCGCCCCAGTGGGCCCCGCCACTGCGGGTGTGGCACCTCGGGTCCCCCTCCCGCGCTCGAAGCGCAGTAAGGCTTCTTTCCCGGGGAGAGTTAGATTTCAGAAGACTCAGTGTGGCAGGACCTGAGCGGGCAGAGCGGGGCCAGAAAACAGGTCCCTGTTAGCGGAGGGGCAGGAGGCCACAGCAAATGACAGAGAGGGTGCTGCGGGGACGCCCGCGCGAGTGACGGCGGCGGACACCGAGGCCACCGTCCCCACGGCCAGGCCGGCTCCCTCCCCGTCGCCCGCCCGCGCCCCGGCCCCACTCACCCCGGTCGGCCCCTCGGCGCTGCCTCCCGCCCGGCGCGGCGGAGCCCGCGGCCCGCACAGCCAGCGACAGGCGACAGCGGCCAGCGCGGGGCGGGCACAGGAAATCCCGCCGCTTCCGGGGCTCCGCGGGGCGGGCGGGGGCGGCGCGGGTGGAGGGGACCCCCGGACCCACGCTCCGGCCGCCGCAGCCCCGGGGTCCCGCCCACAGCCCGCGCCTGCGACCACCCACCGCGCCCGACCGGGGAGGGGCGCCGGCGGGCTGGAACCCTCGGGCCAGCCCTCCCGACAGCCCGCCCCGACCGGGGAGAGCGCCGAGGACCGGTGGACTCCAGAGGACGCCTTCGTCCCTGATCGGTTCCACCACCAAGATGGTGCTGTGAGAAGTGCGGGCTGCGCTGCTGCGTCGCCTTCTGATCTGAAGAGTCATGGGTTGCAAGTGTGCACGCCACGTTTAGAAGACTCGATTCTTTAAAATGTGGTGTTTAAGCTATGTTAAGTGTGTAATCTCGCATATTGCAAACGTGACCTGTGCTGCATTTCTGTTGGGCAGGGCTATCTTAAATCATTAAGATGGATGTGACTGGAAAAACCAGAAAGGCCTACAGAAGAGATAATAGCAGAACCTGCTTATAAATGATACTTCACGTTGTTTTTGAGCACTTAGAACAAGTGACTCGAGGCAGGGTATACGGGGCAGGCATCCATTTAATAGGTATTTACTTGCTGTTAAATGTCATTTGTTGTAGATACGTGTTGGAAATCAAAGAAAGAACCATCAGTGGAGGATATGCCGATGGCTATTTGCCATCACTTGTGTGATATATGACTTTAAAAATCTATCGGAGCTAGGATAGGAGCAAAGACAAGATTGTGTCGGAGACTCACAGAAATAGGCAGGGGAACAGGAGCACGGTAGGGTAAGAAAGGAGACCTGCAGCTAGGAACAGGTCTACACGGCATTCTAGGAGCAGCTCGTGGGACATGCGAGAACCGTAGGACCAGAATGTCTGTTCTCAGCCCCAGGACTGGGGAGGGGGTATTCTCACTTAATTCACCACGTGACCATGCTAATGTGTGTAACAACATCTCAGTGGCTTAAGGCCAACAAAGGCTTTTTCATACCACTCAGAGTGTGTTGTGTGGGAGGAGGCATCTCTGCTCTTTGCCTTCCTGAAAGGACCAGGCACTTTCCATCAACTCTCTCCATTACCTCAAGTGGCCTTTGAATAGACCTGTGTATGGGTCAGGGAGAAGAGGGCCAGGGTGATTTGTCAGTAGTAGTAGGGGCCAGTTCTGGAAACACTGTCCTTAGTAAGTGGAACTCATGCATCTGGTTACATGGCCACAGCTAAACTTGGGGTGGCTGTGAAGTAGAGTGCATGCTGTCTCTGGTTCTGTTGGTTGAACAAAACTGAGCATCTGTGGCCGTTTGAATAGGAATGGCCCCAATGGACTCATGTGTTTGATGCTCAGCTCATAGTTGTGGCACTTTAGCAGGTGTGGCTTTGCTGGAGGAAGTGTGTCACTGTGGAGGCGGGCTTTGAGGTCTTATATCAGCTCAAGCTGTGCCCAGTGGGACAGTCTCCTTCTGGTACCTGCCAGTCAGGAGGTAGACCTCTCCACTCCTTCTCCAGCTCCATGTCTGCCCACATGCCACCATGCTTCCCACCATAATGAGAGTGGACTAAACATCTAAAACTGTAAGCCAGCCCCCATTAAATGTTTTTCTTTGTAAGAGTTTCTGTGGTTTGGTGTCTCCTCACAGCAATAAAACTCAAATGGAGACCGAATCTAAGCCTGACTTTATCTGAAAAGCCTATCTGGGAGAAGCCGGTAAAGATTTCCCCTCTGGGAGTGGGCATTGTAAGATAACATCCTACCTAAGAGAAAGGAAGGAAGCAGATTACATTTAGATCTCATGACAACTGGACACTAATACTTAATAAACATCTGTTTTATGCCGGGACATTATCTGAAACACCACAAGGAATAAATATAAGATACAATTATGTTTTGCTTTGACAGTTCCATTTCTTCAACAATCAATCAAAAAACTCAGTCAGGTGTAGAAATTACCTCTACATGGGTTCAGGAGTCTGGAGTAAAAAAGTAGAATGAAAAAAACAAAAACAAAACAAAACAAAAGCCCTGCTCTGACTTCTAATCTGGTACACCTGTCTCTGGAAAGGCATTTCTTTCTTTCTTTTTTAATCTTTCACCATAATTATATGGAAGTCTAAACACCATCTCACATTGCAAGGGTTAACCCAATATGAGGAGAGCAGCAAGCAGATGGTTCCGCCTTCCAGAAAGTCTCTGGTGGAAGAGCTTCAAGATCAGCTTTGGAGGGGGAATGTAAGAAGGGCATTGCAGACGGTCCAGAAGGGGCTAATGGGTGCGCCGTGTGACATGGGAAGTTTGCAGACATAGGGATGTCCATCTAGAGTAGGAGAGAAATAAAAGGGGAAGCTGGTGGAGGGGAGTGAGGGTTTTATTTTAATCGCCTATGTCAGGTGACGGAGTCACTGTCCCTGTGTTTATAGGGAAATGGTGTATCTTGTGGTTCTTACTGTCTCATCATTTAGAACCAGGTGGTGCCAGCCTGCTCTATTGATGAAACTCTGGTTTTTAAAGACAGATGAATTGTGCCAACAGTTGGATTCTCACATGTGGAACATAGACTTTCTTAGAATGTAGCAGGTTTTCCCCCAGCAGGAGAGTCTCAAGACACTTAGGATTCTCAGTTCTCAAAAAACAAAACAAAACAAAACACAACAACAACAACAACAACAAAACAACCTTCCAAAAGTCTTCAGAGATTAGCAGTCCTTGTGTATTAGTCCTGGCTTCTCCATCCATTAGCCGATAAATGTGGTTTTCAGCACCGGGGCATTTCACGGTCTTGGTGCCTGGGCTCCCTAACCCCTCAAGCCAAAAGATCCTATTCTGGAGAGGAATCTCTGTGGGCTGTCTTTTCACCTGTCAGTCTTCCTCAGCAGTCCTCATGGCAGTCACTGCTCGGCATCGCTTCTCTTGGAGATTCGCTTACGAAACAAAGACACAAATAAGTAAACAGCTTCAAGCACAGGAAAAACACAGGGACATTAAAGCCAGAATGTGTGTTTTGGTTTCAGTTTTCAACCTCTTGCAAGCCCCAGCTATTCCAGTTAGAATCTTGCCATAATATTTCCAGCTGAGGAGAAAGCTGGAGGGGGCTCAGCATAGAGGACTGGCTTAGCATGCAAGAAGCCCTGGGTTTCATATTCAACGCTACTCCACTGAGAAAAACAAAACAAAAACCTCAAAAGGAAAGCCTGGAGAGAACTTCGTTAGATATCTAGAAGCTCTTGGTATACTATTGTTTGCCATCGGGAGCAAGTTTGAGATCTAGACCGGCAGTGATGAGGAAACCACAGTCTCGGGTGCAGGTTGAGGGTGAGGACAGCTGGCCACAGAGAGCTGGACAGTTTCCTATGCTCCGGTCCAAGAAGGCCATCCACATGATAAAGGACAATTGTATTTGACCATATTCATTTTCTTTTCACTAAATACCTCAAAGATAAAGCAATGTAAGATCTGGTCTCGGGGGGGGGGGGGGAATTGTGTCTTGTGGTTTTTAACCAATACAACTGTGCAAAAATCAAGTTCACATTGCCTATGAAGGCAATGAGCTGCTGTTGCTTTTCGAGTGTTCTCCAGGTGTGATCCTGTCCATAAGTATCCTGTGTTGTCCTGGAGTACTTTATTCCATCCTTAGCTTGTGGACCTTCCCTGGTTTATTTTTGTTGTTATTGTAGATTTTGTTGTCTTGTTTTTGTTTTTTCCTTCAGTGCACACAGCTAGAACCCATTTAACCAGAAAAAAAGAAAATTTCTGTTCTCACATACCAAGCACTTACTGACTGTAGTCGCCCACGACTACCAATAGTAACCGCCTGCCCAAGGGGCTGGGAATTAAAAGAGACAGAGAACACGAAGAAGTGACGCCAAGACAGTATTCTGATCAAGGCGCCATTTTTATTACAGAGTAAGCCACTTATATAGGTTTCCAAGTAAACATATCCAAGCAAAACAGGAAAATTAACCAAGCAAAACAGGAGGTTTAACTGAGCAAAACAGGAGGTTTAACTAAGCAAACAGGAGGTTTAACTAAGCAAACAGAAGGTGTCTGCTGAAAACAACAAGAATAGTGAGCCAGCATGACTTGCTTGCAGGTGACCATCTCAGGTCTTATGGAATGGCTACCTCAGTTCCCCCTTTTTCGTTTATGACCAAAGACTCACAAAGCTTTTCTTTTAATACAATAATAATTATGAAAACTGTTAGGTAAAATCCACATATGCAATGTCTACGCTATGTGCATTTGGCAACTTAGGAGAAAGTATCTGATTATTCTATCTATGTTGATAAGTTTAAAGTTCTATACCTAAATTAA
>CM053752.1:4534604-4613727 GCA_028658305.1 Pachyuromys duprasi | reverse complement strand
GGGAGGAGGTCCTCCCCTGTTGGTGGACTTGGAGTGGGCGGGGAGGAGATGAGGGAGGGCTGGGGAGGGTGGGAGGGAATGAGGGAGAGGGCTATGCTTGGGATGCAAAGTACCTAACCTGTGATTGATAACAAAAAAATAAATTAAAAAAGAAATGAAGAAATCTCAATAAATAAACTCAGTGGTTCAGTTAAAAAAAATTAAATATCACTGTGCAAGAATTCTATTGCACTAGAGGCTCATCGTGAATTAAAGGAGCTCTTCCTTTCCTGATGAGCTATGGGGTTTTATGGCATACCTTGAAAAGACTAATTAACATAAAAAACAGATAGCAGCTCACAATCCTGTTTCTGGGAGTCAATCCAAGATAAATAATGACATTCCAATTTCATGGTATATACTAAAAATGATCATTGAAACATTTTTTGTTGTTGTTGTCTCTTAAAACTGGAGGCTGAGGGAGCTCAAATGGGGGAGTGTCCTGACACATTACAGTACATTCACAAGATGGAGTTTTAGAATTAAAAAAAATCAACCAATTAGAGCTAAGTCACTGGCCATATATGTAACTTACATTGTCTATATTTTCTAAATAGAGGTGGATAGTCTTCTATATGTATTTACATTTACATACACATGTGTACAGATGTTTAACTATAAATTAAGAAAGATATCCACTCTACGGTTAGCACCAGGTATACCGAGTAAGTAAAGCTACAACAAGGGTGGCAAGCCAAGAAAAAAAATCATCAAAAAATATATCATGTGGCATGAATCCATTCAAATACAGGTGAAAGTGTGCCTGTATAAGTGACTATAGATGCATTTAAATTACGTTTAAAAGACAAACTACTGCACACAAACTAAATTTACTCTTCTAGTTGAGAAAAAATAAAATACATTCTCAGAAGTAATCATTAGATTGTTGTGTATAAAAATTGTTCTAGGGGCCGAGGAGATGAATTGGTGAATAAGAGCCCTTGCTGGGAAAGTCCAACCACCTGTGCTCAAAACAAGCTGGGCATAGCTGTGTATGCCAAAATGCCAGCTCTGGGGAAGGAGCAGGAACAGGTGGATTCATGGAGCCTGCCAGCCAGTATGAACAAAATGGTGTGTTCTGGGTTCAAGGGAGTAAGGTAGAGAGTGATAGAGCAGGATGCTGAGTATCCTCCTCTGTGGGTATACACAGGACACACACACAACTAATCTACCTCCAGTATTTCTTATAATGATTCTTCCATACACTTTGTGTTATGCTAATCCTGAGTTCTGGACTTTAACGAAGCAGCATGAAGGAGCAAACAATATTGGACGAGTTACTAGTATCCTTTTCCTGGTGGGATACAGCAAGCTAGGGCAAGAGACAAGAGACACGTGGGAGTCTAGGAAGAGCTGAAGGGTAATGAGTTTCCGGGTCCTCCAGGTCTCCAAGCTGCCTTTATCCAGTTGTTGACATAGTATCATTTCATAAATAGCATCCAATTCTTTCATGAGCAACACGCTGTGAGAGTTCAATTAGCAATGTAACTGAACCCACAGCACAGTTAGCTTTGCAGAGTCTCTACATCTCTAGGATGACAGATATTCTTTCACAAGCACACACACACACACACGAAAGTTTATTCTGTACCTTAAGGTCAAAACCAAGAAAGGAGAGCTAAAGAGATAATGGAATGGTTAAGTTCAGCACTCAAGTTAGGTAGATCACAAGCATTTGTAACTACAGTTCCAGGGAATATGATACCTTCTGGCTTCCAAAGTCACCTGCACACACATGGACACACACACACACACACACACACACACACACACACGGAGAGAGAGAGAGATGCAGAGAAAGTGAGACATAAAAACAGAAAGAGAATATAGTCTTTAAAACAAAGGCAAGGCACGAAATCGCTGTTTTGAGGGCAGAAGAGCTCATAGACTTCCTCGTGGCCTTCCTTGTTCTTTTGGACTTCCTTAATTTTAGCAGCTTCTCACTACTCACAGGGATAGTGCAATGTCCCTGGGGTCAAGCAACCACATGTCTTAGCACGTGACGTGGGAAAGGTGGTGGTGGCAGCGTGGGTGCAGTAACTGGGCACAGCTTAGCTCTGGCCACACAGCTAAGATCCAGACTCCATCATCTTGCTAATAGTAACTTCACAAGCACATGCACATCCTATGCCTTATTTCTGCACTAATCGAAGAAAACTAACGACAAGAACCTATCCCACATTCTCGTTAAGATGATTAAACCGAATAATCAAAGACATGGTACTCTATTAATTTTCTATTACTATCATATCAAATTATTACTGATTTCATAGCTTTAAAACCTGTGCTCATACCCCAGCAAATCCATCTGTGGCATAACCTCTACACCTAAGGGGAACACATGGCAAAGAGGGCAGAGTGGCTGTGGAGAGCCAGAGGAACAGGAGGTTTGCTGTGAGAATTTTGTCTCAGAGAAGCTACACCCATGAATTCTTATCAGCGTGGCTGCCTAAGCAAGACCCACCACCAGCTGAAATGGCAACATGAGGGAGGTGATCTCATGAGGCCCCTCCATGCCAGGTGACAAGCAATCAATGCCTACTAAGAGAGAATCAGTCTTTTCTGGGATGATTAAATGAACTCAGTAGGATGTAACTGTCTCTTTGTGTCTGTGGGTTTGTGTATCGGTCTGTCTGTGCGTGTCTGTGTGTGTGTGACAACAATAATTAAGAAGGAAGCCATGAATTTGGAAGGGAGTGGAGGCTGTAGGGTAGTTGGAGATAGGGAAAGGGTATGTAGTGAAAATGTTATAAATACCGTACTCGTGTGTGGAATTCTAAATAAAATGAAACATTTCTCAAACATGCAGATGTCTTGTTATAATACGTCAGATCACGGTCTAGTTGGCTCAACATTCTGCATTGCCAGAGGGCACAATGGAAAGTGAAGGCATGATGGCACAGCTCTGCGCAGCCGAGAAGAAAGCACATCAGCCTCGTTCAGGCTCTTGGCAGAATTCAGTGCTTCCTGTTTCTTCCCCCAGCTGTTGGCTGTGTTCTCCACTTCTAGCAGCTGGCCACAATTCCTGCTTCATGGCCTCCTCCTTCCAGAAGGCAGGTATCGAGAGGCTGGGGTGATCGTAAATCCTGCTTGTACTTTTTTTTTTTAAATCTCTGTCTTCCCCGTTTGCCTTGTCTGTTCTGTGTTTAGCTGTGAATGTTTGACTGCTTTCATCCATGTGATTGGGCTGGAACCACCTGGGGAGTCTAGGATACGCCCCTTATTTCATAACCTGAAGTGGATCTGTGCAAAGGTCCCCGGAATTACAAGTGTGGCACCTTGCTATCCCTGGAATGTAGTACACTTCTTGGCACAAGTTCAGAAATGTATCAAATTTGACATTGTTATTATTACTTAAAATATCACCCCAAGGATAATTTTCAGGGAGCAGGGCTGTTGTTTCTTTAGGAGGTACAGTATTATATGCTTGGTTCCAGGGATTTTTGTTATTGTTTTTTGTTTATAATTAATATTTGAATTTTCTAGAAAAAAAATCTCTGGATAATCTCACTTGAGTCTTGACTTCACTTTGGGTTAGAATGCTTCATCGGGAGAAAAAGACAAAATTGTCAGACTCTTCGGGTCCACAGGGTCATCCCCACCCCATGATGCCATCTGTTTTTGCAAGAGTCACATTTCGTGAGATTGGGATATATATCTGATGGTAAGAGGTTAAAAATGCCTTCTGATCATTCTTCCCACGGCTGCCTTTACCTCCTTGTTCTTCAGGCTGTAGATGAGGGGGTTCAGCATGGGGGTGACTAGACTGTACTGCAAGGAGAAGACCATGTCGAGCGGGGACCCTGAAGCCGGTAAGAGGTAACTGATGAAACCTGAGCCGTAGAACAAGATCACGGTAGTGAGGTGGGACAAGCAGGTGGAGAAGGCCTTGCTTCTGCCTGTGGAGGAGCTGATGCTCAAGATGGTGGCAACAATGCGGGCGTAGGAGCAAACAATCATGACAAGCGTCCCGAAGAAATGCACGACAGAGGAGCACAGCAGGAGCACGAAGTTGGCTGAGGTATCAGAGCAAGACAGAGGGAAGAGAGAAGACAGCTCACAGCTGAAGTGAGGAATAGTTTGGTCCTTACAGAAATCTAAACCGACAGCCAGAAGGATATTAAGGAGAGCATCAACAATGGCCAGACCCCAGGAGATGCACACCAGCCCCACACAGAGCTGGTTACTCATCACCTGGCTATAGAGCAAAGGTGAGCCAATGGCAACATAGCGGTCGTAGGCCATGGCAGCAAGCAGGCAGGCCTCGGTGCCGCCGGTGGCAAACACAAAGAAGGCCTGAGCCAAGCAGCTTTCAACCAAGATGGTTTTCTCCTCAGAGAGCAGATTCTCCAGCATCTTGGGAGCTGTGACAGAGGAGTGGCAGATGTCTAGGAAGGACAGTTGTCTCAAGAAGAAATACATGGGTGTGTGGAGCTGGGGATCAGCTGTGATCACCAGCAGCATCAAGGAGTTCCCCACCAGAGTGAGGAGGTAAACCAGCAGAAACAGAGCAAAGAGCACAGGCTGAGTGTAGGGGTCAGAGGGCAGTCCAAGAAGAACAAACTCAGGTACAGCACTGTGGTTTCTCATTGCTGTAGAGAAAAAAAACAAAACAAAACAACAAAGTCTATCATTAAAGACCTACCCAAAACCAAAATCTTGTTAGCCATAAACCTCTGCCCAGCTATTTCCTGACCATTGCTACGCCATTAATAGTCTAAATCAACAACCTTATCTTTTATTATGATGCTTTTTTTTTCAGGGCTCAGTATTTTTTGTTTTTTTTTTGTTTGTCTGTTTTTTGTTTTGCTGATGAGAGTGATTCAAATGAGAAATAGTTCCAATCAGAAATAGAGGAAAAAGCCAGAGAGTGTATTACTTGCGTGATAAAGAGGGGATTAGATCTGGTTGAGAAGGATTTAAGTAGATGTACCAACATCGTGTATTCTCCAAACTTTAGAAGAAAGTGTCAAAAGTGCTGGACCAGGCACAAGAAAGTCAATCCTTACGTCACTGCTTGCATTTAACATTAACTGAGGTCTTTGCTTGTACATGTGTGCATGTGTTAACATGCCCACTTCCCTGCCAGAAGCTTTAAAGACACTGATAGTGATAAAAATTAAGCATAAACCTGTAGGAGTACAGGTAAAGTGAAACTTCAGAAGCGTCAGGAGCCAGCAAGGCCTCAGAGCCTGAAGACTACGGCATTCAACTGTTTTGGAGTTCTCTGGAACACACCAGCTGTTTCGTGCTTAGCATCGCCCCATTATTTAATTTTCAGACTAAGCATATGAGAGCGAATTTTTAGAATAGCAGTCTAGCTCTCCAATGCCCAGGAAGTAGGGGGACTTACAGGCAATTCTTTGCCTATAAAGGGGTGGTGAGACACTGCTCCCTGTTCAAGACATGTTGCTGGAGAAGCACATTCTAACGGCCATTTGTCTGATACACGCGCAGTCTCCTCCAGCGTGTGTGGGCTTTGCCAGCCCCTCACGGTCACCTGAACTCTTCTCTCACGTGTGTTTCCTGCCATGCTGACCCGAACATCGCACGTGAGAGACAAGGGAGCTGTCCAGTGACCTTTGTCTTCCAACTCAGCCTTAATTCGCCCGGTTCTTCTGTGAAGACTCCCAGTAGCCCCTTCTGTCACAGGCAGAGCAGCTAGCTAAGCCTCCCAGTTTTGGAGAGAAACAAAACCCAAGCAGCCTGAATTCTTGGCAGGCACATCCTGGGTTATGGCACCACAGTGTGAGCGATCCGTTCAGGGCGGAAAACAATGAAAGCCAGCACTTCATAGACTTAGCATTGATAATGTGAACTGGTGAGCCAGAGACAGTATCTGGGCATTTACTTCACTATTTTGAGGACAAGAGAGACTTCGCCCTCCTTCTCTCTTTAGACATGGAGGTTCTCAGTCTGTCCACCTCACCATCCTCAGATCTGCCCACCTCACCTCCCTTATTAGTATAATTCAGGTGGCTACACAGGAGTCCTCATGTCCAAAAAGGAAAAAATGGAAACTGTTGCCACATGATCACTGTAGCAAGCACGGGGTTGAAGCTGAAGAAAGAATTCTAGCTTCACCAGGAGGACTGTGTGGTGACAACGTTACATCAGGAACCCTGAATAGGAATGGCCAGTGTAATAAAAGTCAAGGCTAGTCACTTCTTTCTGCAGGTTTCTCCCTTGATGTCATTTAGAGACTCTCAGCAGACGTCTTTTAAAAATAAAATGAAAGTTCCCGTTTTGGTTATGTCTAATGCCTGAAATACCCACCACTGATGTGCGTGAGTGTGCAACAAATTTAAAACACGCAATTACAGAATACAGCATGAAAGGTTTTCTTTTAGATCCAAGCACTGCTCTAGCGGTGGGGGAGGGGTGGACCTAATTGACCCTTGCCCAAGAGAAAGAGCTGCTTGAGAGCTGTTCATCGTGGAACCCGGCGTGTGTAATAACTGGCCCGCGGTGTTTCTCCTTGAGAGAATGAAGTGAGAGAGAGAGCGAGGGAAATAGAGACGGGGGCGGGGCAGAGAGGAGAAGCCAGTCTCTACAGCTGAGGCTTGAGCTTCCAGACAGTTTGAAGTCCCTCTGCTGGCAGACTCTTGGCACAAGGGAGAGGGGGAAAAGGGAGAGGCGCCAAAGCTGAGTGGCGACCACTCTGTAAGTGTGTCCTGCTTTCGCCTCAACTCCTTCCTTGTTCTCCTTCTCTGGTTGGGTGTGCCGTGGTGTCCGGTAAGGCCCCAACCTTGGTTTAGCCTTACGAAGTCAACATTCCATAAATGAAAACACAGCAAAGCCTCAAACCAACCACGGTGGTCCCTGCTGTGCAGTCAAGTGACGGAGACTGGAGCCGCCTCTGCACGGGTGAGGAGCTGGCCGAGCATACCACCCCGCCCTGAAGTCACTTCCCAGCCGGTCCTTCCCGCTCGCCAGGAGGAACCCCAACAGCAAAGCGTGCCGTGCGTGCGTGCTGCTCCTACCCTCGACATCCTAGTGCTTAATATCCACCCTGGCATTGTAGACTCCGTAATGAGGCTGCCTACTGCAAGGGGCGAAAACAATGATGTCACACGTATATGCCAACACAGTGTGACAGCAGGCAGCCACCTGCAAGCCAAGGAAAATGGCCTCCAGGGAAACCAACCTTATTTTCACCTTCACCTTGGACTGCTAGCTTCACCCGCAGTACAGTAGAATCTTCTGCTATTAAGACAATAACTCAGCATAACAATTGCTTAGAGCTGAGTCGCCATCTTTAAGTACTACCTGTATTTCGGAAGGCTTCATATCCCATCTGTTAAAGAGTAACTCAAAGGCTGGCAAGATGTCTCAGCAGGTAAAGAAAGGTACTTGCTACCAAACCTGATGACCTGCGTTCCATCCCCCAGCCCCACGGGGGAAGAAGAGACCTGACTCCCACATGCTGTCCTCTTGTGCTATGGCTCATGTCTGCTCACACATATGCAGACACTCGGAAATACTCAGTGCTAGGTGGCATTTGAGTTACTGATTGTTGTCTTAGTGGGGCTGAGCAGTACAAGAGAACATGCACCTAAAAAGCTGGCAGGCAGAGCCTGGGGTCACTGGCCAGCCAGCCCAGCTTACTTGAAGAGTTCCAGGCCAATGAGAAACACTTTTAAAAACAAAAGCGAGAGGCTGGAGAGAGGGCTCGGTGGTTAAGTGCACCGGCTGCTCTTCTGGAGGACCCAGGTTCAATTCCCAGCACCCACACAATACAATAGCTCACAAGTGTCTGTAACTCCATTCCCAGAGGACCACATGCTCTCTCTTGACCTCTGTGGGCACCATGCATACGTGGTGCATAGTCACATGTGCAGGCAAAAGATTCATGCACACAAAATAAAATTTTAAACAAATCAGAAGCAAAAATAAAAAGGCACCTAATGAACGGCAGCCAAGTTGTCCTTTGACCTCTCTATTCACAAAGGCAAACATGTGCACTCAGCCACACATGAACACACACACACACTTTTTAAATTATTGGATTAGATTTTCACACACATAAGTTGAATGATTGACTTTTACTTAATTAGCAAACTTACCCATGAAAACAATTTGAGTTGACACAAAATAATGTTAATGCAATTATATATGCATTTATACATGTATGTGTACACGCATCAGTTCAGCCTGTTCCCCTTTTTTACAGAGTTCCCTTGTATGTGATGTAAACTTCCAGTAAATATTTTGCTTGGTTTGCACACATTCCCTCTACTCTCACCAATTCACTCTCTAGATACGTGTTATATATTTCAATATGTAATTTAAACAGCTGTTTCATATGCTCCTCTTTTTGTTTTTATTAAGTGGCTGATATGAATCATTGTCTTTGTGACATAAAAATATACATAGAACTCACTGAGTCCACATAAAGGATGGCAGACGGTGGCCAAAACAGAAAAATAACTGAGGAATCCAGTCCATGTCCCTTTGGGTCCTTACAGTAGAAGAATGAAAGGGTTAAGGTTTGTTAGCATGAGGAAAAGCAGTAGTTAGGAAAGCAAAGTCAAGCCAGTTTGTGTGTGTGTGTGTGTGTATGTGTGTGTGTGTGTGTGTGTGTGTGTGTGTCTGTCTGTCTGTGTGGCTGTATGCCAGGGCCTCTGTGTGTGTGTGTGTGTATGTCTCTGTGTGTGTGTCAGTTATTTTCTCTGTGGAGTGTTAACTACACAGCCCTGTCAGTGCTTTAATGCCCAGTGTGGGGAGGGCTCAGCCACTCAACCAGCATCCCTCAGTGCCAATAAGGCTGTGCCCTGAGTTCTTCAGTGAAGAGCTCTAACACCATATTTCACTGCCACAACCGTCCAGCAGACACAAGCCAGCTCAGGCACAGAAATGGAACACAGACAGTCTCACATAACTGAACTGTTCAGAGTTAATGGCAATTTTTAAATTAATAGTTTTTCCCTAAAATTTATACACACTGAAGTTCTGGTGCCTCAGAACTGAGGTGTTGGATCCCTGGAGCTGGAGTCATGGGCGGTTGTGAGCTGTTCCACAAGAGCCAGGAACCAAAGCCGGATCCTCTGACAGAGCAGCATGTGCCCCCAACCACTGAGAAACCCTGCAGCGCCAATTTCCCACCGTTATTGCTCCGTGCTGTGAGAATTTAATTGAACAATAAACGAGCTTTAACAATCTCTCTTTCCAGTTTGATTTGAATTCTCAATATACCAAAGGAGAAAGGAGAGAGGCCATCTGAGGACGCATAAAAATGGCTTAGCTCCAAGGGAAGGAGATTCCTTCTGGAGGTGCCAGTGAAGGGAAGCCGGAGAAGACATGAGAAGAAAGGAATCTGAAATGATACAATAATATCTCAGAAAGCTGCGAATAGAGAAAGGGGAGGAGAAGATGGCTCAAAGGGCAGAGACCAGGGCAGCCAAGGAACATTGGCATGCCCTGGCATGAGCCCTAACGTTGAAGAAGCAAGTGCACCTTACCTCAGGTGATGCCCATCAGAAAAGCACACCCCTAGCCACTCAGCTCACAGACATGCACAATCCTCAGAGCAGGGAGCCGGGTGAGAAGTGTGTTCACACAACGCACTCCGTTTTTGAGAGATTGTTTCATGTTTCTTAATGCTGATCACACTATCCTTTGTCCACTCAACCCTCAATGGCTAGCAGCTGTTAGCATTATCTGAAGAAGGAACCCTCCGGAGTACACCATCAGGAGGACAGCTTGGTCTAGCACCAACAGGGCCTGTGGGTGCAGTTAGAGCCTAAGAGGCAGTTGACTCGATGCCAGGCAATCCCCAGAGTCATGCGGAAACTTGACTTTGGCATCATTAATTAAACAGAACTTAGTTTTTAAGAGCGACAGGGGACTTGATTATGCATTCTCTTTGGAAACTCTGGATTAAAGAAACCACCTTGAATTACTGGATAAGAAATCTTGCTGAGCTGATGACAGCTCCCTGGAACAGAAAGACAGAAGCCTGCCCCCCCCCCCCCATGTAGGAAGACAAGACTGACAAAATCCAAGGGGAACCAACGGGCAATCTGAGATTCACCATGGAAGCTGAGACCGTTGAGTGCTTCCATCCTGATCACTCTTCCATGTGAAATACGGATACTTGATTTTTGACAAAGAAGCCAAAACCATACAATGGAAGAAAGACAGCATCTTCAACAAATGGAGCTGGTCTAACTGGATGTCTACATGTAGAAAATGCAATAGATCCATATTTATCACTCTGCACAAAACTAAAGTCCAAGTGGATCAAAGACCTCAACATAACCCCCCCCCCGACACAATGAATCTGTTAGAAGAAAAAGTGGGGAAGAGCCTTAACCTCATTGGCAAAGGAGACAACTTCCTAAACAGAATACCAACAGCAGAAGCTCTAAGAGCAACAATCAATAAATGGGACCTAATGAAACTGAAAAAGTTCTGTAAAGCAAAGGACATTGTCATCAGAACAAAACGACAGCCTACAGACTGGGAAAGGATCTTCACCAACCCAATATCTGAGGGCTAGTAACCAGAATATATAAAAAACTCAAAAAAGCAACAAATCAAGTAATTCAATTAGAAAATGGGGTACAGAGCCAAACAGAAAATTCTCTGCAAAGGAATATAGAATGGCAGAGAAACAAAGAAATGTTCAACGTCCTTAGTCATCAGGGAAATGCAAATCAAAACAACCCTGAGATTTCACTTGCACCCTTCAGAATAGCCAAGATCAAAAACTCAAGTGACAACACGTGCTGGAGAGGATGTGGAGAAAGGGGAACCCTCCTCCATTGCTGGTGGGAATGTAAACTTGTACAACCACTCTGGAAATCAATCTGGTGCTTTTCCAGACATAGGAATAGTGCTACCTCAAGATCCAGCTCTACCACTCCTAGGCATATATCCAAAAGATGCTCAAGGATACAACAAGGACATTTGCTCAACCATGTTCGTAGCAGCTTTATTTGTAATAGCCAGAACCTGGAAACAACCCAGATGCACCTCAACTGAGGAATGGATACAGAAATTGTGGTACATTTGCACATGGAATACTACTCAACAATTAAAAACAAGGAAATCATGAAATTTACAGACAAATGGTAGGAACTGGAAAAGATCATCCTGAGTGAGGTATCCCAGAAGCAGAAAGACATGCATGGTATATACTCATAAGTGGATATTAGACATATAATATAGGATAAACATACTAAAATCTGTACATCTAAAGAAGCTAAGCAAGAAGGAGGATCCTGGGTAAGATGATCAATCCTCACTCAGAAAGGCAAATGGGATGGACATCAGAAGAGGTTAAAAACAGGACAGGAGCCTACCACAGAGGAACTCTGAAAGACTCTACCCAGCAGGGTATCAAAGCAGATGCTGAGACTCATCTGCTTTGGGCAGAGTGTAGGGAATCTTATGAAGGAAGGGAGAGATTGGAAGATCTGGAGGGGACAGGAGCTCCACAAGGAGAAAACAGAGCCAAGAAATCTGGACACAAGGGTATTTTCTGAGACTGATACTCCAACCAAGGACCATGCATGGAGATAACCTAAAACACCTGCACAGATGTAGCCCATTGCAGCTCAGTGTCTAAGTGGGTACCCTAGTAAGGGGAACAGGGACTGTCTCTGGCATAAACTCAGGGGCTGGCTCTTTGATCACCTCCCCCTGAGGGAGGAGCAGCCTTACCAGACAACAGAAGAGGACAATGAAGCCAGTCCTGATGAGACCTGATAGGCTAGGGTCAGAGGGAAGGGGAGGAGGACCTCCCTATCAGTGGACTTGGAGAGGGGCATGGGAGGAGATGAGAGAGGGAGGGTGGGATTGGGAGGAGATGAGGGATGGGCTACAGCTGGAATACAAACTGAATAAACTGTAATTAATATAAAAAATAAAATTAAAAAAGAACTGCTCTGAGTAGCTAAAGGGCCAAATGAAGAACAAGAGTAAACTTCTAGCCTTATTATTCATTAGGCACCAGACCCACTTTCTTTTTTTTTTTAATTTATTTATTTTTATATCAATCACAGGTTAGGTACTTTGCATCCCAGGCGTGGCCTCCTCCCTCATTCCCTCCCACCTTCCCACTCCCTCCCTCATCTCCCTCCTCCCCGCCCCCTCCAAGTCCACCAACAGGGGAGGACCTCCTCCCCTCCCATCCAACCCCAGCTCATCCTGTCTCCTCAGGGCTGGCTGCAATGTCCTCCCCTGGGATCTAGCCAGTCTGTCACTCCCTGGCTTGTATGGGGGAGGGTCAAAGAGTCAGCCATCAAGATCATGACTGAAACAGTCCCTGTTTCCCTCACTAGGGTCTTCAGTCCGACACCGAGCTATCAGGGGCCCCATCTGAGCGGGGGTTCCAGGCCACATCCACACATGGTCCTTGATTGTAGAAACTGTCTCATACAAGACCCCTGTGCCCTGCTCAGTTTGGTCTTTGTGGAGCTCTTCTCCCCAAGCCTCACCAACCTCTCCCAGATCTATCATTACTTCTTGCCCTCTGCCAAAGTCTTGATCACGAGTCTTAATATCTGCTCTGATACATCGCTACGTTGACCCCCCCCCCCAGAGGTCCTCCTTGGCATGCTCCTGTCCTGTTGCTTGTTTTCTCCTCCACTCAATGTCCATCCCATTTGTTCATCCAAACAAGCATTGATCATACCAACCTGCAGACCCACTTTCTTACAGGGAACAATTTGGCAGATAAGCTCAAGGTACTTTCTGTAAGTGTGATCCACTCTGTGGCCTAGATTAATTTGTCACTTAATTGCATACTTGGGTGATCTTTTCCACACCTACAGGAAATAATCAACATACTCACTTTTATGCACTAAAAAAAATACTCCTAGTAGATTCATCATAAAATCTTTCTCCTATTGATAACTATTTGAGATGATTATAGATTACATCTGCTGTAATGAGTTCTGCACTGGGCATTTGGTGCCTGACCTTGGACATGCGCACACTTGGGTAGTTCTCTTGTGTTCCAGCCCTGTGATGTAACTACCACATCAGAATCAGGGTATGTGCCTTACACCCTGGTCTCACAGTTTGCTCAATAACATCGGTTTACTGGGTGTGTATTTGACTGGCATCAAGGTGAGATGTCTGTACCGTCTCCACACTCGAAGAAACTGTGCACATCTCTGAAGGAGAAGAGGAGACCATACGTTCTATAGTTACAGCACAAACCCACATAAAGATGTGATCTAAGAACCCTGGCACACACATGCGCGCACACAAATGTGTCACAGTAAGACTAATGTCTATCCTTTCTGTAGTGACGAGCCTCCAGGGTTAGTTCAGGCACGCGGCGACTGCAACAGCCCCAGGACTTTCCAGTGAGATTGAGCATTTCTGACATTCCTTTCTGAACATTATATGTGGCCTTTTGTCCCTGGCTGCTATCACTCATCACAAAGTTTTGTACATGCAACATGAATCAGTGCTTTATTCCTTTCATACAAAATACTGCTCTGTTGTGATCCTGTCATGGTTTGGATATGAAATGCCCCCAAAGGTATATGGGTTGAGTGCTAGTCCTGTTGTTGGTATTATTTGGGGAAGTTTGGGAAATTTTAAGATAGAGAAAATCAGTCTCTGAGGTGGAGTAGTCTTGGGGGCCACCTCCCCTCTTCTTCCCGTACCCCATGATATGATGATGTTGCTGTTCCATATCCTCATCATCATGATGTCCAGGGTCACCACAGCCCAGAAACAACGCAAACAACCCTACAGGGGCAAAACCCCAAAACCATGAACCAGAATAAAGCTCTCCTCTTTTAGACTCATTTCTGTCACATATGGATTTGTCACAGTGATGAGGGACTTGATAGCCCAGCGGGGATACCCCCTGTTTATCCCTCAGCAGCTGAGGTACTTTGGGTCTGGGCTGGTATAATATTATGAGTATATGCACATTTTGCACTGATATGTGTTTATGTTTTGACTTTCTCTGGGATATATCAGGGATACAATTCCTGTTTAAATAGTAACTCTGTAGCCCACTGTCTTAGTTACTGTTGCTATAACAAAACGCCATGTCCAGGAGACTGGGTGTGTGGTTTTTGGGCGGTTAGAGTCCATGCTGGTGGAGCAAAGATGTGTGAGCAGGAGCAGCTGAAAGCTCACGTCTTTGTCTGCAAGCAGGAGGCAGAGGGTACGCTGGGAACGGCACAAGACTTTTGAAACCTTAATGCCCACTTGCTGCAAAACACACTTCCCCTAAGACCACACCTCCTAATCCCTTCCAAAAAGTTCCAGCAACTGGCAAGCAAGCATTCAAAGACATGGGCCTATGGGAGCGGTTCTCTTTCAAACTACCACATTCATTTTCTGGGGGAAAACCCAAATAGTTCCCCAGAGTAACTAATCATTTCCGATTTCCACTACAAGTATGGAATATTTCTAATTTCTTCATAGCCTACCTTAAAAATACTTAATTTGTTCATGTGTGTATGTGTGTGCACGCATGTGTACACACACATCATGTGTGAGTGGGGCAGATGTAAAGGCAGATACATGAAGGTGAGAGAACAACTTTGAGAAGCAACTCTCCCCTTCTGCTTTCACACAGTTCCAGGGATGTCACCAGGCTTTCGTCCCAAGCATCTTTACCAGATGGACCCTCTTGCCAGTCCCTGATACCTTCTTAAACACTTGTTTTTATCTTTTTTTTTTACTGTGCATTCATTGTATGTGTCTGTCTGTCTCTCCCTCTCTCTTTCTTTTCCTTCCTTCCTTCCTTCCTTCCTTCCTTCCTTCCTTCCTTCCTTTCTTTCTTTCTCTTTCTTTCTCCGCCTGTCTGTGTGTGTCTGTGTGTGTGTGTGTGTGTGTTGTATGTGCTCATGTTGCTGAGCATGAGGGTTTGCTGACATGTAGCAATTTTCTCGGAGCTGAAACATTCCATGCTGCTTAGAAGTTTGTTATGACACAGGGAGGTGTCATAAATAAGGGAGGTGAAACATTCCATTCTTCATGGAAAGTCATTAAAGCTCAAGAAAAAAAAATCTCAAAAGCTTTAGGAAGTCCCTGAAACTGACCATACACACCAGGCCCTCTCCCTCCCCATGAATGTCCAAGAGATGCTCCCTGGAAGTAGAGCAGCCAGGCTTCCAGGATGTTCAGACCAGCCAGGCTGCCTGGAAGAGGCAAAGACCCACTGTGCTGCTTGGAGATGAGATGCTCCATCCTGCAAATTCTGCCGTGTCCTCCAGATTCCCAGTGTTTGTGAGCTATCATACCACCCATGCAGAGGCGGGCTTCGATGATGCAGCTGCCTTTGAGTATTTCTGTTCCTGTAAGCAACCCATATCCCTGTAAATTACCCCAGCACAACACATCGCTTCACCAAGTTGGGCTCTGATGGGATCCTTCACTTAGGTCTGCCATGGGCTCTCTACCTGGAGTGAATAGAGGACTACTAACATCGCCCTAGGAATAGTGTCACACAACATAGGGTATATATATCATGTGTGTGCATGCATGTCAACAGATGCTGCATAGATACATGTGTGTGCACACATGTACAATCCAGAGGTTAATGTCTTCAAGAGTTTTTCCTGATGGGGCCTTACTGTCTTTTTTGAGACATTCTCTCCCTGTACCTGGGGCTCATCTAGACTGTCTGTCCAAAGAGCTCCAGAAATCTTTCTGGTTTTGCCCCTCCCGCCTTCTCCCAGCATCAGGGTTACACGTGTGGGCCACCACGGACAGCTCTTACATGGGTCCTGATGATCTGAGCTCAGGTCTTCATACCTACAAGACAGGCACCTCACCCACAGAGCCATCCCTCTGCCCGTTAGGATATATGCTTTTAATTTCTTCTTTGAGCCATTGGTTATTCAATTGGGTATTGTCTAATCTCTGGGCGTCTGGGACATTTTTAGGTTTTTCTCCAGCTACTTATTCATATTTTCATATTACTGTGGCTAGAATTGAGATATTATATGACTTTAATCTTTTTAAGTTTATTAAAACTGTAGCCCAGCATGTATCTTGGAAAGCATCCCAGATATGCTTAAAAAGAAAATATTCTAATGCTGTTGGGCAAAATGTGCCTCTCCGGTACAATTTTTGTTATTGGATATTTTTTCTAGTTTATCTGACAATTGCTAGGAGCATAGACGTCCATGCTATTATAGTACTACTACTTATTCCTTGCTTCAGACCTGTTAATATTTGCAATATTTATTTAGATCTCCCATTTGAGGTGCCTACACATATTTATACTGTTATAACATCTTCATAGATTAACCTCTTCATTACAATATGATGTTTTTGTCTATTGCTATTTTAGGCTGAGAACTATTACATGTGATCACACCTACCCCTTCTCTCTTGGCTTCCTTTTATTTGGAAAATATTCAATCCCTTTACTCTCTGTCTGTCTTCCAAAAGTCAGTCCCATCAAAGCAGCACACGATTGGGTATTTCTGTTGAATGTTTAGAAAATTTTAAAAAGCACTAAATCTTTTGATTAAAGGGGCTAATGTAGCTGTGGGTTAAGTCAGGACTTACTGAGGCCACTTTGTCTTTGTCCCTTTCTTCTTTTTGTCCCCCATTATAATTTGATTGCTCACTGGAAATGATACTTTCGTTTTTTTCTTCTATGCATCTACAGTAGTTTTTCTCTTGCGCAGCCTATATAGAAATATGATATTTATAACCACTTTGAAGCTGACAGCCCCTCAATTTTCACTTCATACAGATGTGCTGCCCGTTTATGCCTTTCTCGCACATTTTCTCTCAGATCCTACAATTCACAATTTTTATATTATACATAATTAATATAGTATCAAATCTATAGTTGGTTTGTTACTTTTGTCTCTTAACCTTTATACTAAGGTTATAAGTGGCTTTAGACATGGAAATCCAGAATTAAGATAATCTAATTTTAGTGGCTGTTACCTTTGCCAGCGAATTTGTGTGTTCATATATTGATGTTGTTTAATTTTCAGCTTAAAAAAGTGCCTTAAGCACATCCTGGAAGGTCGGTCTAGTGGTGATGAAGTTCCTCGGCTTCTGTTTTCTAGATGAGTGGGCTCATTTAGGATGCAAATGGCAAAGCCATAAGGAATAGGGTTGCCAAAGCCTTTGGGAACTCACGTGATCTCACTGTGTGCCCAGATGCTGGGCATGAAGATATAGGATGTAATGTTTGCCCTGATGGGAATGTCTTAATCTTCTTTGGTTCCATTTCTCTTTTCCATGCCCCTGTCTTAGGGTTTCTGGTGCTGAGACAAAACACGAAAAAAAAAGTTGGGAAGGAAAGGGTTTATTTGGCTTACACTTCCAGATCACTGTTCATCACTGACAGAAGTTAGGACAGGAACTCAAGCAGGAACCTGGAAGCAGGAACCGATGCAGAGGCCGTGGAGGAGTTCTGTTTACTGGCTTACTCCTTGTGGTTTACTCACTCTGCTTTCTTATAGAAACCAAGACCCCCAGCCCAGGAATGGCACCACTCACAATGGGTTGGGCCCTCCCCAATCAATCACTAAGAAAATACCCTACAGGATTGCCCATGCCTTATCTTACTTGGAGGCATTTTCTTAATTGAGGTTCTGTCTGCTCAGATGATTTTAGCTTGTGTCAAGCTGACATAAAGCTACCCATTTCTTCCTTTAGAGTGTGTGAGGTTAGTTTTCCATGCAGCGTGACTAGTTTAGACTCTGTCTGTGGAGAGATGCAACCTGAGTATGGGTAGAACCATCCCATTTGCTGAGCTCACAGCATGAATAAAAGAAGAGGCAGGGAAGGAGGGAGAGGGTGGAGGAGAAGGCGTGAGGGAGGGGAGGGGAGGGGAGAGAACTGGAAGAGAGGGGAGGAGGCTAGTATTCATTTTTCTGCTCCCTAGATGCAGACACGATGCAACCGTCATTCTCATACCCCCACTATGCCTTCCCGTCGTGAAGAAAGGCACCCCCAAACTGTGAGCCAAAAGTAAACCTTTCTTTAAGTTGCTGTTTTCAGGTGTTTGGCAACAACAACAACAAAAAGCATCTAATACAGTTAATATGGAAAATTTACCAGTAAATATAAAAGGTCAGGAAAACACTAAGATGTAGACATAGGTAGAGGCTTTCTGAACTGGTCTCTAGAGCCTGTGGAAATAATGCCAACACTGGCAGAAGGGGTCCCATGAAATTACCAAGCTTCTGCACATCAAAGGAGACAATCGAGTGAGGAGACAGCCTACAGAATGGAAGAAAATCTTTGCAAGCTGCACATCCAAGAGATTCATATCCAGAGCCTACAAAGGACTCAAAAACTTATTAAGTTAAACAGCCCAATCAATAAGTAAACAAACTAGTCTCAAATGATAAAGTACAAGTGGCCAATTAACACATAAAAATGTTCAGTCTCTTGGGTCATCAGATCAGTGCGCATTAAAACTACACTGAGCCTCTGTCACCCAGGTCAGGAGGGTCATCATTAAGAAAAGAAGTAACAAAAGCCGGTGAGGATGTGGACAAGGGCAGCCCTCGCACACGGCTGGCGGGAGTGTAGATCAATCCAGTCAGGAAAGAGGTTCCTCAGAAACGTAAAAGGAGATCTACCACAGGGCTAGCTGTTCCACTCCTGGGTATGTACCCAGACAACCCCACATCAGCACAGCACCGCGATACTTCACACCAAAGCGTGTCATGGAGCCAGCAGAGGTGCCCATCAACAGAGAAATAGCTCCAAAAATATGTCCTATGTGTATACAGTGGAATTTTTTCAGTCATAAAGAAAAAAGGGGAAGTGGGGCCTAAGAATCATATTATGCAAATTAAGGCAGTGTAGGACAATTGTCATGCATTTTCTCACATGTGGTTCCTGCATGTTATGTCAATAAGTCATGTGAACATATACATGACACAAAAGCAGAAGCAAAGCTGTCTAGAGGAACAAAGAGGATGAGGAAGAGGAGGAAGGCTGGGGTAAGCTCAAAGAGAGTAATACCTGTGTGCATAGCCCAGTACCATGCACACTGAATATACACTAATGACCAAAAGTAGACAGTTTCCTTCTATTATCTGCAATGAAGTGTACACAGCACGTGTCATTCTCTCTTCAAGGACCAGCAGAGTTCACCAACAAGACCACCATGCCTTAAATGTTTTTGTTTGATTCGTTTTATGAAAGGTGTTTCAATACAAATGCTTTGGTTTTTTTTTCCTTTACTAAATTTGGATGCCTTGGCTCTTTCAAGGAATGTGGCTCCTTTAGCTAAGAGATTAATAAGCACAGAGTTGTACATAGCACCTGGCTTTTTACCCCTGAAGGTCTGAAGTTCATGGTATGGTTTTTATTTTAAATTTGCTGCTCTGTTATAAATTTAAGAATATGACATATCTCAACAGACAATCTGTGTACACCGAGAAACATGTTTTCCTCTAGTGTTGACTCAGGCCTTGTGCATTAATGGTTAAAGAGATGGGCCACACCATCCATTCACCTCGACCAACCATCTGCGGATGTCTGTACAGTGATGATGGCGTTTCCGGGTCCACCTACAGCTGTGACTTTGTGTTTCTTTTCATGCCTGTGGGGTTTGTCCCACTTAATTTTGAAGCTGTAACTTTAGGTCATACGCATTTAGATACTTACACATTTTGGAGACAAGATTATCTTATCATTGCATAATGACCTTCCGTTCCAAAAGTCTTTATTCTGGAGAACACTTTGAAAAGTTATCCCAGATGAGCCACCTTTCTTCATTCTCCCATGACACATCTTTCTATATCACTGTCCTTTCATGCATGATAGTCTTAAATTTTTCTCTTTATAGAAAATATACCGTGGGGTTTTCTTTTTAGTTCACCTTGATCACAGTGACTTTATTCTGTGCTTAGTAGTTGTCTAGAGGACTGCCATATGCATTTTTAAAAGATTCTGATGTCATCTTGATAAGTATGTCGTAATTTGTATGAAATCTTTTACCTCTGTTTTCTACATGCGGTGCAGCTCTCCTCCCTGTCCTCATGTGCATTTTTGTCACTCACTGTCTTTATACCTAAGTATTTATGCATACATATTTTTCTTTATCAGGCTTCGAGGTCCAAATGTCCAAAGGTTTTCTTTACCTTCACTTCCTTCATCTTTATATTCTTCATTTATTTACACACGTCCGAGGTTCAAGGCTATATTATATTCCTTCTAAGAACGGAGCTTGGGTCCACTGTGTTGGCAGAGCTGGTCTTCTGGTGATAGGTTTGCTGTGTTTTGTTTGCTGAGAGAATCTGGAGGTTATCTTAGGAGCGCCATTTTTCAGGTGTTTGTTGAAGCAGGTGTTTATTGTTGTCCTCTTGCTTCCACTGTTCTGAGGAGCGCTGTGTCCACAGGGAAACTTTCTCAGCCTTTGTTTCATCACATTTCTCAGAGGAGAAGAAAAACTGGCAACGTGTGACACTCCCCATGCCTACAGCCCCAAGAGCTCTGCATGCTCTCATTCACCCACATTCAGCCTTTAGGAATTAATCTCTTTTTCTAATGTGCTTATTTTCCCATCAATGTAGATGGTTTTGGATGGTTTACTTAGGCCATCCCTGCTGATGGCTTCATCTAGATTTTAAGAAAATTATTCACATTCTAACCTAAGTTATCTTGCTTGCTTAGAGTATGAATTAGTTTGTTATGTGTCTAGCCAGGTTCCAGCTGACGTGGTGGGGATGAAAAGCTTTCCATTTTCAAAACTGGGCTGACGTTGAATGCACTCTCTTCATCATTTCTTTGTGATTTCTTCATATCTAAAATAAACTTTGCTTTTATTTAATATGCTTGAGAAGTCATGCCTTTGTGAATTTATGAAAATATTGTAAGAATTCTTTCTTAAGCAGTTACAGCTTCAGATTTTATTTTCTTGAGTCTTGTATTACATCCTTCTGTTAGAAGAACGTTAGGGCTTCTGAGAAATAACTTATCTGTTTTGCATGCTTTACTATGCATGGGTTTCTCAGTAAGAGTTTCCTCTCTGGCAACATGATGTAGTCCAACGAAAAATATGGCCCGGGGTTCATGCCATGTAGTCATGTTCATTTCAATGGCCATGATCTTGTTTTTGCTTTTTTAATTAATTAATTAATTAATTAATTGATCAATCACTTTGTACCCTGATCTTAGCTTCCTTCCTCCTTTGTCTCTCTTCCCTGATCCCCATCCCCTACTCCTCAGATAAGGGGAGCCCCTCTACCAACCCACACCAGAACATCAAGTCACATCAGGATTGAGTGCATTCTCCTCCTCAGCGGCCTGGTGAGGCAGCCCTATCAGGGAGAAGTGATCAAAAAGGAGGCAACAGAATCCGTGTCAGTGACAGCCCCCTCTCCCTTTTCGAGGAGACCGACAGGAAGACCAAGCCACCTATCAGCTATGCGTGTGTAGAGAGCCTAGATCAAGTCCATTCATGGTCCTTGGTGCATCAGTCTTCACAAGCCCCACTGATTAGTTGGCTCTGTTGGTCTTCTTGTGGAGCTCCTGCACCCCACCCTCCCAGGTCCACTATAGAAATGATCCCTGAAAGCATAGTCTTGAACACTTCCTTTTTTATGTCCCTGTTTCCTGGGCTCATCTCTGTCTGGAAACTTTTTTATTTTTAGATTTATTTTATTATTTTATGTGTATGGGTTTTGCCTGCAGTATGTATGTGTACCACATGCATGCCCAGTGCCCACGGAGGTCAGAACTAGAGTTATGGATGGTTGTGAGCCACCACATGGGTGCCAGGAATCAAACCTGGGTCCTCTGTAAGAGCAAGTGCTCTTATCTGCTGTGCCAACTCTCTATTCCCTCTGTCTGGCAATTTTTTTCTCTTGTGGATTTCAATTCTCTTTCTTCGTTCTGTGTGTTTTGTGTTTTAACTGTGATATCCCCTGGAGATTTTCTTTCTGGTCTTGTCAATTTGGTGTTCTGCGTGTTTGTTGTATTTGTATGGGTATATCCTTCTTTACCTTGGGGACGTTTTCTTCAGTAATTGGGTTGAAGATATGTCCTGTGCCATCGACCTGGGATTCTTCTCATCTGGGTCTATAATTGGAAGATCTGGTCCTTTGACGGTGTCCCATATTCCCTGCATGCTCCTCTCCTTTGGATTAAAAAGTTTTTCCATACCTTTGCTTATTTGGTCTAGAGCTCTGCTTTATCTTTTAGTCCTGATAGTCTATCTTCTTCTTGATTCATTCTACCCTTAAGACTTTCCACTAAGTTTTCTAGTTAGGATATTGAGTTTTCTATATTCTTTTTAGCTTGTGTTCTCTTCAGGGTTTCTGTGTCACACTGCATTCAGTTTCCATTCTTGAGCTATTTTCATCATTCTACTCATCCCTGTCTCTGTATTTTCTTGGACATTACTCAAGCATTTTTTTGTCATCCTCTTAAAATTCAATGGACTGTTTTCCTATGTCTTCTTTAAATGCCTTGAGTTCTTTGATAAAGTTTATGATTGTTCTTTTAAATTCTGTATCCTGAGTTAATCCAGGTAATTCTTGTTAGATAAAACTTGAGGATTTGATGGGAGACATCTATAACTTATAACCTTAAAATGCACAAGTGGTTTTTAATAGGTTCACAGCGTCGTACAGTAATCTCCACCTTCACCTTAAGTCATTAGAAATGATTGGCAATGTTTCTTTTTCCCTTTCCCCTTCTCCTTCCCACCCTGAAGCACAACAAAGTAATTTTTCTACTTCCTATTTCTCTGAATTTGTCTGCTCTGGGTGTCTAACATGTGTTACCATCCTATTTAACCGTAATTACATACTCTCTGAGCAATAGCTCCTGACCTGACTCAAAGGTTATCTGACCATTGGTAACCGCCTCCTACTTTGTTCTCCTATGAGAAGTGAATGTACGTGTGTGTGCATGCATGTGTGGGTACCACATTTTCCTTATCTGTTAATATACTGTTAAATATCTAGATTGATTCCACATCTTACCTGTTATGAAGAGCACTCCAGTAAATGTAAGGACCTCTGGCCTCCAGAGAGAAGGGAAGCCTGTCATTTGTGACAAAAAAAAATCAATGAGCTCCCAGAATAATGTGCTGAGATAAAACTGGGCACAGAAAAATAGAATATGTGAAACCTAACAGTCTGATGTCATAATTGTTTGCAGCTTTCTACCACCACAATGACTACCTGAGATAATATTACAAAGGTAAATGTTTATTTTGACTCATGGTTTTAGATGGTTCAGTACCTGAGTGATATGACCCATTGTTTGGGGCCTGTTGTGAGGCAGCACATTGTGCTGGAAGCATGCAGTAGAGCAAATCCAGACAACTCATGGCCAGGAGGAAATGAGAAGCAAGAAGGAGTGAGCACCATATCTCCTTCAAAGGCCTGTCCCTGCGGAGGGGTTGCAGGACCTCTCAGCCAGGTTCCAACTGTCTACTGTCTACTGTCTCCAATAGCACCACTCTAGAGAACTAGAACTCAGGATGTAGACCTTGGAGGACATTTAAGATTCAAACTGTAGGGGCTGGAAGTGGTAGAGCTCTTACCTAGCATTTAACAAGGCTTTGACCCATGGCATTAAGAAAACCAAGATCCAACATACAGAAGAGATCCAGGAAGTAGAAAGGTAACTGCCGGGGGCAAGGTGCTCAGAGGGTGGAGAAGGCTGAAGATGTTGATCATGGGATACATAACTATAGAGAAATAAGCTATTGTGGTGCAGCCCAGCCTGTACTTAGTTGTGGTAGACGGTCTTACTTGTCAACTTGACTACAAGGACACAGGGAATTGGCCGGGTCTTGTTGGCTTGAAAAGCATGTGTCATGGCTTTGAGGTTTGAGTCTTTGGTTCCTGGGACGCTTTGTGTTCCTAAGAACCTGAGACACTCCCTCAGGCAGTGAAGCACACAGGCCACACCTGTGTGTGTGTGTGGGGGGGGGGGTATCTGGGTTCCACAAAAGTTGACAAAGCATGCAGAATGTGGATGGATGAACAGTTACTGTTAGCTATTAAGCTTACATGCCCTGACGATCTTGCAAACTCCATTATATCCTGTTTGATAAGTGTATAAAAAGTCTGATTGCTTTTTAAACCTGCCTCAGTCTGAGCTCCCCCCAACCCACCTGGTTCTTTCTCACCACCCATTTCAGGAGACCTGGTTTCCAGGTAAACACTGGAGCTTCCGGCAGAGCACAGCTGGGAGGTATTTTTCTTAAGTCAATCATTTGACATGGGCAGATCCACCCTAAAACCAGGCCTTTTTAAGTGTCCATCTTTAACTGGGGACACACCTTCTGGTGGCAGCCCGTATGAAAACCTGGAAGAAGAGAGTTTTTGCTCTTTGCTTGTTTGCTCTCTCTGGAGAGTCCGCTCCTTTCATTGGCATCGGAGCTTGCTTCTCCCAGTCGCTGGCATACACTGAAGACCAGCTCAGACATTCAGTCTCACGCACTGAACAACTACTGGATTTTTGGACTCTTCTGTGGTAGTCAGTCATTGTTGGACTAGCTGGACCACAGCCTGTAAGCCGCTCCAATGTATTCCATTATGTTCATGCTCATTTTATCTGTTTTGTTCCTCTAGAAAACACTGACTTGCTATTTTAAAAAGCAGAGTGTGAATATGAAAGTGGAACTGTAGCCCTGTCCGTGCCACAAAAATGATAACTATACTTAAGGTCATGCATGTTAATTAATTAGATTTAACTCTTCTCCAATGTGTATATGATACAGATTATCAGGTTCATATTTTAATTTAAAAATTAATTTCAAAGGTCATACGCATGAAGATGATATGCGTAGGACTTCTTTGGGGTGACAAATGTCACAGACTAAGCTGCTGTGGTGGTTGCAAAACTTTGTGAATATTCTAGAAACCTTTGATTGGTTGTTTGGAATGAAAGAATTTTGTACTGTGTAAATTATGGTTTCTTTTTTAAGACAATAGGTTTTTATTAAGATGTATAATTGAGTACAGTATGATGAGTACAAGTTCAGTATGGTGTTTTCACACATACACTGATTGCAACCAACCAAACTTTCTTTCCTACTCTATTTATTATACCACTAGCTTCCACATATGAGGGAATGGCAATAGATTTCACATGGAACCCAAACAGCATAGGGTATGCTGGCTCCTTCTAAAATACCTACCTCCGTGCTGCAATGTGAATAAAAATCAAATTTGGAAACCACAGCGTTTTTGCTCTAACTACTTACATTGATGATGAAGATACATTGGCTAGCAGGTAACCATAAAGATCATGGGGACATCTCGTGATTGGGATGGACGAAGAATCCATAAATGGAGAATGCACAATACTGTCTTGTGTTTGATAAATTACTTTCAATAGCCCGTTTAAAAGAAAATCAAATGAAAAATTATACTAACCCAATTATAAACATAAATAAGTAATTTCTAAGTTAAATGTTGATAGAAGTTGCTTAAGTTTTTAATACTTTACAAAAGATGCCAGTGATATATAGAGAATTGTTTAAAATTTTGTATTTTAAATAGCTGGAAAATATAGAAGAAATGGAAAAATTTCTAAAGACTCTCTAAGCAGCTTAAATGGATCTATAACAGCCAATGAGGCAGCAGTTTAAGTTTCCATACGAGCAAAGCTCAGACAGAGTCACTGCTGGAGTTTACAGAACCTTTAAGGAAGAATTAGCACCCACAGTTCTCAAACTCTACTACAAAATAAATAAAGGAAATACTACTAAATTCATTCTATAATACCGTGGTGCAAAAACTAAATAAAGGAACAAAAAATTACTGACTAACTCCCCAATGAAAATAGATGACAAAGTTCTCAACAAAATATCTTTAAATTAAATTCAAGAAATTTAAAAGATCATGTATCATTACCAAATTGGTATCAGCCCAAGGGTGCCAATTTGGTTCAATGTGTGCAAATCTATAAATATGTAAATGGATATGGGAACATAAATCACATGATCATCTTAATAGACACCAAAGAGGCCTTTGAAATGGTTCAGCATCCCTTCACCCTAACTTTTTTTGAGAATGAATTTTTTAAATTTTTATTACAGTTTATTCACTTTGTACCCCACATGTAGCTCCCTCCCTCACCCCTTCCAATCCCACCCTCCTCTCTCTTCTCCACCCATGCCCCTCCCCCAGTCCACTGATAGGGGAGGTCTTCCTCCCCTTCCTTCTGATCCTAGTCAATCAGCTCTCATCAGGAGTGGCTGCATTGTCTTGCTCTGTGGCCTGGTAAGGCTGCTCCCCCATCATGGTGAGGTGATCAAAGGACAGGCCAATCAGTTCATGTCAGAGACAGTCCCTGTTCCCATTACTATGGAACCCACTTGGACACTGAACTGCTATGTGCTACATCTGTGCAGGGGTTCTAGGTTATCTCCATGAATAGTCCTTGGTCAGTGCATCAGTCTCAGAAAAGACCCCTGTGCTCAGCTTTTTTGGTTCTGTTGCTTTCCTTGTGGAGCTCCTGTCCTATCTAGGTCTTACTATTTCCCACTTCTTTCATAAGATCGCATGCACTCTGCCCAAAGTTTGCTTATAAGTCTCAGCATCTGCTTTGATACCCTGCAGGGTAGTCTTTCAGAGGGTCACTGTGGTAGGCTCCTGTCCTGTTCCCTGTTTTCTCCCTCTTCTGATGTCCATGCTCTTTGCCTTTCTGAATGGGGATTGAACATCATAGTCAGAGTCCTCTTTCTTAATTAGTTTCATTAGGTGTATAGATTTTAGTAGGTTTATCCTATATTATATGTCTAATATCCGCTTAAGAGTGAGTATATACCCTGTGTTTTTTCCGCTTCTGGGATATCTCACTCAGGATGATCTTTTCCAGTTCCCACCATTTGCCAATAAATTTCATGATTTCCTTGTTTTTTTAATTTCGGAGTAGTATTCCGTTGTGTAAATGTACCACAATTTCTGTATCCATTCCTCGGTTGAGGGGCATCTAGGTTGTTTCCAGCTTCTGACTATTACAAATAAAGCTGCTACGAACATGGTTGAGCAAATGTCCTTGTTGTATCCTTGAGCATCTTTTGGATATATGCCTAGGAGTGGTAGAGCTGGATCTTGAGGAAGCACTATTCCTATTTGTCTGAAAAAGCACCAGATTGATTTCCAAAGTGGTTGTACAACTTTACATTCCCACCAGGAGTGGAGGAAGATTCCCTGTTCTCCACATCCTCTCCAGCATGTGTTGTCACTTGAGTTTTTGATCTTAACCATTCTGATGGCTATAAGGTGAAATCTCGGGGTTGTTTTGATTTGCATTTCCCTGATGAGTAAGGGCATTGAGTATGTCTTTAAGTGTTTCTCTGACATTCAAAAAACTGCATGATCATCTCCTTAGTCATTGAAAAAGCATTTGACAAAATCCAACATCCATTCATGTTTAAAGTCTTGGAGAGATGAGGGATAGAAGGCACACACCTAAATATAGTAAAGGCAATATACAGCAAGCTTATAGCTAACATCAAATAAAACAGAGAGAAGCTTAAATCAATCCCACTGAAATCAGGGACAAGGCAAGGCTGCCCACTCTCTCCATATCTCTTCGCTATAGTTCTTGAAGTCCTTGCTAGAGCAATAAGACAACTAAAGGAGATCAAGGGGATACAAATTAGAAAGGAAGAAGTCAAAGTATCGCTATTCACAGATGATATGATAGTATACATGAGTGACCCCAAAAATTCTACCAGGGAACTCCTCCAGCTGATAAACACCTTCAGCAAAGTGGCTGGCTACAAAATTAAGTCAAAAGAATCAGTAGCCCTCCTGTATACAAAAGACAAAAGGGCTGAGAAAGAAATCAAGGAAAGGACACCCTTCACAATAGCCACGTTAACTCTTAAACTACAAATAGAAGGAATATATCACAACATAATAAACACTATAGATAACAAACTAATATGTAATGTTATACTAAAAGGAGAAAATTAAAAGTATTTCCTCTAAAATCTAGAATGAGACAAAGTGCCTACTATCTCTGTTGTTCTTCAGTAAACTGAAGTTTGAGGTAGGCAATAAGAGAATGTATAATGAACTTTTCTCATCTAGGCTGATGGCGCACTCTACAAGAGCCAAAGACCACCTAACAAAGACCCCAGTACCAGACCTAAGAAGCCCTCATTTGAGTTGTTGACCAGGACTGCCCAAAAGACTCCCCAAATATACAGATACGCTGCTGCCCTTTATTACCACCACCCCCTCCCCAGTGGGGGAAGGCTGAAGACACCGTATGTTTCATGAACAGGGACCAGACACTCCTAACTGGAGCTGATCTGAAAGCCTCCTCCCTGAGAACTAGCTTTCATGACACAAGAGGGCTTCATTCACGCTTTCAAAGGAGTGAGGCAACCAACAGTCCTACCCAGCTACGACACCTATGAATCCCCAAAACAACCATCAACAGAGCATGATAACCCTAACAGTGGCGTGCATACCTTGGCACTAGCCAACAGCTTTCTACTTAAACTTAAGACCAAGAAAACAAGACAGAGACTTGACTGGTACTGGAAACCTCGCTAACTACTCAGTGCTAGGAAAGGTGCCATATAGATTACCTGGGAGAAAGCAACCATCCATCTCACCCAGCTCTAACCCTGCAAGCTATAATAACAACCTGTCTGCAAGACGCACCCACTAGTATAATACTGGCATGTATGTTAACCGAATAACCAACCACTTTTTAAAATTGAATTAAGGGCTCTCTCCATGAGACAGAACTCATACCTGACATTGTTAATGAGGCCAAGAACCTAAAACTAAATAGTTCATGAGCCCTACAAGAAAACCTACTATGGTTTTCTGCGTGATAAACATAACAATAAAATGACTGCTAACAATATATTGTTAAAACCATTGAACGGTGTGTCATTCAACCCTCAGCAGAGAAGTTTCTTGCAGTAGATGATAATTAACCTAGAGACCCACAACTAGGCAATGTTCAGAGAGAGAGAGAGAGAGACTTTAATTGCTCAGTACTAAGTGGGATGTCTTTATCAAACACCCCCCCCCCCCCGCCAAGGCTCATCAATATACATTGAAGAAGAGGGTGGAAAGATTGTAAGAGCCTGAGGTTGTGGATGATTTTAAGGAAATAGCAATCTTAGTTGGCTTTCTGCTGCTAAGGGTTTGTTTCTGTTTAAAGCTATTAGGTTACACTCCAACACTGAGGAAGCTCAGAGCAGGAACCTGGAGGTGGGAACTGAAGCAAAGACCATGGAGGAATGCTGCTTACTGGCTCGCTCTTCACAGCTTGCTCAGCCTGCTTTTTAATAAGCTCAGGACCACCTGCCCAAAGATGGCACCGCCCACAGTGAGCTGGGCTCTTCCACACCAGTCACCAAGTAAGAAAATGCCCTGCAGGGTTGCTTACAGACTAGTCTTGTGGGGGCATTTTCTTACTGGAGGTTCACTCTGCTCAGCTGAGCCTAGATTGTGTCAGGTTGATATATTTAGCTGGCACAAAGCATGTTCCAGACACAACAGGGCATATGCACATATAAACTCATGGAGACTGTAAGTACCTGTGTAACAGCTGTTCAGTCTCCAGCCAGTCAAAATCACAGCACAGAGGACAGGAAGTGGGCACAAAGTCCCTCCCTAGTCAAGCTAGTCTCTCTTTGAGCACTTCCTTTGAACATTTCCTTCTCAGTGAGATTCATGCATCCTTCCTTGGGTCCTCCTTGTTACTTAGTTTCTTTGGGTCTGTGAACTGTAGTATGGATACCCTATAATATATGGCTAATATCCACTTGTAAGTGAGTACATATCTTGTGTGTCTTTCTGGGTCTGGGTTACCTCACTCAGGATGATTTTTTTAAATAAATAATGTCAACATTATACGTTAAAAAAAAGTCTTCAGCGAGTAGCACAGGAAAAACTGGTTATCAACATGTAAAATGCCCCGACCCGAGGGACCTAGTTATTCGTGGGGGCGAGGAGGACCAGAACCTGAAAAAGATGGGCGAGAGAAGGAACGGACTCAAGCAAATGTGCACTTGTCAAGAGTCAAATTTTATTGAGCCGAAGCAGGCTTTTTAAGGCCAACCTAGTGACGGTAGAAAGGCCCAGAACAGAACCTTCTTACTCAGGGAGGGGCGACAGTGGAAAGGCCCATAATAGAACCTTCTTACTCATGGAGGGGTGAGGGAAGTTTCTCAGGGCTTGTCTCCAGCATCAAAGAATAAAGCTAGATCTATGTTCTCAGCTCACACATACACACACACACACGGAGAGAGAGAGAATCAATTCAAAATCAGTCAAAGACCTTAATATCAGACTTGAAGCTTTGAAATTGTTGAAGGAAAATAACTGACAAAGCATTTCAAAATGTAGGCAAAGATGTTCTGAAAATGGCTCCAACAAGTCACAAAATAATCCCAAGACTTGGTACATGGAATTGAAATTAAAAAGCTTCTTCATAGCAAAGTAAAAAAATAGCCAGAGTAGAGAAACAGCCTCCAGTAAAGTATGCTAATTATGCACTGGGAAGTAGGTAAATATCTAGAATCTATAAAAAAGTACAAAAACTAAGTACTAGAAAATGAAATTTTAATTTTGTATTTGAATATACTCTAATCAATAAGTTCTCAAAGAAGAAATATGAACAGCCAACCAATATTTGAGATAGAAGCTCACATATTCAGCCATCAGGAAAATTCAAATTAAAACTTCATTGTGATGCATTTGTGCCCCAGTCCGATGGCTGTCATCAAGAAAATAAATGATGAGGGCTAAAGAGAGTTCCTGCTCTTGTTCTTGCAGAAGACCCAAGTTCAGTTCCCAGAATTCACATCAGACCACTCACAGGCACCTTAAGTCTGGTTCCAGGGTATCTGATGCCCACTCCTGGTTTCCATAGGCACCTGTGCAGGTGCATGCACGCACGCGTGCACACACACACACACACACACACACACACAAAATAAGAAATGTACCTTCTAAGAATTAAATAAGCAGCAAATTGCTGACAAGGATGTAGGTATAGAGGAAACCTTAAATGGAATGTAAATTGTGCAGCCACTTTGGAATTCAGTGTAGAGGTTCCTTAAAATGCTAAAGCAGAATTACTCTACGAACTAAATATACCGTTCCTGGTATTTGGCCAAAGGACTCTTGTGTCAGGAGCCGGCAGTTGCCATTACAAGATGGCGCCGGTTTCCGGGTTCTTTGTGGACATGGCAGTGGTAAACAACTCATGTGCGCATGTGCATAGCCCACTAGGGGTTATGCTAATGAGGGTTTGAGACAGGGACCAATCATGGAAGTACACGCCATCTTAAGTCCTATTTAAGCAGCGTCAGTCCGGAGCTCGGTTCTTCTGCCTTTTGCCGCTAGCTGCACAGCTGAATAGCATGATGTACCCCCAATAAAGTGTGCTTCAGAAGAATCCTGTTGTGGCATCTTCCTTGCTGGCGAGGTGGGTGCGACAAGAGGTGCCGAAACCCAGGAAGAAACATCAACAGAGCACCAGCGGAGACCCCTCTTCAAGGAGGATTCAGAACTGACACGCGGGAAGGATCGGATCCGACTTTCTGCTGAAAGGTATGCTCGTTGCAGGAGTAAATCCTCTTCTTTACGCTTTCATTTTCGTTTGCCTGGTCCTGAATTGTCACCATCAAGGCACATTGGGCCCAGGTACTTATCCAATATGGAAAATGATAAAGGCATGTTTAGAGGATAAACAATGTGAAGAAAAGGTGAGGAAGGGACAAAAACTGCTGGTAGAACACCAAGAGAGCATGTCAGAATCAGACAGAAAGGAAGAGAAGACTAGACACAAGAAGTCAAAACAGGATAAAGAAAAAAAAGATCACGATGCATCCAAAAAGAAAAAGAAAACAGGAAAAAAAGAGAGATGAAAAGGGTTTGTATCCTCTGTTGACAGAGTTCGCGAATCTTGAGGTTTCGGAATCGTTCATGAATTCTGTCAATAGGGAATCTGAATCCGGTTCTTCTGAGTCTGGAAACCCAGACTTGTCGGGGTCAGAGGAGCTGGATACTGCAGATGAGGAAAAGCTGGAGGAGAAAGGAGCCAGATACGAGGAGGAAAGATATAGACCACCTCCGTATGCCCCGTCAACCCCCGGTCATCATTGGCCATTTCCGGGACAAGACCTAAGATAGTCACACATAAAGGGGCAAATACATCTTTCATTAAAACTAAGGATAGGAAAAAGATACTACAAGCATTTCCAGTTTTTAAAGATGAAAACCGAAGGTTTCACAGACCGCTGGAGCATAAGCAATTAAAAGAGCTTGCTAAATCTGCTAGAATCTATGGTGTTAACGCATCCTTTACTCAGGCACAAATTGATAGATTGGCAACTATAGCCATGACGCCCGATGATTGGCATTCTACTGTAAGGGCTTGTCTTACTATGGGTCAATATTTGGATTGGAAATCAATCTTTTATGATATATGTCAGAACCAAGCCAAGGCTAATGCTGCTGCAGGCCAGCCTCATTGGACTTTTGATATGCTTACAGGGCAAGGACAATGGACAACAAATCAGACAGCCTTGCCTGTGGAAGTATATATACAGATAAATTCAGCTGCTATTAAAGCATGGAAGCACGTACCTAATAAAGGAGAGATAACAGGAAATTTAACAAAAATTATTCAAGGCGCTAATGAGCCCTTCTCCGATTTTGTGGCTAGGATAGTAAGAGACGGCTGGAAAAATTTTTAATGATCCTGATACAGCTATGCCTTTGGTAGAACAGCTAATATATAAACAATGTACTAAAGAATGCAGAAATGCCATTACACCCTGAAAAGAAAAAGGGTTAAATGCTTGGATGAAGGCTTGTAAAGAGATAGGAGGACCCTGATCTAATTCAGGAATTGCTGCAGCAGTTTTAGCTGCTCAGAAGTCTAATGGCATGACTTGTTTTAACTGTGAAAAGAGAGAACATATGAAAAAGCAGTGTTGACAGCCTAAAAAATTACCTGAGAACAAAAGAATACCGGGGATATGCCCAAAATGTAAAAAGGGTAAACATTGGGCCAATAAATATAGGTCTGTAAAAGATATAAAAGACAAGCCAATTGAGACCAGACCTAAAAGGCCGCCAAAAAACGGACAGCAGGGCCCACGTCCCCAGGGCCCCCAAATGTATGGGGCTATTCAGCCGAACCTACCAAAAATATCATTCAGACCCCTGGGCCCAAAAGAGCCACTTCAGGTTCAGCAGGATTGGACCTCAGTTCCACCACCAGAGCAGTATTAACCCCACAAATGGGTTGCCAACCCATACCTTCTGATTTTCATGGACCATTACCTAAAGATACGGTAGGGCTGGTGTTAGGAAGATCTTCCTCTGCTTTAAAAGGATTAATTATTCACCCTGGAGTTATTGAGTAGTTCAGACTACATGGGACAGGTTGAAATCTTATGTTCTTCCCCAAGAGGAATTATGTCCATCTCCTCAGGTGATCGTATTGCACAATTATTAATTTTACCTAGCTTGCATAACTTGTTTCCTAGTCATGATGAAAAAAGACAAGATAGGGGATTTGGTTCTTCAGGAGGAGGACATGCCTATGTCTCCCTAGAGATGGATGATCGGCCCACCTTAACACTGTACGTACAAAATAAAAAATTCACAGACATATTAGACACCGGAGCCGATACGAGTATCATCTCTACCCATTGATAGCCTAAAAATTGGCCTTTAACACAGGCCTCTCAAACCTTACAAGGACTAGGTTACGAGTCCTCTCCAATCGAAAAGTGCTTCGAGTTTATCCTGGGCCGATAAAGAAAAAAGGAAAGGGACTTTCACACCTTATGTTCTTCCTCTCCCAGTAAATTTATGGGGAAGAGATTTATTAAAACAGCTAGATTTTAAATTAACCAATGATTACTCTATTCAAAGTCAACAAATGATGAAAGATATGGGTTGTGTTCCTAAAAAGAGTTTAAAAAAAATCTACAGGGACAAATAAACCCTATTAAATTAAATCAAAAACAAAATAAAAAAGGCCTGGGTTTTTCCTAGGGGCTGTTGAGGAAGCTATACCTATACCATGGTTAACAGAGGAACCTGTGTGGGTTCCTCAATGGCCTCTCGCCTCCGAGAAATTAGAAGCGGCCAAACAATTGATAAATGAACAATTATTGTTGGGACATTTAAAGGTCTCTCAATCACCTTAGAATACCCCTATATTTGTAATTTAAAAAATCAGAAAAATGGAGATTGTTACATAATTTAAAAACAATTAATAATCAGATACAAGTTATGGGAGCCATTCAAAAAGGTCTGCCACTTTTGTCGGCATTACCTAAAAATTGGAAATTGATTATTGATATTAAGGACTGTTTCTTCTCAGTTCCCTTACATGCTGGTGATAGATGTAGATTTGCCTTTACCTTGCCCTCAATCAATCATGAGGACCCAAATAAAAGGTATCAATGGAAAATGTTACCACAAGGTATGACAAATAGCCCAACAATGTGTCAAATTTATGTTACAAAAACAATTAAACCAGTTCACAAAAAATACCCAAAAATACAAATTTGTCATTACATGGATAATATTTTGCTTTGTAGCAATAATCAAAAAATGTTAAGAGTTTAAATAAGGAATTACAAAAAAAAGGATTAAAAATCGCCTCTAAAAAGGTACAAAAAGGAACAATAGAAGAATTTCTAGAAACCAAAATTCATCCAAATAAAATCATGCCACAAAAAATTACCATAAAAAGAGATTCATTAAAAACCCTTAATGATTTTCAAAAATTATTAGATGATATTAATTAGATTAGACCATTTCTAAAGATGTCTACATCAAAATTAAAACCACTATTTCAAATATTAGAGGGTGATTCTCACATCACATCCCCCAAACAATTAACCGCTAAAACAAAAAAGGTATTAAAAAAAAATAAAACAAATAATTCAGGATTCACAGTTAGTTAAGATTGATAAACAACAATCGTTTTCATTGTGTATTTTACCATCACCTACCTTGCCTACGGCAGTATTATGGCAACAAGGGCCTTTGTTATGGATACATCCTCATGTCTCACCTGGAAAAATTATAGAACATTACCCTACTAATGTTACAAATTTGGCTCATAAAGGATTACAATTAGCTATTACTCATTTTGGTCGCTATCCTGAGACTATTATTTGCCCATATACCGCTTATCAAGTCCAGGTGTTATGTGCCAATATTAATTCATGGGCTATTCTCAGATGTATTTTTCCTGGAATTATTGATAATCATTATCCTAAGCATCCCTTACTTCAGTTTGCCTTAACCAATGCCTTTATTTTTCCAAAGATTACTAAAACAGAACCCTTATATAATGACATTAATATTTATACGGATGAATCTAAAACAGACATTGACAGTTATGTTATGACTAATCAACCCTCTCAAATTCAATTTCAATTAAATTCACCACAATTAGTAAAATATACAATGGCGGCTTTTGTGCTTGGTAAATTTCAAAAACCTATTAATATTATTTCAGACTCACATTATGTTGTTAATGCTGTTAAACAGCTTGAGGTTACAAGGCCTATTAATACAAAAAGTTCGATAGCCCATATTTTTTCAAACATACAACTTAAGATTCAACAAAAACAAAACCCATTTTCTATACAACATATTAGAGCACATACAATATTACCTGGCCCTATGACCAAGGACAATGCCATTGCTAATGAAGCTACACAAAAAATATTATGGGTAAATACAGGCATCGATGCCAAACAGTTCCATGATCTCTATCATGTACCGGCTCAAACCTTAAAATTAAAGTTTCACATCTCCCATGCCGAGGCAAGGGATATTGTGCTCCAATGCCAGAGCTGTATTAAATTTAGGTCTATGCCATCTATCGAAGTTAACCCACGAGGCTTAAAACCATTACATATTTGACAAATAAATATGACACATATGCCTACCTTTGGTAAATTAAAATATGTTCATGTCTCTATAGATACATGTTCTGGTGTCATACATACCTCGCCACTAGCTAAAAAAAAGACTTCCCATATAATTACTCATTGCCTAAAAGCTTGGGCAACCTGGGGTAAACCCCAGATTTTGAAGACTGACAATGGTCCAACATATAGCTCAAAGACCTTTCAACAATTTTACAAAAGGCTTGGTGTGGAACACCGCACTGGTCTGCCCTATAATCCTCAAACTCAGGGGATTGTAGAATGTGCCAATGACACCTTAAAAATGTACTTACAAAAACAAAAAGGGGGAATAAGCCCTACCTTGGGACCTAAAGGCACTATCTCCCTAATATTATTCACTTTAAATTTTTTAAATTGGGATACAACAGGACATTCTGCGGCAGATAGACATGTTACGTCCCCGCCTCCTTCTAGAGAGCAAGTAAAATGGAAAGATGTTCTCTCTAATCAATGGAAAGGCCCGGATCCAGTATTAATAAGATCCAGGGGAGCTATTTGTGTTTTTCCACAGGATCAGGAGAATCCTATTTGGATATCAACAAGGTTAACAAGAATCGTAAAGGCACTTGAGAATGATGATGCTGTGGAAGAAACCTGTGCTGATGGAAATAATGATGCTGGTAATGATGACCAACCCCGGAGACACAATCCAGCTGTGGACAGTGACAAAGACGTGGCCAGTACCGATGCCAGTGCACAGTGAATCGCCAGTTCTACCTATGTTCCTGTCGGTCTCCTGTGGACAGGAAGTGCCTTGCTTCAAACCTAATGATGAAGCCTAATGATGTCACTGGTACAGGCATTTTGCCTATGTCTCCTAATGTTACTGTAGGCAATGCTATGTTAAGGAAAATTTTGCCCTCATGTCCTCCCAGTTAGGATTTTCCACCGTTAAGGAATGGGCAGGGATTGCTGGTATAGGGATATTGATGCTTATTTCTGCTTGTATTTGTATTTGTTGTTTTTGTAAACTTGCTAAAAAAAAGAGCGCATGATAATGCTATGGTTGTACAAACTTTGACAGCTATTGAATTAGGGCAATCACTGAGTGTATGGCTGGCTACATTGAAAGATTAATGGACTGACGGTCATAGTATCTCATCGTGTATCCCACCGTGTTACCACATGAACCAATCTCTCCCTATCAGTCTTTCGATGCATATTTTCCTTTATCCATGGCCTTTACTCTCTGAGGGTTTGTCCCATTGCACCAGAAAAGGCATGGACTTGCCCTGGGATATCAGCCTTTACATGTCTCAGAGTCTTGCCTCATTGCACAAGACAAGGTGATTCCCTACTCTCTAAAAAATGGTACCTCGATCGCCAAACTGTAGAAGGTAAGGCTTGATCGGTACCTGAAGTTTCTCTTGCATCTTAATAAAAAAGGGGGAGATGTCAGGAGCCGGCAGTCGCCATTACAAGGTGGCGCCAGTTTCCGGGTTCTTCGAGGACACAGCAGTGGTAAAACAACTCGTGTGCGCATGTGCATAGCCCGCCAGGGGTTATGCTAATGAGGGTTTGAGACACAGACCAATCATGGAAGTACACGCCATCTTAAGTCCTATTTAAGCAGCGTCAGTCTGGAGCTCAGGGTCTTCCGCCTTTTGCTGCTAGCTGCGCAGCTGAATAGCATGATGTATCCCCAATAAAGTGTGCTTCAGAAGAATCCTGTTGTAGCATCTTCCTTGCTGGCGAGGTGGGCATGACAGACTCTAAGTCCTAATATAGAGATATTTGCATATCCATACTTATTGTTGCTCTGGTCACAATAACTAAGAAAAAGAACCAGCCTAGATATCCAAAAACAGGTGCATGGACAGAGAAGGAGTGGTCCATGGGCACAATGAAAGTTTGTTCATATATAAAGAAATAAAGTTATTGCATCTGCAGGAAGATGGATGGAACTGGAATGTTACGGTGAATGAAATTAACCAGGCTCATGTTTGAATTATTTCATTAAAAAAAAAAGACCTCTTAGCTATGATAAACATTTTTAGTAAAGTAGCAGGACATAAAATCAGTAGCCTTTCTGCATACCAACAATAAACCCACCAAGAAACTAGTCTGTTATGTGAATACACAGAAACAGAATTTAAGTGTGTGGATGGTTGTTTGGTGGGTGTGGTTGTTAGGGCAAAAAGAAACTAGAAACGGGGTCAGGAAAACAGAAGAAGGGATTTTTTTAAATTTATTTATTTTTATATCAATCACAAGTTAGGTACTTTGCATCCCAGGCATAGCCCCCTCCCTCATTCCCTCCCACTCTCCCCATCCCTCCCTCATCTCCTCCCCGCCCCCTCCAAGTCCACCAACGGGGGAGGACCTCCTCCCCTTCCATCTGACCCCAGCTCATCCTGTCTCCTCAGGGCTGGCTGCAATGTCCTCCCCTGGGATCTAGCCAGGCTGTTACTCCCTGGCATGTATGGGGGAGGATCAAAGAGTCAGCCATCAAGTTCATGACTGAAACAGTCCCTGTTTCCCTTACTAGAGTCTTCAGTTCGACACTGAGCTATCATGGGCCACATCTGAGCGGGGGCTCTAGGCCATATCCATATATGGTCCTTGGTTGGAGAAACTGTCTCATATAAGACCCCTGTGCTCTGCTCAGTTTGGTCTTTGTGGAGCTCTTGTTCTCCCCAAGTCTTACTAACCTCCCCTATTTTTATTATTACTTCCCGCCCTCTGCCGAAGGCTTGATTGTGAGTCTTAATATCTGCTTTGATACATTGCTGTACTGATTCTTTCAGAGGTCCTCTTTGGTAGGCTCCTGTCCTAGAAGAAGGGATCTTAAAGGGGAGGACAATAGAATTCTTAGACTCGGGAATCATGAAATTGGCTTGGCCTAGCTGCCCTGAGAGGCATGCATCATAGGTATTTAGAGGCCATGGCTTCTGGGGCACAGTGTGCCTTCCAGGTCCTGAGGGAGCCTCAGACAGTGAAGTAGTCAGGCTTCCCTCTCTCCTCTCCTCTCCCTCCCTCCTCCTCTCCCTCCATCCTCCTCTTCCTCCCTCCTTCTCTTCCTTCCTAACTTTCTCTTTAAGACAGGCTCTTGCCATATATTCCTTGCTGACCTAGACCTTGTGATCTTCCTGCCTCAGCCTCCCAAGAGCTGGAATTACAGGCATGCACCACTTTGTCCAGCTCTATATGCATTTGAAGCATTTTTGTCATTGTGGTAAAATACATGATTTTAAAATATACTAATTGTGATATTTACTCAAGGAAGCATGAAAGCCTGGCAGGACAATTGGTCTTGGAGATTAAACCTGTGTACCCTGTGTAGCCTGCAAATGTCATTGTGTCCTGGCAACTACAACTGTATTGATCCTGGCAATTGCTTTTATATTGTTTCTGGTTGAGGTATAAAAAAAAAATCTAATTGCTCTCAATAAAATTGCTGCAGCCTCAGTCTTGCTGTGGACTCTCCAATTGGCCACATCAGGCAACCGTGGCCGAATAAGGAAGCACAGGTTCTCACAATCGAATGTGAAGACACAGGGAGGGGCTGACCTCACTAGCTCAGCCAGTGATGGTGCTTGCTGGCAAGCCAAACGGCTTGAGTTTGGTCCCAGGAAACCCCCACAGTAGAAGGGGAGAACCACTCTCATGGGTGATCCTCTGACCTCTGCACACACAAACTAAATAAGTAAACACATGCAAGGATTTTTTTTAAGAGAACAGAAGGGAAACTGTTGGAGGTGAGCAGGATCATGGAAGCCAGGGAGCAAGGGGTGGGGGAAGGGCAGGGCATGGGGATGGGGGAACAAACAAGGAAAAAATGTAATGAAATACTAAGAAGAAACATATTAATATGTGGACTAAGTAAAAATATTATCAGGAAAAATATAAATTAAGCTTTTAATACTATAATTAGGGTAAATGCAACAACTGAACAACAGAACTTATGCAATTTATTGTTCATAAGCAAAGAACTCATACTGTTATTTCAGTGAGTTTACTTTTATTGAATGCATACTTCTCTTGAGTATCTCCTCTGTGATGGTTGCTACACAGCAGGAAAACAGACAAATAATCCTTGATGGAATCAGAAAAACAACTGATAAAGTCTCCTCCCAGTTCTTAGCAAGCTATGATTAGAAGAGAATTATCTTGAGAAGGTGTTCATCCAAAGCTAAAGGAAAACCACCATCTATAACGCTGAAGCAAGCTTTCTAATCAATCCCAGTACAAAAAGAAATGGTTTTCGAGGTCCTGGCCACTAAATTAACCTAAAAATGAGATACACAAAATTATATAAAAACTGTTGCCCTTCAAGATGGAAGAATTTTTTAAATGCAATAGTATCTATGAATAAGATGCCAATAAACACCACAACATCGAATACACTGGAAATAACCAAGTGGTAAGACTGCTTGACACTTCACCACAGCGACAAAAGATAGAAGACACGACTCGGGCCAACAAAAGCCCTGTGCGCTCCTCAGTAAGAGCACATGCAGAGCAGCCTTGGGGACCAGCCCAGCTGTGTCTGTGATGCTCCTGAACTCACCGGCGGGAGCAACGGTGCCCAGGAAGAGACTGACATTTGTACGGCACACATACTCATGGAGTTATGATTTCAGAGAGATACATGTGAGGAAAACTCACCCTAAATATATTCTCAGCTTTTCAACCCATGACTTCCACACTTAAGATATACTTGTTGGACAATAAACAGGGTAAAACATTTTTTTAAAGTTTCATCTGTGTGTTCTGTGCTCACATCATTTCTGCCCTCTCCTCCCGCCAACTCCTCTCCCATCCACAAACTCCATCTCAAGCTCTTTGGCTGACCACTTGGTATCAGATAGCCACGTGGAAGCCTCGTCCCTGGAGAAGCCGGATCCTCCCTCTCTCGGTAGACACCATTTCAGTATTCTTTAAACGGCAGGAAAGAGACAAGATACAAGAAAATGTCCTGTGTCTTCCTCCTCCCCCTCCCTTGCCCTCCTCTCCCTCTCCTCCATCCCTCTCCTTCATTTCTCTCTCCCTCCCCTCTCTGTATGTTTTGTGTATTTGTGTTGTTTTCTTTTGTTTGGTTAGAATTTATGTTCTTTGCTGCTGAGGGATCCAGCGTGAAAGGGGGAGGGAGAAAACCGGCAGCTTATAAACAAGTCAAAACAGCAACAACAAAAGGTGCTCTGAGAAAGAAATCATTTTTTACCACAACAATTTAATCTGTACCCCTCTCTGAATTCTTATCATTAACCCCACAATTACCTTTCACAATCGAAGGCGTGTTTGTTGAAATTCTGTCCTTTTCTTCCTTGTTTTTTGTTCTTTTTTTTCTTTTAGTGACAAAGCCTAACCCAGACTTAAAATAATAGAAAACAGTGATGAACACTAAGAATACAATTCACTAATTGAGTCCAAGAGCACAGGAGGGTCCGTTATCAATATGGTAATGAAAACAAGTTTTGGTCTAAGTCTGACTGGCACAAAATTCTAACCGTATCACTTTCCTCTCTGAGAGTTTTTCCTTCCTTTGAGGGGGGAAAATTAACATATTTAGGCAATGCATTTGCTGCAGTAAAATGGAATAAATGATATAGCATGGTACAAGACATAACATGAACCATTGAATTCCAACAAGGGTTGAGACACCATGATGAATGGCCTTCCTGAAGCCATGCTGAGCAAGTGGAGGTTGGTTTCTGGAAGAATGATGGAAGACAGGCTGAGCAGAAAATAACAGTGTCTACCAGACTTCGTACAGTGACTAAACACAGCACCTTACAAGAGAAGGTGTTAGACCACGGGTTTATCCTATCCTCTGAGTATGGCCAAGCGAATATCATCCCAAGAAAGTAACTCTGTGCCTTTAAGAAAAGAGGTAAGATTTGTAGAGACACAGCCAGTAGGGCACCTAAGCATACGGGCACTGTTCAACAGAATTCTACCCACTTCCCGATCATTCTGTTTCTTAGTCCATTATTTGAAACACTACAAATATTTTCTCAGCATTCTTCTCAAACCTGCCTTCACCTCCTTGTTGTTCAGGCTGTAGATAAGGGGGTTCAGCATGGGGGTGACGACACTGTACTGCAAAGAAAAGATGAGCTCTTGAATGCTTCCTGAGTTTGGCATGAGATACCGGAGCAATCCCGAGCCATAAAAGAAGGTCACGGCAGTGAGGTGGGACGAACAGGTAGAAAAGGCCTTGCTCCTCGCTGAGGCGGAGCTGATGGCCAGGATGGTGAGCAAGATGCGAGCGTATGAGAAGAGGATCAGGAGGAAGTTTCCAAAGAAGTGGATGAAGCTGGAGCAGAGGAGGGTGGTGAAGCTTGCAGACACGTCAGAGCAAGACAGAGGATAGAGAGAGGGCAGCTCACAGCTGAAGTGGTGGATCTGCTGAGCCTGGCAGAAATCTAAGTTCAAAGCGACGAGGATGTTGATGAGGGCATCCAGAAAAGCCAGGCTCCACGAACCGCACACCAGCCCAGCGCACAGCTGTCTGCTCATCACTTGACCGTAGCGCAGCGGGGAGCTGATGGCCACGTAACGGTCGTAGGCCATGGCGGCCAGCAGGCAGGACTCCGCGCCTCCAGTGGCGAACACAAAGAAGACCTGAGCCAGGCAGCCCTCCACTGAGATGGTCTTCTTCGCGGACAGGAGGTTCCCCAGCAGCTTGGGCACTGTGACAGAGGAGTGGCAGAGGTCTAGGAAAGACAGTTGCCCCAGAAAGAAGTACATGGGGGTGTGGAGGTGGGAGTCCATCCTGACCACCACCAGCAGCAGCAGGTTGCCCACGAGAGTCAGAAGATAAACCGCCAGGAAGAGCACGAAGAGCAGGGCTTGGACGTGCGCGTCAGCGGACAGCCCAAGCAGGATGAACTCACTGACAGTGCTGCGGTTCCTCACCGCCGGCAACATTCCTTCTGAAATGTGAGGGATCCACGGATGGCACAAACACATGCCTGGCCCTCTGTCCTAGTCAAGAGTTTCACGCTGCTTAAAACTGATGCACTGGCCTCAGTCGCTGGAACCGAACCTGGGCGGGAGGGGGGGATGGGGGCTAGAGATAGCTTTAAGAATGGGAAAAGGTTCCTGGAGCACTATCTACTCTTCAGAGGACCTGGGTTCGATTCCCAGCACCCACAACTGTCTGCAACTGCAGTTCCAGGAGATTCCAAAACCCTCACACAGATATGCATGTAGGCAAAACACCAATGCACATAAAATAAAGATAAATAAATTATTCTTTTTAAAGGAAAAAGACATAAGGGCCAGAGTGGAAATCTTACCAGGAGATTTTCAGGTGGGTTGACTGGAAAACGGCTGGAGTTCAGTTCCTTCAGGTGGCGCGCACTGTTAGGGCACTGTGGCATTCACGGGGTTAAAGTCGTCGAGGGGCTGCAATGTCACTGCCATCCACGCTTCAGCTGTTCAGACTCTGAGTTCCAGTTTTCCGTGGAAAGGACTCTGAGAATGCAGCCGCTGTTTCACAGTTAGGTACAGTGTGAGTCCCTCCTCTCCGAAAGAGGACCTGCCTGGAAAAGCGTCTTCAGAAGGGGACACACAGAAGTATGTAGCTCTCGAAGTTGCTCAGAATGCGTGGATGAGTGGATGTCTGGGGCGTGGGGGTGGGGGGAAGGTGGGGGCAACTGCAACTTTGCTGCTCAGAGAGCCCCTGGTGAGGGGCCAAGACTTTCCACCACCGCCATGGCTTGCGTTAGAGCGGGTGGGGCAAAGACAGCGGGCGAAAGTCTGTCAGCTGGGGAGACTTGCACCCCGCTCTGCGGTGTCGCAAACCTCGCAAAGCTCGGAGTACAGCCAGCAGGGCACGGGTTAGATGCGTTCTGCACCCAGTGTGTTTGGCCTTCTTTATGATCACAGGTTTCCCTGAGTCAACCACAGATGTCTCCCATCTACCGCATTTCTCCCACTAGCCCCCACCCCCACCCCGAACTTGCCAATCTCATCTCAATGGCTGCACGAGTGAACATGGAGGCGGAAACCCTAACTGCTCTGGAAGGCTGTGAGGGTGGGCTGATTTTAATCGGGTGCTGAAGAGGCAGAGGCGCTGAGGAGGTATCCAATTTTTTTTCCTCACCCCCAACCCATATTTAACTTTCTTTAAAGGAAGAAGAGAAATTATCCTGAGGGGCAAACCAAACTGCTCAGATAATAGAAATGTTGAATTTCCAAACCAGAGCGCCTGAAGGTCCTACTGCCAGCCCAGGAGCCAAACTGCAAGCAAGAGGTCAAGGAGGCAGGAAACAGCTGGAATAGGGCACGGGGAAAGCCCTCAGGGCACAGAGGAAAGGCGTTACCGAGCTCCTGTCTTCTCATTGCACCGATGTGTCCCATTTTCCTAAAGTGTCTGGCGTGTCTGTAAAAGCAAGAGAAACTCCAAAGAGACAGGATGCAGTCTCAGGGACGGACCCTGCCGTTTCTATCCAAGACCTCTTGCTCATAAAGACGTGCGCTCGACCCTCAGACAAGCCTCTCTGGACTTTGACAGCGTAAATAGCCCCTTCGCAAGTTTGACTACAAAGAAAAGGACAACCTTAAGACTCCAAATTCCTTATGAGTTACCACAGCAAAGTTTTCCCAACCCCTCTGGCGCAATTACGCAGTCTTCTCGCTGTGGCTGTTCATAGACTGCTGAAGGACTCCAGGCTAAGAAAGGAGGCCACTGCCTTTGAGGTGGCCAGTGGGACAGACGAAAGCCCAGGGGACGGCTGGGTCTCCTGGCTGCTGGAAAGTGCCTCCTGGGATGAATTTGTGCTCTTTGGCTTAGAAGGGTTACTAAGTGATTCCCCTGGGAATTCCCACTGAGGTTAAGAGATTCACAGCTTATTTTAAAAACATCTCCCTAATGCTGTTCTTCTAGATCCACTGTATAGAATGTAATAATATATTACATATAACATACTTATTATGTAGTTGGTGATAATTTGCATTTACCAACATGTTCGCTTACTTTACTCAGCTGACCTGCATCCAGAGCTGGAAAGCTCAGTAGCTGGAGAAGAACTCTGTGAGCATCGCCTGTCCTCAGGAAAGTGTCTCTTCAAGGGTCTGCTGAGGGAGAGTCTTCTATCAATGTTTACCTCTGCGTTTGAAGTCTCTAAATGAGTCCATCTTTACGTTTTTTATCATTTTATTTATATGCATTTATGGGTAATCATGTAGTAATCCTATATCTGTGTTCACATGTGTACATGGTGGGTAACGCTCAATGGACACAGAATCCCCGTGGATCGCTGATTTTGAGAGCCAGTCTCATCGTGTGACCTTAGTTAACCTGGGACTCATAGACATCCAGCTGCTTCTGGTTTTCAAATACTGTGTGCCAGCATGCCTAGCTTAATGGGCACCTGTGTGTGTGTCAAAAATTCCTTCCTTGTTATTTCCTTGATGGACTGATGCTTCTCTTAAGAAGTCAGTTTGGTGGAGGAAGGTGGATGAGGAGTATGTGGGACAGACTGGAGGAGAGGATGAAGGGAAAACTTCAGTCGGAATGTAATATATGAGTGAAGAATAGAGTTAAAAATTAAAAAATGAAGATGTCAGTTTGATAGTTTTGTTTCGCTTTCTCTGAAGTTAATCTTTTTTTATATTCTTTCACTACCTTCTCAATGTCTTCTGACTTGACTTCCAATTGTATTTGACTGTATTTGACGTGATGAAGTACGGACATTTTTGGAGTTCTCTTACATCTTGATTTCACCTGAGTGAAAGAACAAGAAATAGGTTTTATTTCTAAAAATAATGAAGGGCTGTGTGTAAACGTTGACCCAGACCCAGATCTGTCACGGCACAGTCTGTCTGGTGCTTTGATTTGTACTGTTTGATTTTGCTCCCTGAGGTTCTGCTTGCTGTAACCTTGCCTCCAAATAATCCCTGTTTGACCAATAAAATAACTACACCAGGGCAGGGCACAAGTGAGGTAGGTGTGGCCAAGGTTTTAGGGCTTGGAGGACAGAGGGATCATGAAAAGGGAAAGAGAGCAGGAGAGCAGGAAGAAGAGGCAGGGTCGCATCAGATAGGTAAAGGGCAACCACGTGGCCAGCAGGGATTTACTCTGAGGATCAGCGTGGCTGAAGAGAAGCAGCCCAGATGGAAAGCCATGTGCAAGTATTTATATTATTGTGGATGAGAAGCAGCCCAGATAGGAATGATTGGAACAAATGGCGTGGAGTGTAGGACCGAACATAATGAGGTCGTCTAGGGGTTTTTATCTGTACAGCCCCAGGCAAAATAGGCTTATTAAAATTCTGTCAGGTGCCTGTGTCTTTTATTGATATGATACTGGGTTAATAATAACAATTGCAATAATTATATGGTTTATTAATAATATTAATAGACAATTTTCTACAACACAGACCTAATGAGCATTTTAGACACCTTTACATAAAGAAATGGGTTCAGACAGAAGTCATTCATCTTTTTCTTTTAATCTGTGAGTGCTTGCCTTCAGTCAAAAAGAGCCCCCCACAAAAAAGAATGTCAATAAGATTTTCTATTTTATAAAAGGAACAGCTCAAAATGGCAGATGGACAGAATGCAAGTTTTAGAACATATGAACTGATTAGAACTCCATGTTCTTTATAATACCTATTCTGGCAATTAACTTCTATGTCAAACTGAGAACTTTAGAGAGTGACCTTTCTATATTTTATGGCATTGTAAAGATATTTTTCCAATATGACTGGTTATCACAGATCTCAAGAGAGCCTTCAAAGGGCTTTCTCTTTTTTTTTTTCTTATTTACTTTTTATTCATAGTCATAAACTTAACTCTGCAATTCAGCTAGACTTGGAGGGGAATGAGGAAAATATGGAACCCAAAGAGCTTCAGTGAAAGCAAAGATCACAGGGTACTTCAAGCAAATGAGGTGGGGGTGCTCTCCTGAGCTACAGAAGGAAGGGTCTGGTGGGTGAGATGCCCACAAGCCAAAAGAATTAGAGTTGTCCACAGTCCGAAACTGTGATCTTCTTGCTGGTCTTTCCATTCCTGGACCCCAAAATGCCCATGGCTTCCACGATGTTCACTTTCCCAAGACCACATGCTTGCCATCCAGCCACTCAGCCTTGGCAGTGCAGATGCAATTGAGAACTGTTTGTGTGTGGTCCAGCATCTTCCATAGACAAGATGCCGAGACCTGTGTGCTTCAGGATGAAGTTCTCATCCTCAAATTTCTCCTCATAGATGGACCTGCCACCGGTGCCATTATGGCATGTGAGGGCACCACCCTGGCACATGAGTCCTGGAATAATTCCGAGAAAGGAGGAACCTTTATACCCAAATCCTTTCTCTCTGGTGCTCAGAGCATGAAAGTTTTCTGCTGTCTTTGGAACTTTGTCTGCAAACAGTTCGAAGGAGATGTAGCCCCAGGGCTGGCTATCAGCCTCAATGTTGACTGTGGGGTTGACCACAGCTGCAGCAAAAGACAAAAGGAGACAGGGTGTCTACCTCAAAGGGCTTTCTAACAGGCATATCCACCCCCCCCCCCGCAATGTCCCTCTCTCTTGCTATGCCATTAGTTTCCATTCCTAAAGCTAGTCCCCTATGTCTATTTCCTTATTTGGCCAATGACTTATTCCTGAGACTGAAGACCAATGCCCTATGATAAAAATTCATTATTTGGCTACACTGGCTAACCTGTCCAACAGGACTTATCGCGCACAGACTTCCCCTTCTTCTCAAAACCACTTTTGCAGAGACATCTGCTGCTGTGTTTGTCCAATCCAGAGGCAGCACCTTCCCCCCCTCCCCCAAATTGTTTGTCCATCTTGGGTAATACATCTTTGAGTTGAGAACTTGGTGTCTGGGTGTGTTCAATACCTACTCTGAAGGGTGCCCCCTACAGATCTTGTGTCGATTGGTCACAGTAATGCCTGAGGATAGAAATCTCTGAAAGTGGTTAATACCATGTATTCCTTACTGTCCTGCTGTTGTGATAAACAACAAAATCAAAAGAACTTTATAGAAGGGAGAGTTTATTTGGGCTAATGGTTCCTACAAGAGTCCATTGTGGCATGGTGTTGCAGGACATTTGTAACTCTGTGAACCCTGAGATTATGTCGTTTAGTGGAAAACCAGTTTCTAGTTGTGGTGTGGCTCAGCCCTTGCACACACCTTTAATCCAAAACTTTTCTGCTTGAATATTGTAAATAGGATTAAATAAAGTCAACCATAGGTCACAAGGTAAAGTAAGCAATCAGCTGACAAAAGCGAACATAGAAAAAAAACAATAAAGAGTATGAGGAAGTCAGGAGGATGGATAGAGAGACCCACAGGAAGTAGAAGGGAGGAACAGTCAGTTTGAGGGTTTTTTGAGATGGTGTGGGGAAGGAGTGTTTCTTCCTTTGGGGACTTCAGCGGAGGAAGAAGGTCAGCATGGAAGCACAGCAGCAAGCAGAAGAGAGCTCACATCTACCATGAGTATGAAGCAAAGAGATGGCGCAACTATTCCACTCTCAAACCCTGTCCCCAGCAACATACCTCATCCATCAAGATGTTCTACCTAACCCCCCACACACACACAGTGCCACTAACTAACGACCAACTGTTCAAATGCTTGAGACTATGAGGCACATTTCCTATTCAAACCAGGTATCAGTTGTTCAGGATATACTGATCAGTTTAAACTCCCATAACATTCACTTGGTATTAAGAGATGATGTCTTAATGGTAAACAATGAAGAGTTGATGATTGTAAAAAGCACCTAGCTCCAGACTATGGATTTACTGTGATAGGATTTTTGAAATACCAGCTGTTGAAATTCACTTAAAGCCTGATCCACAGCCAGCAGAGGTGAGCGGCTACTGTTCCCCAACAACCATCTCTTGTCTTTCTGAAGAGGACTGTGAGGGCCCCAGGAACATCTAGCTTGGACCCCTCCCTGCCAAATTCCTGCCTGCCAAATTTCACCTGGAGAAAGCCAACAGAGGTGAGGTTCACTCTGTCCCCCAACTTCCATATCCCACCTTTCCAAGGAGGCCTGGGAACATCAAAATAACAGGAATTAACAATCATCGGTCATCAGTATCTCTCAACATCAATAGAATCAGTTCTCCAATAAAAAGGACACGGGCTAACAAAATAGATTTAAAAATAGGATCCACCATTTTGCTGCATGCAAGAAACTCACCTCAGCAACAAAGATAATCATTACTTCAGGGTAAAGGTCTAGAAAAAAAAGGTTTAAAAAAAAACGGACACAAGAAGCAAGCTGGAGTAGCCATTCTAATATATAATAAAATATACTTTCAACCAAAATTAATCAAAAGAGATTGGAAAGGACACTTCATACTCATAAAAAAATCCACCCAGACAATGTTACAATTCTGAAAACCTATGCCCAAAATGAAAAGGCACCAACATTTATTAAAGAAACATTACTAAAGCTTAAATCACACATTGAACCCCTCACCTTAATAGTGAGAGAAATCAACACTCCACTATCACCAATGGATAGGTCATCAAGAGAGAAACTAAACAAAGAAATAATGAAACTAACTGACTTTATTAATCAAATGGGCCTAACAGATATCTACAGAATATTTCACCCAAACACAAAAGAATATACCTTCTTCTTGGCACCTCAGAGAACCTTCTCCAAAATTGGCCAAATAATCAGTCACAAAGCAACTCTCAACAGATACAAGAAAACTGAAATAACTCCTTTTCCCCATCAGCTCACCATGGACTAAAGCTGGGCTTCAAGAACAGAAACAACAGAAAGCCTACAAACTCATAAAAACTGAACAACTCTACGCAATAACCACTTGGACAGGAAGGAAATAAAGAAATTAAAAACTTTCTAGAATTCAATAAAAATGAAGGCACAATATATGCAAACTTGTGGGACACAATGAAAGCAGTGCTAAGAGGAAAGTGTATAGCACTAAGCACCTTCATAAAGAAATTGGAAAGATCTCATTCTAGCAATTTAAAAGTACACCTGAAGGCTCTAAAGCAAAGAAAAAAAAACACACTCAAGAGGAGTAGATGACAGGAAATAATCAAGCTGAAAACAACAAATTAGAAACAAAGAGAGCAATTCAAAGAATCAATAAAACCAAGAGCTGATTCTTTGAGAAAAAACAGCAAGATAGGCAAACCCTTAGCCAAACTAACTAAAAGTCAGAGAGACAGTATACAAATTAACAAAGTCACAAATGTAAATTAGGGGGGCATAACAACAGACACTGAGGAAATCCAAAGAATCTTAGGTACTTTGAAAATGTGTGCTTTACAAAATTAGAAAATTTAAATGAAATGGGCAGCTCTCCTGGTAGATCATACATACCAAAGTTAAATCAAGAACAAGTTAACAATTTAAATACACCTATAACCCCAAAAGAAATAGAAACAGTCATTAAAAGTCTCCCAACCAAAAAAAGCCCTGGGCCAGATGATTTTCACACAGATTTCTACCAGAGTACTTTCAAAGAAATACTCTTCTTTCAAAGAAGAGCTAATATCAATATTCCTCAAAGTATACCACAAAATAGAAACAGAAGGAACATTGCCAAACTCATTCTATGAGGCCACAGTCACCCTGGTACCTAAACCACACAAAGACTCAAAGGGAATATCCGATCAATTTCCCTTATGTACATTGATGGAAAAATACTCAGTAAAATATTGTAAACCAAATCCAAGAACACCTCAAAAACATCATCCACTGTGATGAAGTAGGATGCAGGGATGCAGGGATCCAGGGATGGTTTAACATATGAAAATTCAAAGTAATCCACCATAAAACAAACAAACAAAAAAACAACAACACATGATCATCTCATTAGATGCTGAAAAAGCCTTTGACAAAATCCAACACCACTTCATATGAAAAGTCCTGGAGAGATCAGGAATACAAGGTGCATACCTAAACACAATAAAGGCAATATACAGCAAGCCAACAGCCAAAATCAAATTAAATGGGGAGAAACAAAGCAATTCCACTAAAATCAGGGACAAGGCAAGGCTGCCTGCTTGTTCTGTATCTATTTAATATAGTTCTTGAAGTTCTCTCTAGAGCAATAAGACAACTAAAGGAGCTCAGGGGAATACCAATTGGAAAGGAAGAAGTCAAAGTATCGCTATTCTGATGATATGATAGTATACGTGAGTGACCACCAAAATTCTACCAGCTGATAATCACCTTCAGTAAAGTGGCTGGATACAAAATGAACTCACAAAAAATAAAAGCCAGTAGTCCTCCTGTATACAAATGCCAAAGGGGCTGAGAAAGAAATTAGGGAAACAACACCCTTGACAATAGCCACAAATAACATAAAGCATCTTGTTATAACTCTAAGCAAGCAAGTAAAAGACCTGTATGAGAAGAACTTCAAGACTCTGAAGAAAGAAACTCAATAGGATGTCATAAGATGGAAATATGTCTCATACTCATGAAATGGTAGGATTAGCAGTAAAAATGGCCATCTTACCAAAAGCAATCTATAGGTTTAATGCAATTCCCATCAAAATTCCAACATAATGTTTTACAGGCCTTGAAAGAGCAATTCTCAACTTCATATGGAAAAATAAAAAGCCCAGGATAGCTAAAACAATCCTGTACAATAAAAGAACTTCTGATGAAGAACTATCACCATCCCTGATATCAAGCTGTCCTACAGAGATCTGGTAATAAAAATTGCATGGTATTGGTATAAAAACAGACAGGTTGATCAATGGAATTGAGTCAAAGACACAAAAATAAACTCACATGCCTACAAACAGTTGATTTTTGACAAAGAAACCAAAAAGATACAGTGGAAAAAAGAAAGCATCTTTAACAAATGGTGCTGGTCTAACTGGATGCCTGCATCCAGAAGAATACAAGTAGATCCATATTTATCACGCTGCACAAAATTCAAGTACATGTGAATCAAAGACCTCAACATAAAACCAGATACACTAAATGTGGATGAGAACATGGGTAAAAGCCTTGAACGCATTGGCACAGAAGACAACTTCCTGAACAGAACACCAACAGCTCAGGCACTAAGAGCAACAAGTAATAAATAGAACCTCATGAAACTGAAAAGCTTCCGAAAGGCAAAGGACACCATCAATAAGACAAAGCTCAGCCTACCGAATGAGAAAAGGTCTTCACCAACCCTACCTCCGACAGAGGGCTAATGTCTACAACATAAAAAACTCAAGAAATTAAACATCAACAAACCAAATAACTCAATTTAAAAATGGGGTACAGAACAAAACAGAGAATTCTCAACTTAGGAATCTCTAATGGCCAAGATGCACTTAAATAAATGTTCAATGTCCTTGGTCATTAGGGAAATGCAAATCAAATGACTCTAAGATTCCATCTTGTGGCCTTCAAAACAGCTAAGATCAAAAATTCAAGTAACAGTACATGCTGGTGAGGTTGTAAAGAAAAGGGAACCCTCCTCCATTGCTGGCAGGAGTGAAAAGTTGTACAACCACTTTTGCAATCTATCTGGCAGTCTCTCAGAAAACTGAAACTAGTTCTACCTCAAGACCCAGCTATACCACTCCTGGGCATATACCAAAAGATGCTCCACCATACCACAAGGACACTTGCTCAACTATGTTCATAGCAGCTTTATTCATAAGAGCTAGAATCTGGAAACAACCCAGATGTCCCTCAACCAAAGAATGGATAAAGAAAGTGTGGTACATTTACATAGAATATTACTCAACTATTAAAAACAAACAAATCATAAAATTTGCAGGCAAATGGATGGAACTAGAAAAGTTCATCCTGAGTGAGGTAACCCAGACCCAGAAAGACATACATGGTATGTACTCACTTATAAATGTATATTAGCCATAAAGTACAGGATAATCATGCTACAGTCCACAGACCCAAGGAATCTGAGTAACAAGGAGGGCCCAAGGGAGGATGCTTGAATCTCACTCAGAAGAGGAAATAAAATAGATATCTGAAGTATATGGAAGAAGGGGTGGGAAAGAGAGCAGGGGTGGGGATTAGGGGAGCGGAGAGGGTGGTGAGGACTGGGAGAGAGAACAGAAATTGGTAGGGGTATCTCTGGGACCAGGGAGTCTATGGGGGTGACCGTAGATGAGACTCCTAGCAGCAGGGATATGGAGCCTGAAGTCATCACCCCCTATAGCCATGAGAGATTTCAGTGGAGGATGGAGACGCCAACCCAACCATAAAACCTTCGACCCAAAATTTGTCCTGCCTACAAGATATACAGAGATAAAAATGGAGCAGAGATTGAGAAATTGGCCAACCAATGACTGGCCCAACTCGAGACCCACCCATGGGAGAGAGCCAATCCCTGTCACTATTAATGATATTCTGCTCTGCTTCCAGACAGGCACCTAACGTAACTGTCTTCTGAGAGGCTTCACCCAGCAGCTGAGGAAAACAGATGCAGAAACCCACAGCCAAACAACAGGCTGAGCTCAGGGAGTCTTGTGGAAGTGTGGGAGGAGAGATTGGGGAAGCTGGAAGGGTCAAGGACACCACAAGAAGACCTACAGAGGAAACTAATCTGGGCCAACCAACCAAAGAGTATGCATGGGCTGGATCTAGGCCTTCTACACATAGGTAGCAGATGTGCAGCTTGTTCTTCATGTGGGTCCCCTAACAATTAGAGCGGGGGCTGTCTCTTACTCTGTTGTCTGCCTTTGGATCCCTTTTCCATAGCTGGGGTACCTTGTCTGGCCTCAGCGGGAGAGGATGTGCTTAGTCCTACTGAGACTTGATGTGACCGGGTGGGTTAGACATGGTGGAGGGGCTCCCCTTCTCTGAGAAGGAAGGGGGAGGGAAGGGAGGGCTGGAGTGGGAGAAGGGGAAGGAGAGGGCTGCAACCAGCGTTGGTGTGAAATGGCCTCCGGGCACAGCCCCAGCTGTAAACTGCCTGTAACTGTAGTAATGACCTGTAACCCCGCTATTAGCTGCAGTGCCTGCAGGCATCGGTGTCCTTGTTCTGTTAGCTTATATCTATGACATTGTTCCAATCCCCCCACCCATCAAGGGGAAGATTGTGAAGGTTCAGCCACCAGCAGCATTGGGAAAAATCAGGATTACATTTGATAATAAAAATGATATTGTATTTGTTGCCAGGATAAAACTCCATGACACAAAGTGACTTGCGGGAGAGTTTGATTTGGCTTGAGGTTCCAGAAGGGTGAGAAGCCGTCCCGATGGAGAAGCATGGCAGCAAGTGGCAAGGCAGCAGGAGCAGGAAGCTAAGAGCGCATGTTTTTAAAAGCAAGCACAAAGCAAGGGGAAGGGAGAGAGAGCAGCTGAGCTTGAAGGGGCTGAGGCTTTTGCTCTTAAAGCCCACCCCCCAGTGACGAACTTCCTCCTGCAAGACTGCCCTTCCTAAGCCTCCTCAGCACCACCAACTTGGGACCAAGTGCTCAGATGCCCCAGACTATGGGGGCATCCTATGCAAACACCACAGATAGAAATGTTGGTGAAACTAATACAGGTGAAGACAACACATCAGCAGCAGAACAGAGCAAAACCTTGGCATAGAAGAGGGAAGTGTTGATGTCTGACTAGTTCATACACATATGTATATGAAATGTACCTGTACATACATACATATTCTGAGGTTCACAGAAACTAAGTAATTTATCCAAAGTCTCAAATTTACAGACAGTGAAGAGTCAGGGTTCATCCTCAAGTTTATCAACATCTAAAATATTCCTCATGGCACCTGCCTCACACACACATTTTATGTGGGAAAGGCAAGTCCTGTGTTACATACCTTGATCTGTCCACAAATGTGTCTATATGCCAGTACATACATATATGCATACAACCATTTGCATATGAGAAAACAAGTGAGAATATTTGAGATATTTCTAATAAGAGAAAAACGCAGAAGCAGCTATTTTACAGATGGGCTGGGTTCTTTTGATTTGTAGAAGACAGACTTAAAGGCTGTAAGGTCAGGGAACTCCTGTCATTGTTGAATTGTAGAGCAGAGTTCTCAGCTACAGTGAAAGCATCAGCAAGGTGTCTCAGTGGGAAGGGAGCCCATTGTGCCTGCCGTGGACACAGGCTGGCAACCGTCACATTATAGCCAGATAAGGAAGGTTTGGAGACGTGAGGTTTGGCTAAGAAAGTCTGACAGCTGAATGGGAAACGTTCAGGCTCGCTTTCTCCTCTTCCTTATCTCTTGTTAATGTTAGGTAGGATGAGAAGTAATTAGAACAAGTTCAGGATTAAGAAAAATTTACAACCGGTTTCTTGATTTCCTGTTTAACATTTAAACCATCTCTTTTAACATCAAGTCAGAGCCAGAAGATCAAGGAATTGACTGTGAGTGTGTCTCCTAGTAACACTCCGAAATTCTCACCAATATGACTGCCCAATCGTGAGCCGAGTAAAGGCAGCAACAATAGATTTGAGGGTGGCGGAAATCACACAAGAAGCAGGCACTAAGGAATGCCGAAAGCAGAAGTGGCCTTCCCTAGGGAAGAGCACGTCAACTGGTTATCTAGCACCGAACAGTCAGCTCTGAAAACATACATACAAGTAACATTATACACGTATATGCATGTAATAACGACGAATGACTTAAGCCATGAATTTGAAAGAGAGCAAGGAGTGATATAAGGAAGAGATTGGGGGGAGGAAAAGGAAGGGGAAATGTGATTATATTTCCAAAACTTATTATAGTGTCATGGAGCCATTGTCGCTGGTTAAAATGTGGCACAAACGGAAAATTAAACTGTCCAGGCAGCTCCCCACTGCCCCCTGGTGGCAAACCTTTAGAATGACAAGTTCCTTCTTCAAGTCAATTTTGACAGGCCAGGTCCCAGAAGCTAGGGCTTAGAACACAGGAAAAAAACTGTCAGAGATCTTAGAGAGGCACAGAGATGAGAGCCAGCACATTGAAGAAGATTTAGTTTCGGGTCCTCCAGATCTGTGCACGCAGAAAATACAGAAGTCACTTAAGGAGTGAGGGAAGGTATTGCTGAAAGGCCCCCAGAATAACGTGGAGCCCACACTGACAGACATTTGCATCAAGTCTGGACAACAGGCTCTGCTCTTCACATGCTGCATAAGATTCAGTGTGTGTGTGTGTGTGTGTGTGTGTGTGTAATTGCCTAGCTGAGTGTAGGTTACTGGACCTTTTATCACTCACTTTCCTTATTTACAGAATAGTCACAATCATAGTAACTCGCTCAATTTTGCATTTAAATAATATTTTCAATTCTTTACCATGTACCAGATTCCCAATGCTTTTTGCTTCTTCTTATTTCAACCTATACCTAAAAGCACACAGCGCTCTCTAGCACTAGTGTTAGGAGCTCATACTCATTAAGTCATCATTTTTGCTTGTTTGTTGGATTGAGTGATTTTTGAGACTTAAAGTCTTTATATGGTCAAGAATTGAAAATATCAGGGGCTGGAAAGATGGCTCAGAGGTTAACAGCTCTGGCTGCACTTGCAAAGGTCCTAAGTTCAATTCCCAGCAACTACATGGTGGCTCACAACCATCTACAGTGAGATCTGGTACCCTCTTCTGGTGCGCAGGCACACATTCAGGCAAAACACCGTACATAATAAATAAATAATCTTTTTTTTAAAGAATTGAAAATATCTACATATCTGATAAAGGGCTTATGTGGAGATTATGCAAAGAATCCTCAAAACACACAAAGAGCAATCCAACTGAAAAGGACCCAAAGTCAAGTAAGCACCTGAAATGCTCACCACCAGTCACCAAGAAAATGCAAATCAACCCTACAAGGTGGCAACCACTGCGCACCTGTCAAGACAGCCATGTGGAAAACACCTGCTCCTACAAGGGATGAGAGGGGGCAGAGGAACTGGGCCTCAAGCGCAGTTAATGAGAACTCAAGGTGCCCCGTCCAGCCCACGTTTAGGCAGTCATGCTGGTGAGACTCTGGATGTGGCTGAGCACACGCTCACAGCCAACTCCCTGATCTTCCGGCTCTTTCACTCTTTCTGCCCCCTGTTCCTCAGTCTCCCTGAGCCTTAGGTATGGAAGCGTTTTCCGGATGCTTTCCCTGGGACGGGGGTCCACAACTCTGCATTTCAATTGGCTGTGGTCTTCTGTAGTGATCCTCATCTGTTTCAAAGAGAAGTTTCTTTGTTGGAGGGTAAAGACCACACTTTCCTGTGGGCATAAGGGAGAAGGTCTGGGGGGAGAAAAGGGAAGAGAAATTTGTAATTATATTATAATATCCCAAAATATAACAAAATAAATTATAATATATACATATTAAATGCGCTGTGTGTGGTGATGCGCACCTTTGATCCCAGCATTCAGGAGGCAGAAGCAGAGACAGATGGGACACTGGAAGCTCAAGAACAGTATTTGTACACAGTAAGTTTATCACTATATATATTCTCTATTAGATATCAGGACAAATATAATACATGACATATATATAAAAGTGACATGTATAATATATACACAAAGATGTTTTCCAACATGATCGTACTAATGTGCAGTAGCTACCCCCCCATGTCAACCTGAACCTTCCCACTGTAAGTCACAGTTTTTAAGTCTATGAAGTTCTCTCTATCTCAGTCTAAGGAGGACAAGCACACTTGTTTAAGCATGCCAGGCCACGCTCTTGAGGTGTAAAGGTGAACAAGGCAAGCTCCGCTTCTAGTACATCTGCCCCACCGTGGCAAGGGCAAGTGCGCTGACAGCTACAAGGCAGTGTGAGGAGCTGTTCTACACCCGTGTGACAGGACGGCCGTGTGAGCTCATGGAAGGAAGAGTTATGCTTATCTGGTGAGGAGACTCTCACCGAGCATTCTGTGTCGTCCTATGTACATGAGCAAGCATAAGGCAGGTGTATGAAAACAATCATACAGAGACTGTGACTCGGGATCAGGGTTAGGGACGACCTGCGTGAGCACTGGGGTCGGACAGGGTTGGCTTTCAATCCCATTCCCCCTCCTCACCCTCTGTGTGACTTTGGGCAGCCCTGTTCTCCCTCCTATTTCCTTGTCTAAAGCATGGCTCCTTCCACTCTGTGCCACAGGCTAGTTGTGAAGACTGAGGGACACACGGTTAGCATATTGGCTAATCTAAGTTGCCGACAACTGAAAAAAGTGAACTGCGGGAATGGCTGACATTTGATCTCTTTTGGGAAGCGGAATAAATCATGTTCAAAGAACACATCACTCATTAGGTACATCTGAATCTCAGACACATGGAACTGAAAAAAATATGCATCTTAGGACCAACAGAAGAATGCTGGGCATTAAGGGGACTAGACTGTAAAGAGTTGTTAATGGCTGGCTAATGTCTTGACTGTTTTTAGAACGTGTGCTCATTTGTTTGTAGCAATGTTTATCGTGTCCCAGGCACACAATGAACATTCCACAGACAGACATTAAATGACATTTGATCAGCCTCCCAGGCACACGAGAGGTGATGAGTAGGGCCACATACTAGAACTCAGAGAAATGAGCCTTGAGCTCCGTATTAAACTAGCTGCTCATACCTCACCCCATACTTGCACTTGGCAAAACAAAACAAAACAAAAGCATCAGAATGATCAGTACCGTCTAATAAATCATCAGAAAGGCAAACTCTCAGGCCTGACCTGCTAAGCCAAGAATTCCAAGGCTGAAGCTCAGCAGTCAGGACTTGACCATGTAATCCGAGATATGGCTGCTTCCTAATGACCTGGGCTGGTCTGGGAACTGCTGTCAGAAGCATTGAACAACAGAAGCCAAATTTCCCCGCTGTCAGCCGGATACGTGAGTCTCTCTCTGGTGAAACAGACAAGTCTCTCTTGGAGCTCTGAGATCACGACCCTTGCTGGCCCTTCGTCCTCTGGCATGAGCCCACCTTTCTGTTTGGCTCCTCTCCGGCCACAGTGGCACTAACTTTCTGTCCTGGAGAGAAACAACTGAGGTCCCACTGAGCATTATTAAGTACGGGGCAAGATGAGTCAGGGGTGAGGTTCTGTGCGGTGTCATGGGGTCTTGTTACTGCTCAGCAGCTTCTGCCTTTGCTGGTAGGTCTCAGGGAAGGTAGTTTAAGAGAGAGTGTGGAAGCTCCTCCCCACTGTCTCAGCCCAGGAACACCCGCCAGGGACAAGGAGGTCCCGAGCATTCCCTCCTTCATCTACTGGAAAGAGAAGTTGGCCAGATGCCCACTGCCTCTTCAGAGTCCGCCACTCATCAAAAGCTGCAGGAATGCTGAGAGGTGGAAGATGCCCCAGGGACTCTGAGTGAGCCTCTACCTGGAAGGACACGTCCAATTACCTGTGCAAATTGCCTTTCGCCTCACTCTGAAATTATCCCTGCTAACTGGGAGAATATGCTGGGTTTAGAGAATATTTCTCGACTGATATGGGAGAGACATACAAACATCAAAATACCTGAGTTAAATATACACAGGACTTTATCGGTAGGGCGACAGAGAGGACAGGCTCTTCTTTTGTGGACGTGCTCTCTTGTAGGCAGCTCACCTCCATCGCTGCCTCCTACAGGCGCTCCCTGCACAGCTCAAGTAGCTGGTCATGGCGGGCGCCTTCTCTTCCCATTACCATTGCCTCAATCCAGTGTTATGCAGCAGGAGCTTAATAAAGCAACATTAACACCGGCCTCCCAGTAGCTGCCTGCTATTATCTTGCCCCTGAGCCTCAGCCCGCATCAAAGAAGCTTCTTGAAAAAGATGGTAATTAACACAGAGACCCACATCTGATAAATGTGCAGAGAATGAGAAACCTTTGAATGGATGTCTTTATCACATCTCTCCCCTCGGGGCTTAGGTATGTACGTAACCAGGCTTTTTGGCTCCTTTACTGGCTACTTTATTGGGAAGAAGGTCTTCTTCCCATTGGAAAATGAGCAGGACATGGTGAGGAGGAAAAGTCACCTGGAGCCAGCCTGGATGTGGCCAAGCTGTGTCCTGCGCATGAAGCAAAAGAAACACAAAGTTCAGAGGAGGAAGTGATGTGGTCTGTATGTTCCCATTCTGACTACTTCAGAAATATAAAAATGGCCCAGTTGAAAAACCTTGGCAGCAGCTCAGGCGATAAATATGCCTTGTCTGGAGTCCATGAGAAACGATCAGATAGATTTAGACACTTAGAGGTGCATCCAGTTGGGAAGAACTAACGCAAGGCAGGAGAGGGAGGGGATGAGTCTGAGGTTCTTGACCTGAGCTGTCAGGCACACCCTCTCATGTGACCGGAGGGGATGGGTCTCCAGGTGGGTGGAATTTAGGGTTTTATTTTGTATAGAGTGGAAGCATCCACTGGTTTATGGGGTATGTCTGGCAACAAGGGATAAAAGTCTATATGATGTGGGAAGATGGAAGAGGAAACGGAGGTCAATAAGGAGGGCTGCCGTGAAGGGAACAGTCCTGGTGCTCTTGGTGGTGGGCTCAGTCTCTTATGGACACTAACCCTGTAAGCGGTTTGCACTGGTGGGAACATGGTGTCCTCACTAGTAACGGCAAAATCTCTAAAGGCAACCCAGCCTTTCCCACAAATCAAGCTGGAAATAGGCATGGGGATGCTCAGATGTCCAAATTCTGATGGGGTGAAGAGGGGGTCTGTCCTGCCATCTTGTCACAGGCTAAATGCATTGTGACTCCACCTCAGATTCCAGATATGGCATTTTACACTCCGCTGAGGCATCTTTACAGCGTTCCCGCCGCCACCTTGGCAGATCGTGGGCTCTGGAACGTTCTTCTGCCTCAGGCCTGCCTTCCTGAACACATGCCAAAGCTCCTGCTTTCCTAGGAACTACACACTGCCACAGTGTTTCTTGGCGGCTGCTCCCTCTAAGGATTTAGTAACAGAAGCAGCAAGACCCTGGTCCTAATTTTGAGGCAGATTAGCTTTATATTCATTATCATTCACAATTTTTTGATGCTTTTCCAAGTCAAAAAAAAAATGGAAATTTAGAACAAAAATGTTTATTAATTACAGAAATCTTTAAGTCATATTTTTTAGGCCCTCTTCTGAAATTCAAAACAGATGACAGATTCTACGCTGTGGCTCACTCTAAAGATCAACGGACATTTTATGACATGCATAGAGGAAAATGAAGGAACCAGAGTCTCCAGATATTAGATTTAAAATGTTATATTATGTCTTAATTTCACCACCATCATGTGGAGGTAAGAGAGCCTGAGGTTAGGGAGCTGGTCATGTCTATGACGTCACAGCTGAAGTCACAAACTGTTGGGAGAAAAAGGTTAGCAGGGACTGCTGTGATTTGAGGTTCAATAGGGAGGAAATCTTAAGGGAGGAAGGATGCAGAGCATGGTCAGGTAAGCTTCTATGCTAAGTGGCCTGGTTCCTGATGGTTTGGGAGGATGAGGAAGGGTATAAGGGGAGAAAAGCAGAATAGAACCCCATGGAAGGAGGGAATGCTCCTCATCTGGATGTCTGCTTCGCTCCTGCAGACCCACATGATTGCGGGTCTCCCCCCCCCCTTTCCCAAACACTTGAAGGCCACAGCTGACTGGCCATCCACATCTCCACTCTCAGTAGATGACTAACTTGGAAGTCACTATATACTCCGTTCTGTTCTTGCCTTAGATCCCGCCTCAGCTCTAGCCCCTGGCCAGCCCTTCCTACAATCTTAACACGATTTCTTCAGGCTACAAAAGAGAGCTTTCCTGGGGCAAATGCCTCCTTCCTCTCATCTTCACCTTTCTTTACACATAGAAGTCATGCACACACACACACACACTCTGGCTCACACAAAACAAGGACTGTATAAGCCATGACACAGCTCCCTGTGCAGAGAACGAGTGCTTTCTTCTCACCATATGTCTAAGAGCCTCCTCTTACTTATTTCAGGGCCTGAGACTGTCTCCATCTTCAGCTCCTGGGGGAGCTGGCCATACCAAAAACATAAGCAAGAATGACATCTAAGCAGCAAGGAAGGTAGATGGCGCCACCGATGACCCAAAGGGGCCTTTGATTAGCTTTCTCTATGGGAGGAGAAGCGGCTCCTGTTTCCCGTCTCCATCTGGCTGCAGCTAGGGTGGGGTAGTGGGGACTTTTTGTGTCCCCTTATCACCTTGGTAGAAGGAACAACAGTCTTTGCATTCTGCCCAGGAATGTGGGCTTGTTTTGCAGTGCCTGCAAGGGATGGCTGGTTATTTCACCCTTCAAAAACTTGATGATTCCAGAGCCAGTGTTCTCTGGAGCCTTTGTGAATCTCAACGGTGCAAATCAAGGCCAGACGTTCAAAACCATGCTGCCCTTAGACGAGAATAGTAAAAACACAACAAAACAGGCGTTTTTGTTAAATAAACGAAGCCAAACACAAGATCCGGACAATATTAGTTAAAATGAGAAGGAAAAAAAAGAACAGTTTGCTGTGAGCTTATATATCAGGAAAGCTTCTGGCTCAAGTCCTTGAGGCACATGACAGATGTTTTCAAGTAAGAGTTTGTATGACTTAGGAGAGAGAGGAAGAACGAGGGGGTTGCTCATAGGTTTGGATTGCTTGTCCTAAGTGGTGGTTAAAGGTGCCTGAGGCCTGAGGCTGAGCAAGGAACAGAGAAGCTGGATCTCAGTGTAGGAAAAGCTGCTTTTGCACAAGTCCTGACCCTAGGAAGACAATGCTGAGTCTCTTACGGTTTTATATGAACAAGCATATGAGCCACAGTCTTGAGTTCTCTGCTGAAGAACAGGTTTTTGTTTTGTTTTGTTTTTTGGCAGAAGATGTGGAAAGACACTGAATAAAACAATAAATATCACAATATTTGGAATGAGCTTAACCAATGCAACAGCTTTTCTATCTCTATTTTTTTTCTATTTCTAATTCTTCAACCCTCCCCTCCCCAGAACTGCAGCCATTCCCTTTGTTTTATAAAGGAAAGCTCATCCAGGCAAAGAGGCCTGACAAAAGGCTGGAATTCTGGCCCTGAATTCCGCTCTTCCAACTATACTGTAATCAGCTTTCCAAGAACTCAACTACAAGATAACCAGGGCGAAATCACTGACACATGTTACATCAATCAAAATACTGTGGTGGAACCAGAAGACCTGAGCGAGAGCCACACCTTTCCCTGTTAGCAAGCCTGTGCCACAGCCTGAATCTGCCGCTCATCAGAGTAGGCCATTCTGATGAGCGTGGGTCAGTGCTCAGTTCATGAAGGCTCCATCTTTTCCCACCTTAAATCGGGGTAATTCTTCCATGAATCTGTCTCTCCTGCTCCCAGCGTGCCTCTCTTCTGTTTCTGTGTTCCCAACTCTGTCACCCTAGCTTCATGTCAACACGCGCGCGCGCGCACACACACACACAGAGAGAGAGAGAGAGAGAGAGAGATGCCTGTCTCACTGTCCTTACCAAGTATGGTTGGTCATCATTTCTGTTTAAAAGAATTTGGATTTAAAAATCAACGTGGGATGGGGAGAGAAAATGGCTCCGTGGTTAAGAGCATGACTGTTCTTGCAGAGGACCCAAGTTCAATTCCCAGCATCCTTGTCAAACAGCTCATAATCACTATTAACTCCAGTACCAAAGTGATGTTATGCCTCTGACTTCCAAGGGCTCCCACACTCATGAATACACAGGCACACACAGAGACTTGCACACACATCTACATATAATAAAAATTAAAACCTCTAAAAACGAAGCCCCCAGTGGATCCTAATTTTGTTCTCTATACCCCTGGGACAGATGTATAGAGGGAAAAAAAACAAAGGTGTCTTAGGATAAGGCTTGAACTGGAGGGAGGGAGAGCCATGCTCAGGTTCCATGGAGAAATAACACTCTAGCTAGCGAAGGTGACACAAGTCACCTGGTAGGACCCCCAGGGAGAGGTCTACCCTGTTGTCTCCTGAAAACATGTTCAGTAAAAGCCCTCTTTTAAGCAGAGACCTCCTGGGGCTCAGCGTCCTTTGGGAATCTTTTGCAATCCTCTGTGTTCCCAGATTTCCTGAGATTACAGACATTTATGCTTTCCTTTGGAACAGTTATTTCTGATGACAAGAACAGGTTCAAGCAGGACCCCTGGGGGTCAAACAGGACCTCTGGACAAAGACATCAGGGCCCTCAGGTTCTTAAACATGGTTTTCCTTCCATCACCTTCCCCCTCTCTTTTAAAACCCTGTCTGAGGGGCTCTATCCAGAGGGGCCTGAACCAGGTCTAGGAGCTAAAGGCCTGACCTTGCCTCTTTCAGATCAATTCCAATCTCTTGGTTTCCTCATCTTTGCCCCTCTTCGTTCTATCAGTTTCTTACCTGCCCCATACTGAGACACCCCCTCTCCAGGATGACCCTGGCCTTTTAGTAGAACTTAAGAATAAGTCCTTATTGGACCTTAGATGTGCTACTGGGTTTTGCCTATAGCTTATTTTATTTTGACACTCTGCCCCTGACTTAAAAAGGTCTCTGTACTGTAACACCCACTTTGCCTTGTACCCTCTTTCTCCGGTATTTTATTTCCTAATTAATGACACTTGAGGAAACCAGGAAAAAGACCTTCAATTCTGCTGCCCAGGATGAACAAAGTCTTTCAAGTCCATCCTCAGCACTCCACCATCCCAAACACATCACATGCAGGAAAAGTAGAATGCACTTGTGCACTCAAAGACAGCACTTTCATAAGTGTGTGCACTTCCTCAAAGGGAACCTAGGCAATTCAAAGACAAGAGTGGGAAATAGCTATGGTGGGCAGGAGAATGTGAAGAGTCACCTTCACCACTGCTGCTCTGTAGCGTTCTCAAAGTTCTGTGTAACAGCCAGGGTACCAAGAAGATGAGTTATGGGTCCTGGGAGGAAACATGAGAGTGTAGGATTTTGGGAGGACCCTGGTGTTGGGGTTGCAGTCTTCCTGGTCTGGATAGCCTTTCTGAGCTTAGCACTAGATGGAGGACTCCCCCTCCCCAGCAGGGCCTCCTACTCACTGCCTGACCTCATCTGGAGAGTGTCTTTAGGAATAGATGACTCTAGTCATATCTAGTATATGACCTTTGGCATAGTTCGCTGCTGGCACTCCCTTCCTTGTGCCTATAGGATAATTAGGTACTGTGCTCCCCTCATGTGATAGGACCATGCTGCCAAATGCAAATAAAAACATCCCTAGAATTCCTAGCCTTAACCGATTATGTACATCTATCCTTTGAACCCCCCCAAGGGCTCCTCCAAGGACTATATAGCCTTCATTCACCTAAATAAAGTTGAACTACAGAGATGAAGTGGTTCCCAGAGGTCATTCTGTCATGCTTGCAGGCCATCCAAATGCCCAGTTTGTCGCTCCTGCTCCCTTGTTCCTGAGGACCAGTGGCCAAGGGCCCCAGGAACAAAGGAGCACTGCAAAAGTTAATGACTATCTCTAAAATTTAAGAATGCTCATAGTACAAAGGAATTAAGAGAAACCTTTGGATTATCTTCCCTGCTTCTCAACACGCTTCTTTCTTTTCAGCACATCCATTAAACAGACAATAAAACCACAGGTGGGTAAGACAGCCAGCCACAGTCTTCGATTTGGTGGGGAGGCTCCTAGCTTCTGGGGAGAAAAGAGAAGAGGGGTCTCTAGTCAGGAGGCAGAAGAGCTGGGTGGCAAATGTGGTGTCTTGGTGGCACACAGGCTTTGTGGCTTGGGTCTTTGAGAGGCTGGCAGGTCAACTAATAGCAAGGCCTGGCCACAGCTCCACTGCTCTTCCTACACCTGATGTTCCCAGGTAGCCACTGGGCGTTGACAAGGCAGGCAAGCATGGAGTGGATGCTGATATGTCTCTGAGATTCCTGGAGAAAAATAGAATACCTCTCATAATTTCACCTCAGTTTCAAAAAATATCTTTTATTCCACCAGTTACGTGTTATGTCAGGTCAGATTCTTAAAGAGTTGGGATGATGTTGCCAAGATTTGTCTGTTATTTCAACAGGAAAGGGATTTGACAATCACTGAAACCCTGTGGGACCAGGTAAGGACACGGGCTTGCTTTTGACAAGTGTGGCATGTGGGAAAATAAGGAGGGAAGCCAAATTTCTCTTCCCTTAAGCAGATTAAAGATGAAGAGTCAGTCCCCTTGTGCCCTCCTCCTTTTCCTGTCACTCTTTTGTCCCCAGATCCTCAAAAGCCACCCCCCATACCTGCACACATTCCAACACCCACCACCCTGGCCCTGCCAAGAGTCCTGTTTGTGGTGTTTCCACAACCGTCGAACCCCGAACCCCTCGGTGCTGACTGCCACAGGCTGGAAGGCACAGGCGTGGCCTCTCCCTGCTCCGTGTGGCGCAGCTGTGCTCTGATTCCACGGTAAACGCTGGCGTGACTGCACCCCCAAGCCAGTTCAGATAAATCATTCACACGTTATTCACAGCCTCCATCTGCGAGAATTTAAATGAAAGTGCAGGGTGGAGAGACACTGCAGGTGAGCCCCAGTTCTGTGTTCTCTCCCTGCTACACCCCTGTAATAGATAGCAGGAACGCCGTGGAAAAGGGATCTGCAAAGTAAGTGATTTAGGGTCTGGATACAGACTGAATGAGAATCTTCTGTGCCCAGAACCACAGATAGAAAACACTCCATCGAGCAGAGTTCTGTATAACAGAACGTTGGGGTGGCACTATGTGGATATTGATGGGAATCAATGTAGTTCATTTCCCTGAAGGCTAAAATTGTTGACACTGTTTGAACTGTTTACTGTACATCTTGTTCCTTCTTTTGAGACATTTGTCTGTTCAGTTTATGAACCAACTATTGATTGGAAACTTTGGGACGGTGGGGTGCTTATTTCTGCAGTTCTTTCTATAGACATTAGCCACCTGTGAGTGTGGTTGGCAAAGACTTTCTGCCATTCTGCGGCTGTCCCTTCACTCTAGAGAACCTTTCCTTTGCTGTGCAGATTCTGATTTATGCAATACCTCTTGTCAGTTCTTGGAGTTATTCTCTGTGTTGCTGAGTTCCTTTCATGAAGTTTTTGCCTTTGTCTATATAATTATTTTGTTTTATTTTGTTTTCAGACAGGCATGTGGCCCAGGTTATTCTCAAATCAATAACTTCTCATTAGCAATGCTAGAAGTTAGGAAAATGTGGAACGATACATTTAAAGTCCTGAAAACAAAACAAAACAAAACAAAAAAACCGCCAACCAAGATCATTATACATAGCAATGCTGCCTCTTGAAATTAACAGAGAATTAAGAACAGATCAAGACTCCTTTTTTATAATCATATTCAACTCACTTTTTCTGGAAGATTTTTTTTTGGTCCTTTTGACATAGAGGTTTTCAATTGTGCAGCTCTTGATGTCCTGGAACCCTGTGTAGACCAGACTGGCCTCAAACTCACAGAGATCCACCTGCCTCAGCCTCCCAAGTGCTAGGATTAAAGGCATGCACCACCACCAGTAGCTTATATAGAAGAATTTAATTGGAGCTATTTTACACAAGGGATAGTTCTCCTGAGGCCATAGGTTGTTAGATTAAAAACCCAAGACCAGGTGTGGAATAACTCCTCCCAAGTTGTTGGTCAGAGATATCCCAGGAGTCAGCCCTCAAAAAAAAAAAAAAAACAACAACAATAAAAATTATTGCTGTTGCTCTTGATTGCCCCCTAGAACCTGAGGTAAAACCCTATTGCTGAAGACCACATACATTGGTCACATGACAGGGAGATATCAAGTTGGTGCTGACCAGGAAACTTTCTGGCTGGCCAGCTTTCATAGTATTGAAAAATGCTCTACAGGCTGCTAGGGGGGTAGGCATGAACAGTCTTAGCCACTGTGAACCCTGTAAACTACAATATAACCAACTAAGATATGTCTACCGGTGCATCAATGCCGAGTCCAAGCCATCTGTCCACCTGGGTGTACCCAGCTCGGTGTCATGTTCACACACCCTCCTCAGTCTCTCTCCAGCTTGATGTTTGTGGCGGTTTGATGAGAATGCCCCACATAGCTCATCTGTTTGAATATTGGGTCCTCAGCTGGTGAAACCCTTTGGGAAGGCTTAGGAGGCATGGCCTTGTTGGAGGAGCTTGTGTCGCTGGGGTGTGACAGGCTTTGAGATTTCAAAAGTATCTCTCTCTCTCTGTATCTGTCTCTACCTCTCCCTCTCTCTCACTTTCTCTCTCTCTGTCTTTGTATCTGTCTTTCTCTTCCTCTCTCTCTGTCTCTATATCTGTCTCTCCCTCTTTTTCCTCTCTGTGTGTGTCTCTGTCTCTCTCCATCTTTCTCTCTCTCCCCCTCTTCCTCTCTCTCTCTCTCTCTCTCTCTCTCTCTCTCTGTTTCTCTCTCTCTTTCTCTCTCAGCTTGTGGATCAAGATGCAAGCTCTTGGCTACTGCTCCAGAGCCATGCCTGCCTGCTACCAGGCTCCCTACCATGGACTCTTAATTCTCTGAGACCTTAAGAACCCATTCATTCTAGAAGTTGCTTTGGTCAGGGTGTCTTATCATGCCAATAGAAAAGGAACTACAGCTTTGTTCTACAGACATTGCTCGTGGTTGGGGAGGAGAGTATAAGATTCAGCACCTTCTTGGTGCCTGTCACTGACCTCATGTGGTGATTTGAATGTTTAGTCCTCGGCTTCACTAATGTTCTCTTCACACCCAGGCCTGCTTAAAATACAATTCACTCACCTCGTGCAAAAAAAAAAAAAAAAAGGTAGCCTAGAAATCTAAATACAGTTGAAGTCATTGGGTGTTTTATGAAAACCCCTGTTTGTTGACACTCACACTGCACACACTGGAGCAATTAGGTTATAATATATAATGATGTAATATAACCTCGGAGGTTAGGTGACTTAATTCTCTATGTAAGTTCCCTCTGTACTAACGTGATAGTTTGTGTTATTAATCTTTGTGTGTGTGTGTTTTCTTCTGCCAGGTGCTAACAGCCTTTAAAAGCATACAAAACGAGGTGAGGTTAATTTTGGTTCTCTACATTCCTTGGCTTCTAACATTGTTATTTTTTCCCATGCCCTGCTGAGATGTGAACTCTCAGCAAAATATTTTGTTTTGAAGAATATGACTGACTTGTTACCCCATGCAGCTGAGGGAAAAAGATGCCTCATGTTCAAGTCAGTCATATTTTTCTGAGGAACTGTAGTAAAATACTGGGGGAAAGATGGTTTTGCCAGAAATTCTTTCAACGGAAATTCTTGACGTGCCTATATGAAATGCTGACCAGAAACGTGCAAATTGTAGCCCAGGTCTAAATTCTAAATTCATGTCTTCTATGCAGAACTCAGTTTCTTTTCTAAACACTGATCAAATACTCAAGCATTCTGTTGAGGCAAGCACTATACTTTCCCAAAAGCTGAGCTTTTTCAAAACAGAGTGCCTCAGACTCACAGAGTCCCCTCAGACCCACCAAGTCCCCTGCTGTGCATTTCCCTTCCCTTCTCCCCCCCTTCCTCTTCCAATCCTTATTCCTAACCCTCTTCTTCCTCTGTATCTGTATAATTATATATATTCATACACACACACACAAACACAGTTACCTATTAACAGTTTACATAGGCCATAATCAGAAGAAAACACATTTGACTTTGGATGTATCATATCATAAAACAAATATCATAAAATGAGGGGAAATAAGAAACCTCCCTACACATTTCTTTTGTTCCTCTGAAGAAAGACATGATTTCATTAAACTTAAGACTTAAGCATAAGGTAAGCCCCCTGTAGTCTTAGGAACAGTCCTTTCTTCCTAGCTGGAGAGAAAAATTGGGCAAGGTAAGAAGGCACTAAAAACACTTCCTCTATTTCACCATCAAAATCACTTTGGTCCTTGGATCCTGGTTCCTTTCTGCAGTCCAAGTAGCTGCAGAATGTGTCCTGCCACAGAGCCTGGAACTCACTCTCATGAAAATCACAGCAGCTTTGCTTCTGGCTGAAGTGGGCACTCACAGTCACACCTGAGTCAGGACACCTTCTCCCGACCTAGAATTTTAGTCTCCTGAGACCACAGTCTCCTGAAGACAGAACCCTTTTCCATAGAAGGGAGACTTGGGTGTGTTGACTTGTAGTTTCTTAGGGTGGATGTGACATCCACAGTCCCTACAGAAGGTCTCCCGGTGCTTTCTCTTGGACTTACTTAGATACAGTCTCTTCCCTGATAGATCCTTTTTGTCGGTTCAGACCAGATACCCCAGTCATGGAATGAGGGAAAATTTTGAACACAAATACTAATATAAATCAAGCAAGGTGCTGGAGAGAGGGCTCAGCAGATAAGAGCAGTGTTTGCTCTCTGAGAGAGTTCCTTGCACCCTCTAACAAAACTGTAACCCCAGTTCTAGGGATACGATGCCCTCTTCTGGCCTCCACAGGCAATGCATGCACAGGGCACAGCCATACCTACAGGCAAAATGCTCAAACGCATGAAATAAAAGTATATCTTCTTTTAAAGAAGTCAAGCAAAAGAGTATAAAAGGTGAGGATTAGAGCATCCCTTATTTCTGATCAAACAAAGCTGAGAACCACAGAGAACAACCATCTGGGTGTCTTTCATGAGCTCAGTAGGACCAAAATAAATCAACAACAGCTATATATTCTGCAGTAAGTAAAAAGGCCTTGCAAAGGGCCCTTCCCAAGTCTGCAGAGGACCACTGGGGGAAGAAAAGTCAAAGCAGAAAAGTTACTACTACTACTACTACTACTACTAATAATAATAATAATAATAATAATAAAGCTCATTCTATGTGCTGTCAGGCTGCTAAGTACTAAGCTGTGTCTCTAATCTCCACTTTATTATTTAGCACTTATTTGCCACGTGTTGCATGTAAGGCATTATTTTAAGCAGTTGGCTTTGAGAGGTACAGAAACAACATAAGCTCTGCTTTTAGAGAGCATGAAGATTCATTCCCATACGACCAAGTTCCCCAAGTAGACCCCTCTCCACCTGACCAATCTGTAGCGAGCACACTGAAGATCCAGGGTAGCCTTCTAAATCTCTGACCACTGAATCCTTGTTCTCTTTCAGCTTCAGGAAGATGCACGCATTCGAGGTAGATATAATAATAATAATAATAATAATAATAGCCAAGGTCTGGATACAGGAATAAGGGGTGGGATTTGAATGTAAATGGTTTGACCCAAAGTCTCATCTGAAGATATGCTATCTGGATTACAACTGGATTCTGGATTCCTGCCAATAGTGTTGGGTTTCAATATATGATTGCCAAGGGTCCATAGCATTCTGCCTACAGCTAGAGTTAGAGATGGCTGTGAGCCACCCACTGTGGGTACTGGGAACCCAACTCTGGTTCTCTGAAAGAGCAGCAATTGCTTCTACCTGCTGAGCTATCTCTCCAGTCCAAAATTTAGTTCCCCAAATGTGCAAGGGTGTCTGGAGTATCACCAAAGCCACACTTGGGGTTCCTTCCTCTTCTGATCCAGGAAGAGAAGCCATCAGTCATGGCCCACTCATTCTTTGTGCTTATTCCAATCATGCAGGCCTCTTGCTAAGAAGCAGGATTTTATGCAGGGCTTGAGTTCTGTGGATTCAGATCTCTTCTCATATGTTACCAAAGCTGCTGATCGGTCAGGACAAGACGAGATTAATTCAGGGACCTCTGCATGCCAGTAAAGGGTTGAAGAGGCTTTGCCTGTGGGCACAGTAGGCAAAAGGGCAGCAATCTGAGGGTCTCTCCACAAAACAGAACTCATAGAAGTACAAATCTCAGGAAAATTTAAATACAGTTCAGGAAAGACACCTCTGGTCTTTCCTCAAACCCAGTCCATCTTGCCCACTCCAAAGACAGGAAATACGTTCTGGTAGAGTCAATCTATTGTAAAACATTGTCACTGAGGAATGCTCTTCTCAGGTCAGAGGCCAAGGGGCAATACTTACTCCTACATGAAGAATCGTCTTTATCTCAGCAAACCTGGTTTCCAAAGAAGTCAGTATGAGCCTTGGGAAGGCCCCATGAATGCCCACACTGTAAAAATGCAGATTTGGGGTCTAACCACTGCTATTGCTGTTCTGTTTCCTAAAAGAGAGTGGGTGATAAACTCTGAGTGATGAAAATGTATCTGGTTTCGTCACAGCTGGGATGTAGCTCAGGTGGAAAGAACTCACAAAGCCCTGCCTTCACTACTTGGCATCGCATAATGCCTGAAATACAAGCACTCAGAGGGCAGACGCAGGAGGATCAGGAGTCCAAGGCCATCCTGGTTACATCACAACCTGCCCCAAATATGAAATCCACAGGCTGGGGAGAATTCTGTCAGTAAAACACTTGCCACACAAGCATGAGGTCCTGAGTTCAGTTCCGGAACCCGCAGAGTGTGGCTGTAGGAGTTTGTAACTTCAGCAGTGGGAGGCAAAGACCAATAGATCCTTAGGGCTTGCTGGTCTAGCCTTACCTAGTGAGTTCTGGGCCAGGAAGAGATCCTGTGTCAAAAAGCAAGACAGACAGTGACTGAAGAGCAACATGTGAAGTTGACATCTGGTATAGACACACACAGACAGACACACACACACACACACACACACACACACACACGCACACCACTTTTCCATACCAAAAACAAAAAAGGCTACAGGAAGTATGGAACTCCAAACTGTCTCCTCCAATGGCACTGTGTGAAACTGAGGCAGCTGACTGACTGGCACTGGTTGAGCCAAGATTGCCTCGACTGACTGTGCTTGGCAGCTATCTGGTGCACATCCTACAATCCTCTGACAGGTTCTTCATGACCATGAGTCTGGTCCCTCCCGCTCCAGCTGGCTAGACCCTTAACTGGAAAGGTGAGTCTGGCGACTGGGGAGACATTTCCAGATCCCTGTAACAGGATGTGTCCTTCCTCAGGCATGAGCAACTGTTCTGTGACATCCATGGCCCCTGTATCCCCCAGGACTGGGTAAGTGTTCCTGTTCTGAAGGTCTGTGAAGGCATAGCATCTGTCTAGATATGGGTGCAGTGGCCAGAAATGACTCCAGCTCTGACGCTGCCTTCAGGATCCTATTGTAAGGCACGCCCTCCTGAAACAGCAGACTCTGTCCTCCCTCACTCCCAACTGATGGGAACGGCAAAATCAAGGCTTCCTTCTCCAGCCAAAGCCCCCATCAGGAATGCCTGTAATCTCATGGTCAGACCTGGACCTCCCCAGAACAGATTTTGGAAATTCTCATTGCACTAGGAAAGCAAGCTTGAGTTCTGAGGTTCTCCCTATCTCTCAATAGTCAAAGCTAAAGAGAAGGGCACATAGAAAGACAGTGAGTCAGAAAGAAAAGCCATAAAGAATGATGGGGATTCAAGGGCTTCCTTAGCAGGTTATAAAGAAAATTAATGGATGCTTGAGAGTCTTGTCCCCAAAACTGGACATATTTTTTCCACAGAACAGACTAGGTGGGGAGATGAGGTCACTATGCTAGGGGGTTAATTTAAACATTAGGAATGACAGCCAGCGGTGACACCTGAAATGTTAGCAGTGAGGAAGGACTAGAGCATCACAAATGCTTCAGGTGGGTTGAGAGACGCTTGTTTAAGATATCTGTTTAACATGCTTTAGGTATGACCCTGCCTAAAGCAAGAACTGGAAAAGGTGAGCTCCCTAGCCCCCTGTCTGAACATACTTTGTCCCTCTCAGAGGGACTGTCCTTACAAAATAAAGCCACACTAACTATTATTTATTTACTTTTCATAGCACTAGGTACTGAGCCTGCAGCTCTGCAAGTGCTGACCCAGGCAAGTGCTTTACCCCTGAGTATCTCCTCTCTCTCTCTCTCTCTCTCTCTCTCTCTCTCTCTCTCTCTCTCTCTCTCTCTCTCTCTCTCGCTACATTGCCCAGGCTGGCCTCAGACTCATTCAGCAGCCTGGACAGGCCTTGAACTTGAGATGCTCTGACTCAGCCTCCTATATGGCTGCAATTACAGGTCTATACAACCATGACCAGCAAAGGCATGTCTTTGAAACAGTTTGGTAATAATTCGTTTAATGTGATCAGTACTGAACATTTAAGCAGCACTAAAAAACAATATGTTTTTACAGAAACTTGAAATTTTATTATCATAAACCTTTACTATGTGGAACAATTTTGATTGGCCAAAACTCTTCTAAATCTATCATCTAATTTTAATATTTCTCTGAAACAAGCCAGAGGCATTTTCCTGATGAACATTTGGCTCTGAAGAGTTATGACTCTTAATCCTAAAGCCCACAAGGGCTTTTTCATCATAGAATTTTGGAATCCCAGAGTCAGTGATGCCCATCTCTGCTGGTCTGAATGTCCAAAGGCAGTACAGAATAAGAAGGGTCCACAAAGGGTGGGCTCTCTCCTTCATGACCTACCATCCCTCCTATCTGGTACACATGCTTCAAGCCTCCAACTTCCTTTACAGCCCCAAATAAGGATTACAGCTCAACTCTGGAGAGCAGCCATCAGAAGTCTGAGGATGTAAGCCTGTTACCAGTCAGCTTCTACCTAGGCTCTAAACTCTTCACCAAGGAAGGACCCCTGTGTTTCTTTCAGGTATTTACTCAAACATCCTTCCACCTTCCTTGCCCACCCTTTCAGGAACCCAGACTTCCTAGGTACTCTTGACAACGTGGCAGAGGAATGCCTCAGCAAGCAGGTGTAGTCCAGAGAAGAGGGGTGATGCGGTTGAAAGAGCAGACAGCAGAGCGGGCCCTGGTTCTTCTGACCTATCTGGTCAAGAACTGAAGAGAATTATACATAAGAAAAGGGGTTTCAAGAACCAGAGAAAAATGGGAGATAGAGAGATGGAATGGTGAAAAGGTTAAAACACCGGCAAACACAAAGCCAATAGTTTCTTCACAGAAAGCGTTTTAGAAAAGCATTGCTTGGGGGACTTAATTCAGTATCAAGAGTCAAGCTAGATTGACATGTGCCATGGTCTTCATTTTAATGTTTATTAAACTCATTCTTTGACAACTTCACACAACATGTAACTACCCCCTTTCTACCCTTCCTCCCTGTGGTCCCCCTTCCCACGTCCACGGCTTTCTGTGGTTGCTGTTGCTATTGTTTTGTTGAGACCCAGTGAGTTTAACCGGAATCGTCTATGTGATGGTGGGTTTGGAATTATCCGGGGGAACCTTGGTAGGCTCTTCCGCGGGCACACAACTGAACAAAATGACTGCCTTTCCCCCAAAACCCATCAGAAGTCGGTAGTTCAGTAAGGCAGGCCCCCATCCTCCCAGTCCATGATTGACTGTTAATACATTCAGTGAGTCCTACAATCAACCTACAGTCCTGTGTAGGTTCACCGCAGGCAGCCATAACTGCCCATGGACAGATTGGCTGTGTCAAATGGACCCATAAGACAGTGTTTCCCAATCTTTCTCCCTGTCTTCTAGCTCCTACATCTTCCCTTCCTTTTCCTGCCATGTACTGTAAGCCTTAGGAAAGGGAGGCTGAGCACTCAGCTGTCACATTCTCTTTGAGCACCTTGAGTGGCCTTGTGTCTCTGCCCTCACCACCATTCATTGCAGTGCGGCTTCTCTGATTAAAGGTGATAGTGGTGTTTGTCTATGGCACTCATTGACGTATCTAAAGCACTCGGCTGCTTTCAGATTCTTTTTAATAATTCAGTCGAGTGTGGTCCCCCGACACTGACACTATTTAGCCAATAATCTGTTTCCTCACCATTCTTAAGGCTCCTTCAACCTTAGGTTCATCCTAACCCCAATGCAGAAGAAGTCCTCAGATGCTTGCCTTCTCCATGGCCTCCTCTGGAGGTTCACAGAGAATCTCGAAACACAGCCTGAGTTACAGGTGATGAAAGAAACTGGCTTCATCTGCCTGAGTCTTAGCACAGTGACTATATATTTTCTTAAGAGTCCCTGTTCAAATACTTTATCCTGTTTCCCTATAATCAAAATATACAAAGGTTATAATACCCAAAAATAAGATTGTATCTTTAAATATTTTATCCCATTCCCCAATAATCAAAATATACTATGATTCTAATATCCAAAACTAAGATTATATCTTTCTTTTAAAACAACAACAAAAAAAAACCCAAAACTTTAATCAGAAAGCTTTTGTCATTTCTGAAAAGCCCACTTTTGATTCGAATGCTGAAGCAGAACTTTCTCCTGTTTGTGCAGCAGGTACATAGCAACAAGGTGCTGGGGTGAGGGGGGAGGGTCTGCCCAGGTGCACAGTCTTTTATAGTAAGAGCTTTCTTCCCTTGGTTCATGTTGAGTGCCCAGATGGAAGCCTGAAGCCAGTCACATCACTGTGAGCATGCGTTCCACATCACTTTTACCAGTAAATTATCTTTCAGGGCTCAGCTCAGTTGCCTGATACACAAATGCTGCGAGGCAGACAGCACCATTGCCAGAGTCCACCATCAGCCACCATGAACTTGGAAATCAACTGAGAGCCAGGCACATCCTAACTCCCAAGCAAAGAATCCAGCAGATAAACAATGGAGGAAATAAATGTGTTGTAAAACAAACATCTTCTTGGTTCTTCCTGGGTTGTGGAATGTGATGACAGCTGGTAAAGTCAGGGCCCTGGGCAGTGGGAGAACACCTGAGTCACAGCTTATAAACTCAGTCTCTTCTTGTTTGTGGGATTCAGTGACTTTTCATGTGAAGTAAAAAAGGAAAACCTTACAGCCAATAGCAGAAATAGCATCCCTGAATACAAGCAGATTAAAGGGTTTATCAGGAAGAGCCATGTGCACTGATATCAAGGTACCCCGTGGTGACGGCCTAAGTGTCAGCAATCCAGGATCTTTCACCTGCGCCACTGTCTGGGGAAGGCACATCATCCCTAAGACAAGAAAACCCTCCTTTGCGAGTTCCATGCTGAACCTCCTTGCCATCTTTTCCAATTTATCACCAAGTAGTTTGGGGGCTGATCTTAACACCTATTGTACCTGTGTCTCCCGCAACTGGTACAATAAACAGCACATTCACGCACCATCAAGAAGCGAAGGCTTTGACTTCACCCATGTTCATGCCATCACTATACCAGATGCCTTCCTTGTAGGGCGTACCATGCCGGCTGTGCAGGACTGCCGTAATCTCTGAGAAAGCTTTACCAGAAGGCTGGGGAAGGAGAGGCGAAGCACATGGGTGCAGGCCTTGATGCCACACACCTTGGGTCACTTCTGCTCCTTGATCTCCTGGGTCTTCATAACCTCTGTTAATTTGTCTTCTATGATGCCTGGCACCATGGCAGAAGCAGCAGTCCACCATGTTTAAGAAGTTGGTGTTCTCTTCATGGCTAGTTGCAGTTTTGTTGTAGTGTGGCAGGGCAGTGCCCATGGACATTGGATGTTTGATGGCACTAGCTATGATCTGCCCATGAGTTCTGCCTATCACTGTTGCTTACTGCAGAGGCCCAGAAGGCAGCTCATGGTACAGAGTGGATGCCCAGGAAAGAGTGCACACTTAGAGGCCAGAAAGGAGACAGAGCTAGGCAGGATGCTTTAAAATGTTGTGTTAACTCTTTTGAGAATTTCATACAATGTATTTTGATCAGTCTCACCCCTAACTACTCCCTTCAAACTCTCCTAGATCTATCCTTGAACAGTGCCCTTTAAATAAATAACCCAAAAAATTAAAAATAAATAATAAATAAATAAATAAATAAATAAATAAATAAATAAATAACCTGTCTGTTTATGATGCCCGTATACTCCTAGGACATCCACTGGAATTTGTGTGTCAAGAGCCACACATATTCCTAAGGAGAACTGACTCTTTACCAGAAGCCATCAGCTGTTCATAGGTCCCCAGCTATTGGTGGGGACATGTGAGCCCCCTCCCTTCCATGTTAGAACATTGGTTGGCTTGTTCTTGAGTAGGCCTTGTGCAGGCAACTACAACTGCTAAGTCTGAGAGTTGGTGGTCCCATCACATCAGGAAAATAGTTCTCCAGTCCTAATCACCCTCTCCTCTGGCCCTTACAATCTTTCTGTCCCCCCTTTAAGGATGGTGCCTGAGACTCAGGGAAAGGGTATGATAGAGGTCCTGTTATGGCTTAGTCCTCCACAGTTAACTTATTCTCTGCACTTTAGCCAGTTGTGAGTTTGTGCTAACCATCATACCCTGCACAGAGGAACTTCTCCGATAAGGTCTAAGGACTGCACAAATCTATAGCTCAAGAGATACAAATTTAGAGAGAAGTTTCCCAAATTATAAATATATATTTATATATACATATATATTTATACATATATATGTAATATATATACACTAATCTAGATAATGGGAGAAAATATAACGTATCAGAAAAGAATGTCCCCTCTTATATTATCGTTCAATCACAAACACACATAAGAGAGTATGTCACATACAAAGGATCCATCAGAACATTTTTCTCGACAGACCCTTTACAAACCAGATTTGATATGATGTGTTTCAAGTTCTTAAAGCAAACTACTTCCAAACCAGACAAACTAGTAAAATTATCTGTCAAAACTCAGGGACAAAGAAAAGCTTCCCACAATCAAATCACAAAGACAGCAGTACCAAGAAGAAACATTATAACAGTCATTGGTCATTAATATCTCTCAATATCGATAGTCACAATTCCCCAATAAAAAGATACAGACTAATGGAATGGATGAGAAAACAGGACCCATCCTTCTGCTGCATCTAAGAAATATAGATTAGAATCTACAATAAATATCACCTCAGGGTAAAAGGTCGGAAAAAGATTTTCCAAACAAATGGATCTAGGAAACAAGTTAGTGTAGGCATCTTAATATCTAGCAAAATAGACTTCAAACTAATACTATCAGAACAGATAGGAAAGGACACTATATACTTACCAAAGAAAAATACACAAAGAGGACACTGCAATTCTTAACATCTATGCACCAAAGGGGGTACCCAAGCTTGTAAGAGAGATATTACTACATAACACATCGCATATTGACACTCAATCACTAATCATGGGAGACTTTAATATCTACTCTTGCTAATAGGTCATTCAAACAACAATTAAACAGAGAAAAGTAGGAGCTAACTGAAGCTATAAATAGCTAACATATTTACAGAACGTTTCACCCAAACACAAAAAGAATGTACCTTCTTCTCAGCACCTAATAGAACTTTCTTCAAAATTGACCACTTACTCAGACACAAAGCAAGCCTCAAGAGATACAAGAAGGTTGAAATAACACCCTGCATCATATCTGAACACCAGGGATTAAAGCTAGATATTAACAACAATAGAAACAACAATGGAGGAGATCCAAGATGGCTGCCACGAGAGAACACTGTGTCTGAGGAGTAGGAGAGCAGAAACAACGCAGCGACCAGGAGACTGAACTCTGGGACCTAAAACGCCAGCATTGTGAGTGCCAGGTGAGCGGAACTCCTACGGTGAGAAAATCAAGTGGGAAAACCCTAGGGACACCCAGTTATTACCTGGAGAAATTTC